>VWZF01007822.1:1032928-1345644 GCA_013396755.1 Sclerurus mexicanus
CAACCCTGACAAAGAAAATTATGCTGTCTAAATACTTGACTTAAATATTATTTCCTAACTCGGAGTCTAGGGATTGCATTTCTGGTAACAAACCGCAATGTACAGAAGGTCCTCCTCAGAGCAACCTGCAAATTTGTCATAATTCTGTGGGAGTCTCTGAGCCTTCATTAATTTCCTGAGCTTCCTGAACCACATGATGCAAAACTCCTCAGTCCAGGACTTGTTTTCTGCACGGCTGCACAGTGTCCCAGAATTGTTTTTCTCCTTCACTTCTCTGTGCTGGCCATTCAGAAATTGGAGGTATCTTGTTTGGCAGTGCTGCTCTAGAACCAGCACTGATTTGATCATCCCAGGCTTGGAGATTTGGTTTATAGTCATTTTAGTACTAAATGATCACACAAAACTTAAGGTTTGTTATGTATTTTTCTTATGGGGTATAGAATGCTTGTAACATTTAAACAAGTGTTTCACAGTCCTAATTTTATAACGTGAAGTCAATCTTGATGACAGTTCCCTAGTGATCTCTCTGGGATATTAATAATGCAAGTGGATAAGGAAAACTGGGACTGGATTGGGAGCAATCATCTTAAAGCAGAAAACAGGATGTTCTGAATGTGTGCTGAAATAAAGACTTTCCATCCTGATAACTGATATGCAGAAGTGTAACGAAGCTGATTGCTATTAGAAGAAGCTCTAGTAAAACAGGGACATGCTCTCATAACCCATAAATCTCCATTTCTTTAAGGACTATCCCCTGAATCCTCACTGGGGACAATTTTCTAGGCAATTGTTTACTGTGCTCATAGAATCTGATCTTGTATTTTCAAGGGAGAGGATATTGTGAGGAGCCAGATATATCTGGCAGACTAGTAAAATTTTCTTGAATACTACTTGACTAGCCTTATGAATGGTGAGTGGAAGATGACTTCCATTATTAATTTTAATTGTATGCAGTTTATCAAAGCGTTTAGGTGACAAATTATTTAATGTGTAAGATTCATCCAATCTGCCTCGCCCCTACAAAAGTAGCGTTTAAATGATTTAGTCTACTACTTTTAATTTTTTAAATGATTTAGTCTACTATTTTAGACTACTTTTCAGGAGTCCTAACACATTGTAAATACCCATGAATTCAGTAACACTGGTGCTTAGGTCTTAGGGCACACAGCCTATGAGGAGTGGCTGGGTGACTTAGGTCTACTAGTAGAAATTGTGTCCAATTACCCCCCGTGGAAACTTGAAATTAAGTTAGAAAGACAATAGCTCTAGTCTCTTCTCAGTACTGACAATGGCAAAATAAGGGGCAGCGATCACATGCTGATGCTTGGGAGGTTGTTGATGAATATGTCTCCCTGGGAAGGTGGTTTTGTACTACGGCAGTTTATCCAGAGCTGTGGACAAATCCCTGTCCATTAAGCTTTTCATGATTTGATAAGTCAGTCATCAGACTATTGACCAGTGCTGTCAATAGAGCTTCTCAGACATAAGGCAGGACTAGAAGACTAGATTAGCTATGAGATCCTATTCATTTGTGTTTGGATGAACCTTCATCAGATTTCTCTGATTCTGTGAGCCTCCATTTTAAATGGTGTGCATCTGGAAAGCGGAAGTGTTGCATCACTTCATCAAAGACAGTACTGAACTTTTGCCTTATAACAGGCTTTATAACATTCACTCAAGAAGTGGGAACTCTGTTCCTTCTGAAAGAAACTGAAACTCTTTTGTACATGAAAAAAATATCCACCGCTACCCCACAATGAATGTTCTTGTTGTCTTTTGTCTTGAAAAAGAGTAACTGGACAGCCAGAATTATGACCACAGCTTATATCCACAAATACATCTATTCAAATATAATATAATACACGAAAACGCTGGTTTGTATTACTGGTTATGGGACTAGAAATATCAGAAAAGCTTTTCTAGATTCCATATTCCAGTGCATATACAATGGTGGTAAGGGAAGTGATACCGATTATTTCCTAAGAATTCCTCTGTGGAAGTATATAATTTCCCTATGCAGTGATTAAAGCCATGTAAATTGGGTGAACTAGATTATTTAATTCAGATTTCAGGTACACTCTTTTTTCATCAGTGATTACATAAAGAATTTGGGTCACTATATTAGCCAGACCAAATCACCTCTCCCTCCTTCTTCTACCTGCCATCCTCACATACTCACAGCCTCCAGTACAAAGCATTACTGAAAACACATCTCTGTAGTCAACACTTTATAAGGGAAAGGAGGAAGTTTCAAATCTATTTTGTCTTCTGAAAAATGTTTCTTCATTTTAAATGAAACTGTCATTGTGAAATATTATTCTTGAGCAAGCTAACTACACATGAAGAAGTAGCATACAGAGAAACAAACACCTCTGGTGCTCTTATGGCCTAGGATATCTTGAAATATATCCTGCATAGTAGAACAAAGTCTGTTATGACAGACAAAACGGACTCATGCGTGCTAGACCTATATCCAGACTATGCTATCAGCAGGTGGCTTTAGTGATATTCTTCTCATAGCTGAGATATGTGGACTGGAACCTCAAAAATAAGAGGGTGATATAGAATGAGTTGCTCCTCACTGCACCATTATAAAATATGGGAAGCAACATCATTTTCTCCAAGTCTGTTCCTTCTTTGCTGTCTATTAAAAGATATAGCCACTGCAAATTGCTCTTGTTGAGGAACTTTAATCTTCAGATTTGTGATAGGTGGCTCTGAGCTCAACTCCTGGACCGAATTCTTAGAGGACTTTGTAAGAGAAATGTCTAAGTTCTGTGTCCTTACTAGGCTAATGCAATGATCATATTTTTCAGAGTTTTCAAGAGACAATTTTGCACTCAAAAAATGTTCATGGGTAAGGTGGGCACTAATGAGTTTGGATGTTTATCACTGAGTTATAGTTGAGCACTGGGGTCAGGTTGATACTATTAGATTTAGCAACCTAAATCTCACTTTAAGAATAAAATACTATTGCCTATCTGGACCTTATACTTTAGGATTTTAAGAGAGCTCTAACACCCTGCCGCTCCCATCTGGAGCCTTGGATACGCTGCTGGATATTATCTGCTTCTGTGTTATGCTGCACACAGATAATCTACTTGACAAGAAGTTGCACTGACTGACCCTCCTTGAGGATATATTAGTCCTTCACTACTTTTATGCTTCCTGCCTTCTTTCTTTTCTCATATTCTCAAATTTCCTGTGTAATACTGGTATTTGGTATTCTTTTTTTCTTTGTTTTTTGTGCTTTTACTTCTTGTCCACACTCTTCCATATTAGCCACTAAATTGTCACCAAGGCACATTAGCAGCAAAATGTTAGTTTTCCTTCTTATGTGACTCAGACACTACTGTTCTGTGAATTGCTTAAAACCTGTCTGTATAACATTTGCCTTTATTAAATTTAACTCCTGAACTGGAACCTCTGGAAAACCTCTTAAGACTACTTTTTAATAAACTGTTTTATCCAATAGTTTCCTACATAGTTTTGTCTCAGATAGTATAGTGTAGAGTCACAAATACAAATATCTTTAAAGATTAAATTATTGTTTATACCACAACTGTGCAGTAGGACAATCAGTGAATCGCTTTGAACCACTTCTCATTAGATAAGAAAAGAAATTGACTTTTAATAATAAAATCTTCCTCTTCACACAATATTTCATTTCTAGTAAAGATAATTTAGATCCCAATCTAAGATGTGCAAGTAGCTTCTATGCAAAATGAAAAACAGATGTATAAAGCATATTTGAGATATTAACTGAAAACAATCAAATATCTTTAATAAAACCATCCTTATCATGTTTTTGTGGTATAAATTTTCACTCATAAACTCAGATTATAATAATAAAATGCAGCATTTTTAAAGATTTGTTCAAATATTAAGAAAAGAATGTTACAATAGAGGAGATCATATAATGAATGTATTCCTGTACTCATGTACACACACTATGGCTAATGTAAGTTTGATAGGTAACTACATCATTTCAACTAAAGTTGAAATTCAAAACTTTCTTGTCCTTGTATGATTTTTCTTAACAAAGTAGATATGACAGATTTTCTTTCATTCAGTGTTCAATCATTACATTGCTGTTTACCATTAAAGCCCGGATAATTATCTTAAAATCTGTTTGGTACTTTTAATGACATAGAATTTGCACTCTGAGTTTAGATGATTTTTTCTTTTTTGGCATAAAGAACTCAGCTGTACAATGCATCATGAAAACTGCCTTTTTTATAATGTGTTTTTCCCTGTTTTTATGAAATCCTGAATCTATGTGCAGAGTTGCAATTTATTAAATGTCATGGATGGGTCATCTGACCAGTAGTTTGAGCAAGAAATTCATATCCCATGATTCTGAAGGCTGAAAGGTTAATACCTAACAGATGCTGCTTTGGAGGAAACCATTACAGGCAATGCTTTTCAATCAATGAGATGCTATTATGAGCAATAGAACCAATTTCTTTTAATCAATGAACCTTTATTACAACATTTACAAAGAGAAACTCTATGCAGTTCTTATAAACCATTCTACAGTCTTCAAAAAAATTATTCCTTTTGTTTTTGAAACCTTTTTATTGTTTTCTGGTTTTGCTCATTTTAAGGTAGTACACTAGATTTACACTTTACTTTCCTGCTTAAAAAAGAGCAAAAGAAACATGGCAGAAAATGTGCATTTAAACTTGAGATGCACTAGAGGCTCTATGTGAGTCCTGTTAGGCAGTGGGTTACACTGAGCGCTAGCACACAGCTGTGAGAACCTGTCACAAGCAGCTCAGCCCACACACTTTTGAATGGAAGATTTTGTTCAGCATGAGGGCCATCAGCTTTCATCCTCAGCACCTATCTCAGCGTGCACTGAGAGAACATTTCACACTGAAAAGAGACTGCAAGAAAATGTGTCCCTGTTGATAGACATTAGGAGAGTGGGTAATTTGTCCTACTGTCAACTCCTCTTTCTGTTTAGGAATACCCAGTCCTTGCTGGCACTGAGGAATTTTACCATGAGAGCTGGCAGTGGATTTGCATCGTTCATTCCCCATCTTTTGAGCTGCAGCTACTCTCTCTCCTCCAGGTGGAGAAGGAAACCTGGAGTTTAATTCTGGATGGTTAGTATCCCAGGCAGATGCCTAATACATGAAGTTTAATGGAATGCTCTTTAAAGAACTCACTTTTTAATCAGGTGAGAAATGCTTTTTTAAGAAAAAAATGCAGCTAAACAGGATCAGAAAATCCCAAATCCCTCCTCATCCATTGCTGATAGACTCCATCCTCATCCATTGCACCTCCAAACAAAGAAGTCTGTGAGACCTCACTGGTAAAGGCTAAAGCAAAAAAAGAATACCTCAACTGGCTGCCAGAAGCCTCTGCCACTGGATTCCCTGTCCAGGTAATGGACAACAATTTCCTTTTTAAGCTTTTTACTAGAACTGTAGCAGTAGTGATTCTTATTGCATGCGATATTGTAAACCATATCTGCATCTCAGCTTTGGCCTTCCTGACATGGCTCCTACATGCCCAGGAAATACATCTTTATTCCATATTTACAACCAGTCCTTGCTTGCCCCTCTGTTTGTTGCCTCATTTTGTTGGAACTCTGGCAGGAATTTCATGCTTAGTCAAGCTGGTCTCTTGATATGTCTTACTTGTTTGCCTGACTATAGGGATAGACTATTCTTGTGCTTGCAGGATGACATCCTCAAAGGTTTCTTAAATTTACTTTGCCCGTCAGAGCTTTCCTTTGCAGAATCCCACTGAGAAGTTCCTGAAGCAGTTCAGGATTGCTCACTTGAAGCTGAGGATTTGGACTGCACCCCAGTCCATCCTCACCACCCTCAAAACCTTTAACTCCAGTCCTTTAAAATTACTACAGCCAAGGGAGATTGCTGGTCATCATATTCCAAATAAATTCTTCCTTTCTAGTGCTAATAATGATATATCATGATTCCTTCCAGCCAAGGATGGATGCACACAAACATCATCTATCCCACTCTGTTTAGTATAATAAGTGAGTCATAAATTATTTGCTTTATCTTTCGAACTCTCATCACTGTCCATATGATCTTTGAAAGGATTATTTTTTCTATTCTTTCTAAATAAAAACTCAAAGATTTCCTCTTTTCTTCCTGCTTTTATCCTCTATAAAGAAAAAAAATTTCTAAGGAAAAGTTTTTTTCCTTAAGGAGTTAAATTCAATACATTGCATATATAGTTAATATTTCATTGTTGCAAACATATGTGAATATAATAAAAATGTGATATTACTAGCACTAATAGCATATTTATAAATTTTTCCTTTCCTGTTCACACCTTGACCTGGACACAGATAAATGAATCTACTGCTCCAGTTTGTCCTATTTTATTTTCTTGTGTAAACACTTTTCGCACACATACGTTTTTCAATAACTAGGCACAATATAGTCTCCTTATAAAGAAGGATCATTTTATTCAGCATGAATGAAGTATCCTTGCCCTGGGTTTAAAGTAGCTGCATGATTTTAAATTATAAATTAAAGAAAAATCTCAACATCTGCATGTGATACAGAAGTGTTATTTCTTATGCCAAGGAAAAGCCGTGCTGTCATGTTCACTGTTGTTTTCAATATTTCATTCTTAGAATTGTGAGACCTAGAGGTGGACACAAAATCCTCATGTGATAGCTTATAAAATTCCTAATTGCTTTTGCCAAAATATGACTTACTAGTTTTGAAGGATACTGCTGTTACAAAGGCACGTAGTTGATGAGACAGTGAAAGGGAGAGATCCAGCCCTTCTGTCACTTCTGCTGGTAGCAGTGAAGTCAGCAAACCTTATGATATGACAGAACAATTAGACTGCAGTTGTTCATGAATAAATGAAGTCATCACAATGCAGGAGTTTGTGGCCAAGTGCTTTATGAGGAATCACACTTCCAGTATGTTTGATTTGTTTTCCAGAGGTTTTCTTATTTACCCTTTACGAATCCCTGAGGTTTGTGAAGGACCTTGGGCATTTGGCAAGTGTGCATCTCATCTGTACATGTTCAGAATGCAGTGTCAGTTGCGCCTCTGTTCCCTTTGGATCAGTGTCATAGCAGGAGACTTACAGCTGGACATAATCCAAAGCCACACACTGCTTTGGACTTGCACCAGTAACTTCAACCAGCACCAGTAACCCCTCAGGAGTTAATGATGCTTTATGACACCTACATATTTGCCCCCAGCCCCAATCTGTAGAACTGAAGCCCTCCAGTTTCATTTGCTTACATCTTACTCTTACAGAAGATGCCAGGGCCAAGAAATAGAAGGAAATATTCAGAACTCCATGAGATAAATAAAAATACAGAAAATGAAATTTAATTGTAAAATACACCTCTTCAGAGCTCTTCTAGCACTTACGCACTTACACCTCTGCTGAGATTATTATCTGTGCTTATTTGATATCCAGAAGTTGAAATAAAATAGGAACAAGCCACAGTACTACAGTCCAGTCCATTTTACCTCGGTTAGAATAGTGGTATACATGATGAATGAAACCAGGAGATCGAGGCCTTCTGTGTTTGTCATTATCTACCAGAGTAAAAATAAAGAACAGTGAGAGATACTAGAACATTTTCTAGTTTTCTAGTTTACCACACAGATCCATTATTTCTAGCTGTCAGAGGTTTTATGGCCTAAGTGCATCCTTGCAATGCAGCATGGCAGGATAAAGTGAAAAGACTTTCAGTTTCTAGCCACCTAAATACTCTTCTTCTGGAACCTTTTTAAAAATTTAAAAAAAAAAAAAGGGGTGTCACTTATCTTTATTTTCACACTTAACCTATGGGGCTGGAGGGACCAGTGTATGCCCTGAGCTTAACTGAGAGTGCTGAGCCACAGTGATTCTGTGACAAGGGACAGGGATGCTTGAAGCCTGGTGAGATGGCTCTGTCTTTTCTTCTTCTGTACAATTCATGGCCTGTGAACATCCAGAACGTTTCCTCTTCACTTTTTCATTCAATATCTGTTGACTGATAGTGGGAGGCAGGCTGCCAAATTGTGTTATGCCACATGATCATGTCTGCATCTCTTGTATCTGAGCTCTGTGCCTGTCAGTCATCTACCTCAAGGTGAACTGAGTAGCTAAATAAACTTTTACATAAAGCAAAGGAAAGGAGTAAATTTGGACATGCCCATGGAATTAAATCTCTCAAAGAAATCCATTGTCATTAGTGCCCAAAGGCTTCATTAAATCTCCATTTATCCTGGCATTTATCATCTTTTCTGTCAAATGTAGCCTTCAAAGGATGCCTCCAAGCCATAGGGAGTGCTGAACTGCACAACTGCATGGTGCTCAATTTACTCCACACATTGTAAGAACAACAAAACTCTTCATAATATGTTTGCCCATCTAGGAAACATCAGTTTCATTTAGCAGAATCTTCACTTTATTTCAGTTCATTTCTATGTAAAATTCAAGGTGCTGCCTCTGATCTGTTAAGCTCTACATGATTTGTTTCTTGGCCTTAACCAAGGCAACTAATGTCAAGAATGTCACATCACATTAACAGCCCTTCTAAGCTGCTGGACACCACTCTGAGTTTGATTGAATCACTTAAAAAAGGAAATTGAGTTACAACAGAGCCTAACAGCTGGGACTGCAAGAGTAGGCATGTACCTAGAAATGCAGCAGTGTTCCTGAGTATCTGGATACTGGAATTAAGGTTTGTGGGGTTTTTTTTCCAGAATACATCAGACAATCTTAAAGTAAACCTGTTCCACAGTGTGGAATGTCTAGTAGAAAGATCCTCAGGGAATGAACCCTTTTCCCAAACAGCACATGAAGAATACAATATTATTTAATAATTTTATTGTCTTTGGAGTATCCACAAAATAAGTGGATTTTTAGTAACTGGAATTTAAGAAACTAAAAATTTGTTAGATTCTTGGTATTCCAGTGCTGAGGAAGCAATGTGAAATACAAAATAGTGCCTCTAAACTACGGTTTTCCTAAATTTTTGTTGGCCTCAGTTCCACCACTACTGACATTTACTAAGACTGACCAGCAGCTCCCAGCAGACCATGCATAGGCACCATCCACCGAGCACATTGCCGTGCACTGCACCCAGTTACAGACACATGAACAGGTGTCCACTAACCATGAAGCAGTGAGCTGCAGCATCAATCTGAGCACCTCAAGAGGAACAAACAGAAGCTGGTGAAACAGAGCATTCATATACAGATTAGAAGAAATGAAAGACATCATGGCAAAAAGAAAAAAGCCCGGAAAACCAAACCAACATAAAAAACACTAAGTGAAAAATAGTTGTTAGATGCTAATAACAAAGGGTCTGAAACTTGTTTTCTCACCTAGAAGTAACTTCTTAATTTTTTTTGTCACTCCACAGTCTTTGTTAAAAAACCCCAACAAACTCTATGAAGGTATTTACTATCTGAAGACTTTTAAAATTATACTCTCTTGAGGACATGTTACAGGCAATAAAACAGGAGAAAGTAGCCTTTTCTGCAGCATAACTTAGAGTTTTATGAAAAAAAGAGAGAGAGGTAACTCAAACATTATGTACGTCTTTGGTCAGAACCATAGTGAAATAGAAGAAAACATTAGCAGCCATATTTTTGAAATGCTTTTTTCTGAAGCCAGAATTTTTATTATGTTTTTTATGTGCCTGTGATCACAGCAGTTTGTTTAAGGCCTTACTGATATAGAGTAGCACCCTGATACTCAAATAGCCACATCTATTTCAGGGCCACTTGCTTTCCCACTAAGATTCTACTGACACAAAATAAGACTTTGGGAAAAAACACTGCATCAGTAATTGTTAGTAGGCAGCTAATTAGATTTTACTAATTAGATCCTATTAGGTTAAATTGCAAGTTAAAAATATACTCAATTAGACACCAGAAATAGAACTAGGGCCACTGAAAATATCCTTTTCACAATATTGTTTAAACTTTCTGCTAAACTGTCTTTAGATGAGAGAACTGCAATGTGAAATACTGCACACTTCTGATCAGTGAATACCAAAAATACTTTGTTACATTTCAGAAACTGTCTGTTCTGGAGTATAGTTTCCATGGAGAGTTTCAGCCCAAGGTTCAGGGTGCTTTTGTCCCATGTGCATGATGCAGATTGAGATGCTCTTTGGCCATGAGTCATAACAGGGCTATGCAACACCATTAATCATTTAGGAGAGGAATGACAGAGTTGGAAATAAAATGGGCATAAGGTGATTTGTGATATTTTTCTGGTTGCAAATGAATTGTGTATTTAGCATAGGTTTATTTGTTGATGTAAATTTACTGTACTTACTAGCTTTATAAATTGCTTGATACTACAGAGCAAGCAACCCAAACCCCTTAGCACTGGCTTTATCTGATTACAGTCAGAGCCAAGGGACTTTGGCTATTGACATTAAAAGGCTCAGAATGATCATAGAATCGTAGAATGGTTTGGGTTGGAAAAGACCTTAAAATCCATCTAGTTCCAATTTGCTTGTCATGGAAAGAGATTGCACCCACTAAATCAGGTTGCTCAGGGCCCCATCTGACCTGGTGTTGGTCAAATACACAACATCTAATAGTTCCTTGCTAAGAACAAACAATAAAAATAAAATGGGCGAGATCATATCAGACATTCTGATTCAGTAATATTACTAATGGCAAGTCATTGAGGACTGGAAAAGGTTTGATTCTGTCTTCCAGTGCATCAGCTTAGAACAAGACTGTTCTGCCACTGGTGTCAGTGGACTTGGGCTTGTGTAATGAAAGGAGGGATCACACACAAGCAGAAGCTTGGTATCACCTAAAGACTGCCTTGATTATTCTGGGAATTTTTGTAGAAATCCTGAGATTATTTTTTCATTCATATGAACTAGGCCTCTTGGAACACCAATTTTTTGGCAATTTGAGTAAAGTTATCCATAATTATCATTGTCATTGCTATTATAATTACTATTACTTTTTGGCAGTCTGCTGAAAGTAAATGAATATTTGTCACTAGAAAAGCTGAGGGCCTCACTTGCTGATTGACCAACAAGACCTCAATGATAAACTTCAGAAAGGATGAATTGGATTTCTGGCTTTGTTTGTTTAGTGTGGGTGACCTAGTAAGAATGAGCATTTCTGTGAGAGTGACAGGTATGCACTTAAGAGTAGAGACAATGCCTATCCCCATGTGATATGTTTAATGTTGATAAAGCAGGGGTATGAGCAAACGTGACCTCATGTTTACATGTACGTACAAAAGCACTTGCTACCACTTTGTACCACTGTAAGCTGTTGTGGCCAGAGTTGCATCTTTATTCAGTTTGTTTAGAACTTTGTGTATTAGATACAGGTCTCTAATTTGTGCAGAAATAGAACCACTTTAATTGAAAAAAGAATAATTACATAATGTATAAGGTTGGGCTGGTATGCATGCTTTGTGAGATCTGCTGCTAAGCTATAAAGGAATTTTACTGAAAGAGTCCTCTCTCTGGCCAGCCTGTTTCAAGATAAAATTTCAGCTTTTTTTATCTTTTTCCTTTTCAAATATTTCTAATTTAATAAAAAAACAAAAACAAAAAACCCAAACACCCAAAACAAAACAAAAAAAAGCATTGAAATGGTAATGAGGGTCTGTCCATCTACTACAAATTTCAAAAAAATCTTTAGCAATTACCATTCGAAGATTTAAACATTTAGAAAAGAATGTGTAGTTGAAATCAAGGAGATACGTTATTATATAGCTGCTGGCTGTTTCTGGCGAAGATATTTTTCAACAAAACCAAAAATGTGACAATAAGAGTAATGTGTGTTAATGAAATAGGTGGTGTGTTGCACCCGTAGCTCTTTGAACAGCAGCTGAGCTGACCCAGTTTATAACAGGATGAACATGAGAAACATGAAGAATTCTTCAAGGGTGAAGGGGGAGAAAACAGTGTAAGAGAAGGAAAAAGGCTAAGGAGGCTGTCACACAGCGTCTAAATACCACAGACCAGTGATGGGGCTGCTACATCACTGTAGCAAAGTCCAGATTGTACCCAAACCACACAACATCCACCTGGGCTGTGATGTCTACAAGAGAGATACTGCTGATGCTCAGTAGTTTAAGAATAGCACAAGTCTCGAGGGGCTCTTCCTCCCTGACTCAGTCTTAATTAGGAAGGCTGATTTTAAAATTGTTTCCTTGCCAAAACTTTTCCTGAAAATAGATAGCTAAAACACCCTGGGTTTATACACCTTAGCCTACTCATAGCTGGAGGAGAGGGGTGATAAAAATTGCATTTGTCCAAATCAAGGCACTAGCTGAATTCTCATAATTTCCTATGATCTAATAACATTTGATGCAGATCAAATGACTTGGTCATGTAGTTTAAAGTGTGAGGTTTTGTTTTTTAATTGTGACTTTTCTGTTTTGCCTGTTGGTATTTAACTGCTTACTGTAAGTTTATAAGGAATTTTGTATAAGCTTTCCTCACAGGCAAAAGCTGTTATTGAGAACTTTGAAATTATACTTCTAAATATTTTAAAAATGAGAGGAAAAATATCAAAATTATTCCTGTGATATAAGCAGTTTTCATTTGGTGTAATAGTTATTTTCTGAAGAAAAATGTCAGCATTTTTTGACTTTTCAGGGATTCTTAATTTTAAGATTTGTTATCTAGAGAAATAGCAACGAGTAAATCTTAAGCTACTAACCAAATAAAACAAAAAAAACCCATATCCAACTCTTTGATCAAAGAAATTATTTCATTCTGATGGAAAGGTTTTTAAGATTTTCCTGTTTCTTTTATTTTAGTGAAGAAAATATTAGTTAATAATTATTTAGCTTAAGAATGCAATTCGATTTTTCCTGTTGAAAATGGAGTGGTCTCAAATAGTATTTTACAGACATTTATTATTATGTATTCTTGCTCAATACAGTGCTAATGGTGAATAATATTACAGGACACTTCTTAGTTTTGTTATGAATGAAAAATTAAAGGGAAAAAATAAGAAAGCAGGGAAGAAATGACTGTAATCTAAAAAAAATCCAAGTGCATGCAGGTTATTACTGGAAACTTTGGCTATAAAAGTTTGACTATAAAAGCATGAGTGCTTTTGGAAAGAATATTTAACAGCCAGATATCCAAGCTGTTGGATGAAACTCTGTTAGGGGAAAAACTGCTATAGGGAATGTAAAAGAAGGGGATTAAGGGCATTTAAGTACTGTACTTACATTGTTAAAGATTACATTTTTCTAATTTAAGATACAGTATATGTTTCATTCTGAGTCATGGAGGGAGAAAAGTAGGGGTATCTAGTTAATACAAATTGCTAGGAGTGGGGAGGAAAAGTGCCCACTGTCTTTATCCTAATTTGCATCGGCACTTAAGAAGAAAAAGAGTAACTATAGCTGCTTTAGAGGGATGCAAGTGAAATAAGCTAAATTAATACTAGTTATGAAGCAAGATTAAAGAATTTCAGCTTTTTTTTCCTCATTTAAGAAGGGGAGACTTCACAGTGACATAGTTGAATTTTCTAAAAATGTAAGGAGTGGAGATTAGCAGAAGCAGAGAACAAAACATTAAGAGAAAAAAGAACTTACAAAATTGGAAAAAGAAAGAGAGTATATATGGAACTATTTCAGATAAATAGGATTGTTCCTACAGAATCTTTTACCAGAAGAGAAGCAGACATGAAAATCCAGAGACAGAGTCTTCTAAGTAAAAAGTTGGTGCAATTTAATATAAAACAAAACTGGAAACTGAAATTTAGGTTTGGGAAATGAATCTGGACAAATTGATAAGAGATGCTTTCAACTAAAACTCAAACAACTCTTTCTGAAGCCTGAAAAAACAGAAAAGGGTTGTTTTCCTCTCTTTTTCCAGGCACACATAGCCTTGCTTCTGTTTAATAACATGATTCCCAAAGTAGATTTGCTGCAGTCATTCCTGAGGAAGAAGGTCAAAAGAATCTATTGGTATCTACAGTAGTATATAGATAATAGCTGGAAGCAGATGCTCATTCATTTTGGAAGGATGGAGACATCATGGGGAATAGTATCAGGGAAAATCAATAATTTATAATATTTTGTGTGTGATTTGAATTAGGAAGTATTGGTACCTCAAGAAATTCAATAGGTTTTTGCATTCTGACAGCTTTTGTAAAAATGTATGGGTAGCTGATATTACAGGTCTAAATACTTTAAATTTTTATTTATTCTTTAACAGTGTCTGCATAGCAAGAGCTACTAATGTGTTCCTGAACAACTTTCCTACACTGGCACAAAGCTGCTTTCCTCGTAGAAGATTGGTCTTATTTTAAAGAGAATGTGTAATTCTGTGGTCATCCCACATCTCAGGAATACTTGTGATTCTCACATCTCAAAAAATGAAATAGTAGATTGAAAATGATAAAGTGAAAGGTGAAGACAATGACCAAAGGTAGAGGAACCCATGTTTTTACAGCAGGGAATGTTACACTGAGCCTTGAAAGTCTTATTCTCAGTCTGGGAAGAGACGACTAGAAATACATGACTAGAGGAAAGAAATTAATGCTATGAGGACTCTACACAGGAAACTATTTACTCACTGTTTTCTCAACAGAAGTCAAGGGGATTTGTATAAAATTGTCAGGTAGCCATTGAAAGAAATGGGGGTTTTTTCAGCATAACTCAATTACACTGTGGAACATTTTGTCACAGTATATTCTTGATACTGTAGCTTAGATAGTTTCAAAAAGTAATTATGCAAATTCTTGACAGGAAAATCCATGAAACTTTTGTAAAAAAAAAAAAAAATTATAGGAATTCTTTCAGGCAGAAATTTGCTGAAAACAAGGGAAACATACTGGGAGGAAAATATTTTTCTGTATTTGACTATGTTTTATATGCTAATCCCAAGTATCCACTGCTAGTCATCATAAAACATGATCCTCAACTAGATGGACGCTTGCCTAATACAGGGCAACTGTTCCTCAGCACAGTTATAAGGATACAAATAGCACCTATATAGCACAGTGTAAGACAAATATTTACCTTTTAGTGGAGTAGAGGGAAAAAATATACAGCAAAGCTAATAGCTGCTTTTATATGCTGATATTTTAATAAATACAGTTTTCAACTATATGTGAAAAAGGACATTTTAGATTTGCATTTCATTAACTTGCTAAATCAAATTTATTTCAAAGATCTGATTAATATCAAACACTTTCTGACATCATGTAAGAACAAAGTATACTGATGCTGTTTACATAACAGTTTATACCACAGATCCCTTTGAAGTTCCTTTGAGTACCTCTTTCCTTGCCATTTTTATGGAGGTTTTGAGATCTTAATTATTTTTCATTTCTCGATTGACTGCTTCATATTTCACTGAAGTCACTTTTTCTGATAGCTTCCTTTGATCACTTTTGGTACCAGAGCTAAGAACCATATTACTACCTACATATTTCATATTATAGATAATCCTGCCACAAATCTTCTCCTGATCCTTGCGGTTATCTGCTGCTAGCTCTGTGGAAGCAGTTTTCATTTCCAGAATTTCAAGGATATATACAGCAACACAGCAGGTAAGACAGGCATGTTACCTTCTCTGCTTGAACACTCTTGCTCTGCCTCCTTGTAATTGAACATATCTGTTGGTTTATTAATTACTTTCAGTTGTTTCAGCAGAAGATTGAGATGTCAATTGTTCAGTCTGTACTCACAGAATCAAGTGTTGCCATGGTCTTTCCTCCCCCTCCCCACAAAGAAATCATGACATAAACCAAACCTTTTCTGACATATGTAAACTTTTCTGTAATACAGATCCTTGGTCCTCCCAAGGATCTTGAGTCTGAGGTTGAATGGTTCTGGTTGCAAGATGCTTTTCTTTGTAATTTACAATGTAAAGCTTTGCTGTGATTTAAAATCCTTACCTTTTGCTTTTCTCTAAAAAGAACAAAGATAAAACTTTATTCTTTTATGTCCCCAGTGGAAGTTTTCACACTTCTGAAGATTTGTCATATTTCTCCTGTGTGTCCTGTTCTCAAACAACACAAACCTAGTTCTTACTAGCTTGTAGAAATATCAATGTTTTCTAATTTTCTGAACAATCTTTTTGGCCTGTTTTGAATTTTCTTCTATTAGTGTTCATCATTTTAGAAAAAGTTCTAATACAGAAAAGTACCTATTTTTCAGTTATATTGAATCATCCACTATAATTAATTATACTTCAGTATGGTCCTAGAATGCTGTGGTATCAGGACCAGGAAAAGGGAGAAGAAAAGTTTTAAAATAATAAAATATTTCAAACATTTTGGTTTAAAATATTTAAAGTTCCAGGTAATGTATAAAGATGTACAAGTCATTTAGTTGAAGATTTCATATAGACTTTTTTCCTCCCTTAGAGAAAAATCACATTTATATTAGACTATTTAGATGTATAACAAAAATAGTATAAATAACAGTGAAGTATGTTAAAACACATGCAATTGAAAAGTAAATTTACAAAAACAAAGGGAACTAATGTGTGATTTAAAGAAATAGCTTTATTGTCATTCTGTATTTCCTCCTAGACTTTATTCATCTCCCACTTAAGGTAAAAAACCAAACAAACAAATTCAGGAAGTGGACAATACCCAAACAGCATTTGCTTATATATGTTATTAATCCATGTGATTATTCCACTTTATTCTAGGGTAAAACAGGTTGTTTCAACTATGGTTGTACAATTGCTTTGTAGCTTGCTGAAACTGCAATTTCAATATTATATTTGCACAAAGTATAAACTACAATAAAAATAGCAGAATATGCTTGTGTGAATATGTTATAACTATTGGACATTTAAAAGTGATCTGAGATATTAAAAAGGAAATAGCATTAATGCTGGAAAGATTTAGAAATGTGATTCTGAAAACAGGCTCTCATATGTCAGGATCAAATCTAAATTACATACAGTAAGCATGGATAATGTATGAGGGATGAGACATTGTGAATGAGAGAGAAGAGCTGAAATCAAGGAAATATCATACAGTGAAAATGAGCGAGTGTCATGTGGGGACTTTGATTGGAGGATACAACTGATGAGGCAAAGCAAGAGGGATTCATCAATAGAGCAGAGCTCAGAACAAGGAAGTTAAAAGAAAATCTTTGATACTGTCAAGAAGTATCCTAAATCACTCAGCCTTCATTGCAAAGTCATCAAGGCAGCAGATGGCAAGGACCTAATGAGGCCAGAAAACATCAATAATGTCTTTGAAAGAAGACTTCTGGAATTATACAAAACAGTGAGGGGGATTCCAGTCTTGAGTGGGAGTGAAATACCATCTATGTAAAAAAAACCCCATACATACCTACCATCAATCTACCAATAAACAGATATAAATTGTATACATGGTAGCATTTTACATAATCTAATTATAAAAAAAACCAATAGTTACTTGAATTATTAGGCTAACATGGTTTGGTGTCCACAGCACCAGTAAGTTTTTCTGTTCATAATGCATGGTAAATTTATGTGGGACTGCCTAAACAATTAAATTGCAGATCATAAGGATATATATGAAGATTTAAACAGAGTTGATTTGCTTTGGGATGCATATGCTGCATAATCAAGGGTGTAGGCAATTTAGACACTTTTTTTTTCAGGCATTCAGTCTTTTACTAAAACTGATTTCACATTTGTGGCCCAGGCTCCTTAAATTCTCTTTTTCCCCTTATGTATCTTTTCTCCTTTCCCTTTAAAGAGAGGTTTCTCTATGTTGGGCAAATTTCTTCACTACTTCATTTGCTGTGAGTGTTCGTTCTCCAGCTTTCTTCATCAAGTCAAAGTCTTAATAAAATTCCAGTGACAAGAGGCAGAATACAAAACAGTGGCACTAGCAGCAACTTGGTTTCAATTTTATTACAAGGTTATTTTAAGATTCCTTTCCCTTTCCATTCTCCCATTCTCCCTTTTCCTTTTTTTTTTTTTTAATTCCCTTTCCCACATTGTTCATTATCACTGTATTCATCTTGCATTCCTGCCTTTTGATTTTAGCCAATTCTACTGCCACTGAAACTAGTACAAATAAAAGGACTGGTCCCTATATTCTGTAATCACTCTTTTTTTTTTTTTAAATTTGAGATGTATTAGATATTTTACTTTTACTCATTTCTTATTTTAGTAAGAGGAGAGAAATAATCTTTTTTTCCTCAATAAGAAAATAAGAAATTTGCAGAAGATGCAGAAGCTCCTTAAAGGAGAAAGCAGAAGGCTGTGGACAGTGCTGCAAATAATCAGCTCATACCCTTCTAACTGAATGGGAATAGCCAAATGAGTGTGAAACTGCACAATAAACAATCTCCTATGGGAATAAGATTCTTCAGCATTTCATTAGAGATCGTTTCAAGGGCAAGATGGAAAAGACAAGACTCAGCAACTGTACATAAGGCAAGAGCAGGCTCTGACGATACTGCAAATCTTGCAAAGGGCATAATCCTACCCTCAAGTACCTTGCATTCTTATTCATCTCCCCAACAACAAATGTTAAAAAAAAAATTGACACGCAGTACATGGAATTAGAAACAACATGACAGGCAGCTGTGAACTTTGAAATGTTGGTTCCAGATTTCACTGAGCTCCTTCTTTGGGACTGCCATGCTACTACAGTGCAATGGCACACAGAAAAAGTAAAATTAAAGGCTGAGTGGTTCTTCAATGCAGTCTACAGCTTCCTCGTGTCAGGGGCGAGCAGAGCAGTGCTGATCTCCTCTTTCTGGTGACCAGACACATGGAAGTGGAACGAAGCTGCATCAGAGGAAGTTCAGACTGGACATTAGGAAATGATTCTTCACCCAGAAGGTGGTTGTTTGCTGTAACAAAGGAAGCAGTTGCAGCATCAAGCCTGTCAGTGTTCAATGAGCATCTAGATGATGCACTCTAGTGATACTGTTTAGTGTTAGGTAGCTCTGCAAGGAGCAGGGAGTTCGACTGAATGATCATTATGGGTCATTTCCAACTTAACATATTCTGATTCTATGATTTTGAACAGTTTTCCACAAAAGCCAAACTGTTTAGCAACAATAAACAACAACAACAACAAAACACAAACCACACAATCCCCCCAAAAATGAAAACACACAAATAAACACTTGCAAGAAATCCCAGTTGTTCTTCATTTATTATCTTAGTTTCTTCATTAATTTGGGATAGTTTCTATTTCAAATGTTCAGAAATTCATAAAGTAATTGTGTTGCCTAGAAACACATCAGAGGTGAATTTTAGATCCAGCCACCTTCAGAGTATGCTAGAGAACACCCAGGCTGGGTATGGAGACCTCTGTCTAAATGCAAAACTCTTTCAGCTTCTGTGAGATATATTTTGGTGAAAATATTTTTAGCCTTTCCAAAAAGTAACTTGTGAATTTGGAATGAACAATTAGGTTTATTTTATTTGTAATATAATTAAATGCTCTGCCCGTAGGCCACATTAAGCCCTGTAGAAAGAGTATCTGCCGTTAGCCTAATTTTAGTTCACAGTTCCACATTCAAAATTTCTGCCTGCTTGGGTTTTCACTTGGTTATTGTTCCTCCTTTACCCTTAAGCATCTGACTGTCTAACAAACATTCAAACAATCTTTTCAGGGAGCCATGCCTGCTTCTCACTCTTGAGTGTATGTTCATTCAAAACAGAGCCATGTCCTGAAATGGTGGGGTTGCAGCTTGAAAGGACTGAAGGACCTATATGGCCCAAGATAGTCAGTGAGCAACTTGGATCAATGGACAGATGACTCAGGGAACTCTCCCTGGCAAAGTAAAACCAAACAGAAACAACAAGCAAACACTTATGCATAAAACTGTAAGAAGCTGTGAGATGAATTTCCAGGCTTAGAGATGTGGGAATAGTTTTGTCATTTCTGGATGTTAGAGTAGATGGACTCAGAACAACCTGGTGTGACCAGAGGGCTGGTATCAGAAGCATGGAATCATTTAGGTTGGAAAAGATCCTTAAGAACATGTGTCCAACCATTAACCAAACACTGCCAAATTCACCATCAAACCATGTCATTTAGTGCCACATCTGCATGTCTTTTAAATATCTCTAGGGATGGTGACTCAACCACCTGGGCATAGGTAGGTGCAGCAGAGCCTACAGGCTCACCACTTTGCGCCCATAACCCTTAACCAGAGTCAATAGTCTTACCTTTGCAACCACAGGAATGGTGTACGGGCAATAGACTCTAAAACCCCATAAGTCAGCTAGCCTTAAAGTGCTATTTTAAGAGCAAAGAAAGGTTTCTATACTGCAGTAACAGCATACAGGTAGCTCCACCTGACTGCAGTGCTTGTGCTGCGGATCAGGATTTGTATTTGTGATGCAGGTGGAGTGCCCCTAGACACATGGTTTCTATTTTGGGTCAGTTACTTTCTGAAGGATTTATGTTGCACTTCAGCAGCCCTTTCCTCCCTTTTTCAATAGTTATCTATATTTATAAAACTGAAATATATGTATATGTATGTATATACTCATGCTGTTATAATTTTTTCTACTTTCTAATAAAATATAAAAAATCCACAGAGCTAAAAATCCCAAATTTCCTTAAAACAGAAGTGCTTCCTGAGCATTTAGAGAATGAAATAAAAGAGTGAAATGCCCTGCCCAAATCTATGCCAATATTTGTTTTCTTTTTAATTTTTAAAAAATTTCTTTCTTTTTTTTTTTTTTTCCTTCTTTCTTTCTCCTTTCCTGGCAGCCATGTCCTACTTCAGGACTGTAGATAATGCTCTTCTTAACTCTGTTTCTTGTAAAGATCAATAGTGAACTGATAAGGCAGACATCTGAAAGACATGCAGAATAATTATGGACACTGGCATTTCATGATTTGGACTTTAATTACCTGTTAGAAGTAGCCTAGATCAGATAACAATAATAATAATATATATCCCCTTGGATAAAGTATTTCTGTCTTTGCTTAACTTACTATGTCCAGAAATTGTATTTTTACAGTTTTGGATGCTTAATAGATTCATAGGTTCTCTTGATAGTAGCATATAATATGAGAGTACTGGAGCAGAAGACAACAGGAAGTACAATTGAGTTGTTTTTAGGAAATGGTTGTTGCAACTCTTATTGTTCAGTCAAAAAGAGGAATTCAGTTCTGGCTCTCTCTCTGAGTTTTAAGTAGCTCACTGCCTGCTGCTAGAACAGCTAGTCAAATTAGTAGAATAATGTATCCAGCCCAAACCATATTGCCTTTTCTAAACAAAATCAGAAATCATTCCCAGAACGATTCTGTTTTCCTACAAGAATTCTGTTTTCCTTTCAAGAAGATGTAGAAATTTGACTATTCGGCTTTAAAAGATGTCAATATAAAACAACCATTAGAAAGCTGTGTGAAGAGACAGCAGGGAGAACACCATTTTTTGCATGATACAAAATATATAGGAAAGACACATAATTTTGCTGTCAACAGAATTTTTTTGTGTGTTAAAAGGCCTTAAGATCAAACAAAGGAAAGAAACAGCTTAACTGCCTCAGTAAGTAGCACAGAATCTGTGTGGATTGAAATCTCAAGCCTCAAAAGGACAAATAAAGCATTGGGTCTGTATTACCAATTGTCTGACTGAGATGGGATCATTGACTGTGGTATGCTGAGCAAAATCAGAAAGATACCAAGGGCAGAAAAAGCACCTCTATTGTGCGACTGCAATTACCCTCATACAGGCTTGTCAAATGTCATACTGGGATGTGAGAGATTAAATTTTTAGGTGTTATCATGGAGTGGCCAGATAACAGGCCCAGAGGAACACCAGAGGTATGGACTTGTATCAGAGTAATGTGACTTGACTCAAAGCCAAGATATTCTGATTCTGTGATTCTAAAGATTTGTTCACAAAAGCAAATCAGTTAAAAGACAAAACAAAAAAACCCACACCAAAAAACAACTTTCATGCTGCTGTAAGAAATCAAAGCCTCATGGGCAAAGGACCACCCCAGAACTGCAACTGCAACTGGCTCCTATTAAACATCCTTAGAGAAGCAAAAGAAACAACCTCAGGTTAGTTAAACTTCACTAAGATGTGAAAATGGAGAATATTAAAGGATAGTTAACATAATTGAATCCCCAAGTTTAGTTCTAATGTTACTGAAGATGCCATACTGGGAGCGCTGTGGCAGCACAAAACAGCTACTGGGAAACACTTGAGAAAGAGCAGAAGGAAGCCAGCATAGCTAAACAGCAAAGTGAAGCATAATATTAGAATCAGGAAGATGTCATTCAAAAAATGAAGTTGCATCTAAATGAGGAAAACAGATAGCAACAATCAAATAGAGCGTATAACCCAAATGATAATAAACTCTGAAAATTTGTATGCAAAAATATAATGTAATAAAAATTATATAGACAGGTGAGCCAAAAAATACTTTGGGAAGCTATTATCTAGTGGTATCAAAAGCAATACCTATTCCTTTTTTCCTTCATTGGGACTGAAGAACCTGCCCAGAAAGCCATTTTATTTTGGAATAGATAATAGATCATTTTACTGAAGATGCATAAAGGTTATTGAAGACAGTCATGTGCATGTAATAAATGTTTTAGACTTGGATTAAAGCATTACAATACAATACAAAAAAAAAGAATAAATGTTTCAGTATAAATCAAGTGATTTCCTAAAAGTAAAACTACTTCTGAGATCTGCATTAATCTAAAAAATGTGAAAAAAACAACCCTTCAGAAGAGTGAGCATTTTGAGCCATGACATGGGTCAGAATGAACTTCACTAGTGGTTTTGGTAGCATTTTATAACTTTGTGCTTTAGTTTTTGTCTTTTTTGCACTGTTAGTATATCAAATTTGCAAAATTTGTGAAGTTGTCAGTAAACTATTAAATCTCCAGCCTTTGTGTGTGTTTTGCTTTACAAAGGAAGAACATAGGTATTAATGAAATTTTCATTTTTCAAGTAACATTGACAGACAGAAAAATCAAGACGCAAATGTACTAAGTTCTTCACGAATCAAAAATGAAGGACTAATTCATCAAAGAAAAGTATAGCAATGAGAAGTCTGCCCTTTTTTGCTTAAGATGCAGAATTTCACCCACAGTTCAGAAACATGGCTGTACAGAGATCTTATTTCTTTTTAATTCTTTTGCCCTTTCAGATTTCTCACTTGCAATTTATAATTCTTTAAGTTACTGTTATGTTTTCCCAGAGACTGGCATTTTCATCCTCTAAAAATTGAGAGTTAATGGCTGCATAGACACATGTAGGTGAAACATCCCCCAACTCAGCTGCTGTTGTTTTTTGGTTACCTAGCCTTTAAGATCTCTGGCTTTGGGATTTGACCGACCTCCTTGTCAGCTCAGCATTGTTTCTCCACAGCTAATACTGTGGAAGACATTTCACTGTAGTGCACAGCACATGCCAAAAATCTCAAGGAGCAGAGTCTGTATAACTACATGTTTTAGCTAAACTACACTGTGTCTTTTCAGATACGAAGTAAGGTCACTTTACCTCTACACAACCTTGTATTCTGTTGATGTTTGGCACTTCAGGACAGCACACCCTTTTATCCAGCAAATCAGTGTAAATTGATAGGGTGAATGTCTTTGTCTATTTAAATTGAAAAGGGATTAGACAATTGCGTGAGTAAACAAATGTGCACTGTTATTTTAAGGAATGAGCACTCATCAAAAGATCAAGATAAATATATATATTTTTAATGTAATTACTGCAAAAGAAAGTCATTTTGCTTTACCAGAAGGTTTCTAACATCTGTTTTCACAAGTCAAACTATTAGAGGAATGATGCTTTAAAAGCTGTATTACTCCCTTTAGGATAATTTGCTCATTCTCAGCCATGTTGTTTTGCATATACCCTGCTCTAATTGTGTTTGTACACACTGTACTGTTAAACAGAATTTTCCTCCATATGATATCATTAAAAACATATCACAGTGTGAGGTTTTAAAGTGATACTATAGATGTTGCAGGTAGCATTTCCTTCTTCACACAGAGGTCACAAAAAACCCACAGCAAGAACAGCGTCTCTCTAGCAAACCTGGGACTACTTGCAACTTCACAAGCAACTTTAGAAAAGTAAATATTATTCTAGAACTACACAAGTCACGCACACACAAAAACAAAACAAACGAACCAAAAAAACCCAACAAACAAAACCAAACTGAAACCAAACCTCAAAACACAGATGAGGAGATGGCATTTACTCTGCTTATAGCCATGGCTATGACATTCATTTGGAACATAATAAGTAAAATTAACTGGAATAAAAGCAGAAATTGAGATTGTCTTTTGGGTAGATATGCTTCCCCAATTTACTTCTTTGCAAAAATCATAAGATTTTAAGAGATGATGGAGTTGCACAAAGAATTATTACCATTTTCACAGTAATCTTCATATTATATGCTTACCATACACCAACACTTGATGTACAACACACTACCTGGATCATACCAGCTGATTCTGTGCAGTAAGTGGTAGCAAGTACTTTGCATTTGAAATATAGCACCTGAATATACCCAGTTACTGCCGTGTGATATAACCAGTAGTTATTTTGAGTTCACTGGGAAATATACAATAAAATAAATGAACCTGCTGTAAGTCATTTGCTGGACAAATGTAAAATGATTTCGCCTGTTGAAATGATTTTCACACACACACTATTAGAATTTTTTACTGGTGAAAAGATCATTGCTTTTTTCTTTTGTGAACAGAAGTAATTTGCCACAGTGATAATAAAATTTCTTTTTTTATTTATTTTGCCTGTATGTCTTTGATAAGCACAGTTGAGGTTAGGACAATTTTGCATGGTGGGTTGCAGTGTAAAAGTCAATTTTAGCATACAAAATTCTGTTTCCCCTGCATAGAAAAAAGCAAGTAAGTCACTTGCAGTACATGAATTAAAATTTGAAGATTCCATCCTCTCCTTCCCTTTCCATCTGGAAAAGGAAATAATTTTTTTCTTTCTTTTTTTTCTCTCTCTTTTTTTTCTTTTTCCTTAGGACAGAAATACTTTTGCTGAGAACTATCTCCACACAAAAGCTTACAGAGACGAATATGATGTCTTGTCTTATCACTTCTGAACAGACTCTGGAGTTTGAAAAGACTTCTGAAATTTGCTTAACTTGCTGTTTCCTAGTATAATGAGGAAATCAATGTGTCTTGCTTTTAGAAATGCTGGTGGCTTCAGAATAATTTGAGAGTCAGCAAGGATAGGCAGAAAAGAAACTGCAAGTACTTGTTCATCATGGGAATATCTGAGATGATTTACAGATAAAAATGTGCTAATTTACTATTGGCAGGGAGAATATGTCATTCAGATATGCTCACTAGTCTGCACATTTTTTGAATAAGTGAATTCAGATGGTAGGAGTTTCAGAACAAAACCCACAGGGATATCCCTACCCACCACCTCTGCGACTGGGCAGAGCTGAAAAACAGGGTTGCACCAGGGGAAACAGCTCCTGGCAAGCCTTACCCCAGATGTGGTAACTAGTCCCTGGAGGAGAACAAAACTTGTTAGACAATATACATGAGAATATGCATCCATGTTTAAAGAGCCTCAACAATTATATGGCAAATACAGAACAAAGAGAATTCTTGAAATAAGTTAATAGTTTGGGAAATACAGTTTACCTGTATTTAACTTTACGACTGTGTACATCCTTTAGCATTGTTACTCAGGGTTTGGGAGGGATTTTATTTTGTGCGTGGAGTCTGGAGGCTAAATTTCAGTTTGACATCCAGGCAATTTTCCAGTCAACTGCTACTGTAGAGGATTATTTGAATGAGATGACACTAATTTTAGTGAAGTCCAAAGTTTAAATTATATACAGCACTACCTTGGTTTAATTCAGAAAATGACATTTTACATAGAGCTATTCACATGATTGAATTTTGATCTGGTTCTTCAACGAAAATTTTGTGAAAAAGGTTATTTCAGAAAACCTGTTTTGATCAGCTTGAAATATCTTTACACTTTAAACACTTTACTTGGGTTTAGTTTCATTTTTCTCACTTCTAAAATAGAGTCTTCAAATTTTAAGAGAATAAAATGGAACACTACCCTTTTTTAATGTTTTTAATCTTTTTCAAGAAAAATACTTTCTAAGTTTGATTTGCTCCCAAATTAAATGACTAGAAGTCTAATTGTATGTAATTTAAAGCATAAAGATTCTTCCAGTTGATAAAAGTCATATCTAACTTTTTAATTGTTTCTTTGCAACACTCTCATTTTTCAGGTATTCCCCCTTATTCTATGTTTGGTGAGCATTATTCTGTGATAGGATTTGATTAGATTCTACTTTTTTTGAAGAAATTCTATCCTGATCAACCACCACTGCTAGAAAAGTCTACTTTTATATATCTGACATCTTTCTCCTGACCTTAATTCCACCTCTACGGAACAATCTTAACAGACCTTTCTGCTTATCCTAATACAAGGGCTGTTTTCAAACCTACTCACTCTGTACTTTGCCATGAAGACTTAGAATGACAGTCTGTATTCTCAGTGTTCTCTCATTCTCCACACCAGAATGTTTTGGATTATAAACTGAAAACAATTACAGGCTCTAGTAGCTGAGATGTAAATAAACATAAATTTTACTGGTTTGAGTTAAAAATGTTAGTACAAACCAAAAAATATGGTACAAAAATTTAGGAAAATATTTTTAAGTACTTGTTGGTGTTCATGCAATAGATGAAAGTCACCTTTTGGGGTATTTCGTAATTCAAGCAAACATAAAATAAAATAACATCCTTACCACTAGAGAGAGCTCTCACACTAAAATAATAGAACATTGCTTTGGTCTCCTTTTTTTCAGAGCTGGGGACAAGATGTAAGAGGAAAAAAATTATACCATCTGGAGTCATGATGGGAAGATATGACCTGACAAAAAGAGGAGTCCAGAGGCTGGTTCCAGCTGGACACAGGGAGGGGACAACATGTTGTCTTCATTCCTCACTGTGGCAGATTCTGCCTGGATCCCATGAAAGGGAACACGAAAAGTTTGAAAGCAAATAGGTTTATTTTTCCACTTTTGGCAGAGAAAGCTTGAGTTGATGGGACATATGGTGGGTGCTCCTGTTTTTTCTTTTTCACAGGCAAATCCAAAGAGAGCAAGAATGGTTGTGTTTTGCCATTTTCAGAAGTGTCCAAAATCTGTCCCCAGAAGCTAACCATCAAGAACTATCAACATTGTTCAAAGATGTTTGTGCTCCTAAAAGCATAGGATGAAAGAGTAAAACAGCCTTTTTAGCTTAGCAGCAGTGAATAAAAATCACTGATTAAGACTACCAGGTATAGAACAGGTATCTGCTGTTGTGACTGCAAACTTCAGAGCAAGCTGATGAAAGACTTCATGTTAATTTGACAAGAGAGAGGACATTTTTGAGCATAGTTCTGAACACTTTAGTGAGCACATACAAGAATGATACAGAGTTTTGGGGAAACCAAGACAGGAAATATTAGAGGGTGTTTCTTGTTGTTTAGAGCAGTATTTAAATTTCATTGGCAGCCTTCTGCACTTAATTAATCTGATAGGAATGAACATTTCTTGTAAACTTTTTCAAATTAAGAAAGAGAATATGTTTGGAAAAAGTATGGAAAACTCAGAGTCCCATGTGCGACTCCATGTCCTGTGTGAGAAAAACTTCTTTTGTTTTTTTTACCCTAAACTCTCAATACTCCCTAAGATGCAGCAGTAGCCTAAAGTAAGTTTAGACTGAGAACACAAGGATTTTCATATTCTCCCACTATCACTTTTTCTCTCAGCTTACAGGAATAAATTTGCCAGTCTCTTCTACCTCTATTTTGCTTGGATTCTGTTTCCACACTTTTACTGGAACATGTGCAAGAGTTTTGTGCAAGCAAATAGTTAATGTTATAGGAAGAAAGCAAGGTACAGCTGGACAGGTAACATTAGATGCCTATAAATATTATAGGATGCCCCTAGTTACCCTTACTTCTGAAAACATCACCCCCTCATCAGTTCAGATAAGGTATGAAGGCTGAAATATTTATTTTTTACATCTAAGAAAAGAATCATTAGTATTATACTGAAAAATAACCTCTTATTAAAGGCTTGTTAAGGCCTCAGTAATGTCTTTCAAGGACAGACGTTCCTTTTCACAATCAATTTAATTCAAGTCATTAACCAAGAAGCCCAAAGAAGTTTATAGACCTTAAAAATACAAATAACAGAGTGTGCTGTGTCTTTAATTAGTAACACTCCAGATTTGAAATAGTGACCCTGAGCTATATAACTCCATAGCCCATTACCAATCCCCTAAGCCACTCCAATCTGTCAGAGACCTTCTCCCCACTTTACACTTTTAAGTAAAGTTAAGAAACCCAGAACAAGTGGATTTTTTCCTTTTCTTCATTCTTTCTTCTTATAATATTCAAATAGCTTTCAAAAATACTTTAAAAAGCTCTGAAGTATTAGCAAAAGTATTCTGAAAATCCTCTGAAAATCCTCTTGTGACATTTTTTTCAGGAAATATATATCTTATATGTCTTCCTAAACTTGAAAATTTTTATATTGTCTTTCTTTTTGTGAAAGCAAATGTAAAACTAATGCCGTCTTTTCAGCATAAGATTGATCATCCATTACTGTAGTGTTGCCATAGTCAACATAATCTCTGATCTCGGCAAGTCTTGCTAATAGTTGTTTCTAAGACTTAATTGGGGGGGGGGGGGAAGGGACAAAAAATTTTTTTTTCTCTNGGGGGGGGGAACTGCAAAGAAAATTTTGATTTCCTATGGAGATACCTAGCACTGAAAAAAATTATACTGTTCTTATGCACTTAAAAACAGCTTCAAATTTTAGAAATTCTGAGCACTGCAGAATATTAAAAACAGAGTTTGTAGTCCGTAGAAATCCCGCAAATTGACATTGACTTCTGTTTTGAACAAAGCTGTCTAAGGATTTTGTGAAATAAGTTTTTCAGATGTATAGTTTCTAACTTATTGAACACATTTTGTTTCAGCTTTGAATGTATTGTGGAATATATTGCATGTCATACTTTATGCATATGCTGTTTCCTTCCTACTTTCAGGGAGATCATATTCAAAAATCTCTAAAACACTGTGAACATCGTGAGAACTCAGACATTCAGTGCTGCTAGGCCACTACTTATTAAATTTAACTTTTGGGGCAGTTTTTTTGTGTTCTAGAAACAGTAGTAATAGCACTGTCTTTCTTGAAGTCATCAAGTATATGAAGTGGACTGTGAACCTCTGTGAAAATTTCCTAACACCACCTCAACTATTTAAGGCTCATAAGAGTGAGGGAGGGGACTTCAGAATGGTAATTCATCATCTCCTCCTGCCCTTCAGAGAAGGAATTTCATTCACTGGGAGGATGCTTTGAGGTCAAATACTTGTGTTGTTCCCCCCTCAGTCCAGAGAGCACATAACAGGAACAGAACACCAGTAGTGGGATATAATTAGCTAATGAACTAATGCTGGTACTTTATGCCCAGTAATTGCCTTTATTTTTTTGCTAGTATACTGGCTCAGAGCCCTGTATTATTACTACTGCTGCTAAATTCATGGGGCTTAGTCCTTGAGATTATGATTTTTCACACATTATTTGCACACTAATTTAAGATGTAGTTCTAAATAATTGAATGTAGAAGGACAAGAGGATGAGGCCAGACTTCAGCAGAGCCCAGACAGGATAAGGGACAACAGGCACAAACAGGAAGATCCTTCAGAATACAAGGGAATACTCCTTTACTTTGAGAATGATGGAGCACTGGAGCAGTCTGCCCAGAGAGGTTGTGGAGTCTCCTTCTCTGGGCATATTAAAAACCTACCTGGACACAGTCCTGTTCAACTGTTCTAAATGAACCTGCTTTAGCAGAGGGATTTGGCTAGATGATGTCCAGAGGTCCATTCCAACTCCAACCATTTTGGGATTCTGTGACAAACAACAGATGTTTTAGATTTCTCCATGAATGTTTTCTCTAGACAATACAGAGACAAATGCCCTTGGGCAGCTGAAGTAGCTGCCTGAAGGCAGAAGGCAACTTAAACCCTTTAAATATGCCAATAATGAAATGCCAATAATGGTAGTTCTCTTCCCTGTATCAAACATCCTGTTTTCCCTTCTGTAACTGCTTTCAGATTTTAGATCTAGACCTGACTATTTTGTCTCATTCAGGAAGACTTGCCAGACAGACTGCTTTGCTAAAAATTTTTACTTTGTTTGTTCTACATTTTATTTAGTCTGTGCAGAGTGGATTATTTCCTTTTTTTCATGAATGTCCATTGGCTATGTGGCACTGTTACAACCCATTGGTTGGGGGTGTGACGTTTGTTATAAATTCTTACCAGGCTGAACAAAGACATCCGACCACGTGTCAGGAAACTCTCATGATTTTATTGTACAGTCTTCTTAACTCCAGCAATCAGCATAATATTCAGACTCAAAAGGTGCTGTCTAAATTTTTGTAAGTGAATTCCACAAGAGTGCAGGCTAACAAGCACTTAATTTAGTATAGTATACTTTAATATGTTCTCAACAGTCACCACAAGCTCCTCAAAAGGTTCTGGGTCTCAAGCCACAACACAGCTACACAAAGTTACTGGCTCACAAACCACAAACAACTCCACAAGCTCCCCTTTCCCACAACAAACTTCAAAATGGAGTATGGGGTAGAAAATGATAGCAGTTCTTCACCCAGGCGAAGTAAGGGGAGAAAACAAATAATATCACCAGTCCTTACATCCTGTGCTGGTACTGCCATGTGGATGGTCTCGAGCTGGGATTGTGAATCAAAGAAAATGAGAGGAGAAAGATAATGAGGGGGCCCAATCCACTCCCTTTTACAGTTCACTTGGTGTATGCCTCTCACTTAAATTAGCCTTTTTTGTGTGTTTTGTTCATGTGTGCACAGCCAGCCCTTCTCCAAAGAGTTGTGGTGTGGGAGGGATGACATAGAGCATGAGTCTCAAGGCTGAGCAGAAAGCTGGCTCAGAACAGTGCTGCCCCACCTCCACGGAAACTTCTCCTCCAATCACCTTTCCTGTAGGAATACTCTGAATGTTTAAGACATGCTTAGATTTGGTCCTCTACAGACACTGACAAAGCCAGACAAAAGATGTTCTTTATGAGCAAAGATTCAAAATATCTCAACACAATGTTCAAAAATCCTGTTTGAATTATGTACATCTGTTTAATTATAGTTTTCCCCATGAAATCTTTATGCCAAAAAGATAGTCTCAACAATGTCAAAATTTCATAGTTTGCAAACATTTTAGGATCTGCTTGGGGTAAAATCATTTGTCTGTTTCAGCATCTATTCTGGTTAATAATTTCTGTCAAATGCATTTTGACACTATAATTGAACAGTTGGAAACCTGAAAACGAAAGTGACATTATATTCTCCTTGAATATGAAATGAAAGGGAGTGCACCTTACCATCACTAAATATCTTGTTTAATCAGTGTAATTCTTAGTTCACATTTTTATGGCCAACATACATAGTTGCTAAGTTGGATACTACAGCCAGACGTGCTCAGGGCTGGGAAGCAGGTTGGGAGAGGGAACTGAGAGCATCATCCTAAAGAAAGCAATTGAGTTATATTTACATACATGTATAATGAAGGCATCAAATTTTTTCTGTATGAGTGTAGAAGGATAGTCCAGTTCTCTTAAATTAAGGAACTAGATTAATCATATTGGATCATACATATCAAGTGATCAGAGGAAGAGATTGTGTGCACATGAACAATGTAATTTCTTTGGTAGAAATTACCATGATATCATCATAAGTAGCAATGAAACTCTAGAAGGCAACTTCATCCAGACAATAAGATTCTTACAAAGTTTCTGAAGTTCGGACAGAACCAAACTGTCAACTCATCCACCAGCTTCACCTCCACATCTTACATGTCTCAGCAGAGGGGACCGAAACTGCAGATTCCACTGCTCTGTAGCATCATGACAGAATCTGTGGACTGGAGGTACTTCACTGGAGCAAAAGGTAAAGTATACAATCCAGTTCAAAATGTTTATGCTAGTCACCTGTTCACCTACATCACCAGCTAATTTTCCCTGTGCCTCAGGAGAATTCTGAGATAACTGAATAGAAAAAAATAGCTGAAACATTGGACAATTATTTAGGCAGAAGAATAGTAATACAACAATGTTGATATTACCTTTCTGTGTAGCAGGAAAACTGATATATCCTGCCATGGACCGTGACTTCATTTTACTAGGTATTTCATAAACACAAAATTAAAAAAAAAAGTAGTTTATTAAGCTTTTAACTTTTTAGTCAAATTATATATCGATGAGAAGCAGGTTATTGGAAGACAACAAGGAAACTCAGAGGAAATATGCATTAGTCTGAATAGTCTTGACAGGTAAATCATCCTTATTGGTGGGTAGGCTCTTCAATGGGTTCAGTTGTAAAACAAAATTTCTATTATATAATAATTGCTTACCCATTTTCAGGTAATTCATGGTCAGAAGTACACTGAAACTTCAAGTAAAATAAATGGTTAAAATTCAGTGCTAAAGAGATTTTAAAAGTGTTTCAAGTCAGTGTTTGCTTGTTTTGTGTTTAACAGTCCTGAAAAAATTACTAACTTTATTTTAAGTACTGATTATGCTTTTCCTTTAAATTAACTTCTGGATCCTTTGCTTCTCTTGAATCAAAGTGACTTTAAACAGTAGTCCATTTATTAAATATTTTATTATGTCTTTCATTATGTATGCTTGTAAAGATCTTAATAGAGATGTTAAGTAATGGAATTTTTCAAGTTTCTAAAATTTCATAAATCTCCATAAATTTTCTCTTTATGAGAAACCTGCTTTCATAGTGTCTGATTTTTTATTCATATTCAACAAAAATGTTAATATACTGTAATTAGGCTAATATGATTTATCTTTTCACTCATTATATAAGTTAATTTTGTTCTAAAGAAATCCTGTTTTCAAATTCTCTCCAGCAATGTAGAATTAAAGTAATTATAGTTTGGCACAGGAAATTAGTCATAAAGGGCCATGATTTCTAAACTGAATGGAAGTTTTCACAGGCTGGATTAGCCATATGCTTTACAAAAAGGGGGGAATTAAAGGAAATCATTTGCAGTGCACTTAGTGTAAGAACTCACCTTTTGGGTACAGATTTTTCAGATGATTAGTGTAAAATATTAATGGATCAAGACATTGGAACTTTCTTATCTATTTTATACTTGTTCTTGCTGAGATGATTAACATCTCTGATTATTTTTTTTAAATTCTGAAACAGTAAAAATCATAGCAGTGTAAAAAAATCTGATTGATGGAAGAATATAGAGAGGTTCACAAGTGTGGATGTATCCATTTAAGCTCATGGAAGTTCCTGTACATAAATTTACTAAACCAATGGCTATATGACATATTTTATTGTGCTGTTAATGCAATATTTGCAGCATCCATGACTCATACCATCATTCATTGAGATCTTTGAAGTTTCTGTGTTGAAGTAAAGCCTAACACTGGGCCTGGGGCTGATAAAGTGGGTATTGATGAGAATGAAATTATCACAGCAAAGGATGAGTCAGTGACAGTTAAAAATACAGAGCTAACTATCAGCTTGATAGTAAGCACAACGAAATGAGGTCTCCTTTGCCTAGAAAAGGCTGGCAACAGGGCCGTAATTGAGAAAGCTAAAACACTGCTAGATCTCAGAGGATGAACATGACACAGTGAACTCATGTCCTTGGAGAAGAAAACAGAAAAATATATAACTTCTTATTGCTTATAATATATTACAATATATGCACTCAAGATGCACTCAAGTACAATGCACTCAAGAACTTAATAAATTACAGTCTTTGTCATTACATCTGCAGAGATGTGCAAAATCAATTATAGTCACAGCATACACTTCAGGAGCGCTGGTCAGGACAGGTCGAAAGCAAAACAGGCCTGCTTATGAGATCTACTTTGGCCAATAACACTAAATAAAATACTAAGGAAGAAAAAGGAAGTAGACATTTCTCTCCTCACATTAGGGCATTTTCCAGCTCTGGCATGGTGTTCTCTAGGGGATGAGTTAGGGGAGTGGGAGGGGCTGATGAAAGAACCCTTTTTCTGATAAAGCAGAGTGATGGTTATCCTGGGTAAAATTTGCCCTCCTCTGTCCTTGGTCTCACACTGTTTATTTTTACACAAGACCAAAACACCCCATCTATGTTACACAGCCCTTTCTGGAAAACTGAATTGTGTTAAGGAATAACTTGTCTTCCTACACTGATGATTGTATCAGCCCCGTGAATAAATTTGGATCAGAGACTTCAGCTTTGTGTAGTTATAGGTAGATTAAATGAATGACCTCACATGTTCATCCAGAGGGACAAGAAACTGAGAGGTGTCATAAAAATAAAGGGGGATGACCAGAAGTCTTTCCTAAACAGCAAGTAGCAGCTTCCTTTCCTAGTGAGAATTTAAGAACCTACTTGTAACTGGAAGAAGTCAAGAGAAAAATAAAAATATCAGATAGATGATGTTTTATGTTGTTCAATGAAATTGAATGTTTCATGAGAGTTAATCCTTGATTTTTTTATATGAAATGTCAGAAAGATATAATTTCTATACATCTTCATACATGTATCTATGCTCAAATAAAATATTTTAGTGCACAATACAGACATCATCTTCTATAAGATCACCAGTCCATGACATCAATTATACAATAAGGTTTCCCCTTGAACTTTTTTCCCCTATTATATTTTCATTACTACATTCAGTGTAGGAGTTAGGCTGGACAATTTTCTTGCTGCCATGATGGATGATTATGACATGTTATGAATAAGAGGTGATTAAATATAAACTATGTGTTGTCCATCAATGCAGTTATCATAAAGGCTTTGGTATTAATATATTTTTAATTTCTCAGTTCACGGTTGAAAGGATCAGCCTACATTAATAGTGCTACATAAAGGAATAATTTAGTAAGATACCTGGTGCCCTAATCCTGATTTAGACAAAGTTCACATTAAAATATGTGGAAATGGCAGTGTGACTAAACCCTTTATTTTCCCTTAGACTCAGCCACAATCTTGTCCTATTCACTACAGTTGAGAAGTTTAATGCAATATATTTCTTCATATTAAATATTAACCTTCAGTCTAAGGAATATGTTAAAAATATGGTGTACATATATTTTCTTCTTGTTAAAAGAAGCAAAATTTACTTTATTCTCTGCATTTGTGCCACATCCTTTAGCAATGAAGAGAAACAAGGTGTGAAGAAAGCACCCTAACCAACAGCAAACAGAAACTTGACTGGACTCTGCATCAGCCTGTCAGTTTATGTGATGAAGTCTATTGAAAATCATAATTTATAAAAATCTTCAGAGACTGACTTAATACATCTGTACTTTTTTCTTTTTTGTGTGTCTGAAATGATAAATGCTCTTCCACCATTTTTTTCTCCTGTGGTTTAGAGATATTAAGGAGTCAGCTACACATTCCTTCTATTTTCCATTGCCACTATGTTTTTTTCTCTTGAGTTACTGCAGTGAATTGTGTTGCACAAGATACAGGACAAAAAGTTTAGTAATATAAATACACAACACAAAAAGTTTTATTAATTTAGTTTCAAAACCTGATATTTTTATGGCATTTTATGGTCTCTATTTTTGTTTTTATATTGTGCTCTTATTACCCTTTCAGTACAGAAATTTCAGAGAGTGATAAAAGGCTGAGAAAAGACAGGTTTTAAGGAAAATCTATAGTAAAATAAATTTGATATTGTCAGAACATAGAATTTCTTTTGCTCGTAGACAATTCAGTGCAGATCCAAGTCTTTAAAAGAAAGCGATTTTCTAGAGGAGAAAACAAAGAGAAAGGACGTCGTAGGATATCTTCAGCTTCAGTGAGCTATGAGAGGGGAAGGAATAGTATAAGGATGATAAGATAAAATCCTTTAAAGTAAACGAATGTATTTCAAGAGCAAATTTTATCTTCTGGACAAAATTCAATGGCAACATTACTCAGACACTGTTTCAGCCAGGCTGTGGCACCTCAGTGAGCCTGCATGAGCCAGCACGCAGGCTTAGCATGAGAGCAGAGCCACCACGGTGACCTTCCTTCTTACCAACAGATCAAAGTCCTTGAATTCGTACAGAACGGATGTAGGTCCTTTATTCTCCATCTTGGAGCTAAGGGGGAAGTAAAAGTACAAAACAGTATTAGATATATCTGAACTCGGAGAGGAATGGCTGAGATTTATATATTGACGTGGTTTAATTTTTTTTTTTTTTACATAGTATTCAAGTAAATTGAAGTTAGAGAGGGAAAGCACTCTGTCATTAGTCTAAAGTGAATGGGTGAATGGGTGTTTATCTGCCTAGGAATAGGTTATGTTTATCATGATGCTCCTTGTCAGTTGTAAATTTATTCCTGTCTTGTAAATTGCCTTTCTCTACTTTCTGCATGATATTATTTGTTCAACTTAAAGTGTAAAATAAAATGCATAAATAGGTGATGATAAAAGAAAAAAAAATTGCTTTAAGTATTTCATTCAGGGAAAATATTTTAAAGTCACTAATGTACTTGGAAGAAGACTAAAAGGAGAAGGGAAGTGGGAAGAGCAGTCAATGGGCATACGTAAGAAATCTAATTCTCAGTGAAACTGACTACTGTCTTACCAATAATTTAATTGGACTCAGAGTTGGATCCCTAAAATAACACAGCACTTGAAGAAAAAACAATATGCAAATACTTAAGCATATTATCCATTTACAAGTTTGCTTTGTCATCACAGTACACAAATGAAACAGTTCCTCAGTGCAGATTGTTTCAGCCAAATTAAACATAAAACATTAATGAAATCACATGTGAGGGGCCAAATACAGATGCTAAACAAATCTGGAAATCACAAATAGACTCTACTAAGTCTCAATCAATGTTTGGTTAATGGTATATTAAGTAGGACTAATTATTCAAGTTATGGGTTTCTTTGTACAAATTACAGGTAATAAGCTTAATGTAGATGTGACATAGTTTCTTAATTCTAGTCATTAAGGAAAGTAGATTTAACTCCATTAAGTAACCTCACTTAAATATGACAATAGATAACTGCAGTCATTAAACTAATGACATCTGTCATCAACACTGATGTTACTACAATGCCATGCATACTTCCAGAGTAAAAGACTGTGTCAATGTTTCTGCTATAAAATGATTCAGGGGTTTGTAGTCTGGATATTTTAAGTAATGGTGGAGGAAGGAAATTTAATCCACCCAAGATAGAAGTTATTAAACAAGGTCTGCACTAGTATTGTCCACTGGGAAAGCCTCTACAGTTTATGTGCATGTGGCAGAGCAGGATGAATTTTGATAATGTAGAACTGCGAAATGGCATTTAACATATATTTGCCTGTGTCTATCTGTACTTCAGAAAAACTTCTCAAAAAACCTTATAGAGATGAAACCTGCACTGTTTAAATGCCTTGTTCTATTCTGAGTTTCTAGTCATCTTCAGTAAGAGGATTCCAGTATATATTCCAGTATTAAGTATTTGCTTCTTATACCTACAGAGAAGCAGAGATGAATCACTTGCACATTCTAAACAGCAGTTAACAGCTTTAGGTGGAAATATGAGCGATGTCTAATAAGTTTGCAAACTGCAAATAGCTCCGATAGAAATGTCCTCAGGGAATCTCCTGCTGTCTATACATCCAGATTTACAGAACAACCTGCTATTCTGTAGCTGAAATTATTAGCTCAGCATTCAAGTGCTGAAGTTCTTAGCATAACATTCATTCTCTACTATTTTTTCACACTTCCATATACCTGTACATTATTTTTAGTGCTTCATCAGTGCTTATTTCTTATCTGGTGGGAAAAATACAGGTGAGTTTTCCTATCAGTCTGGTAGAACTGGCTCAGGTACAGTGAAGATCATGTTAAAGAACAGGGAAAATGGGTCATGTTTTAAAGCCAGTAGAAATCATGTCGCTTGAAACCTATTACTCTGTATTACAGGATGAAAACTTCTGAATGAGCCTTGAGAGCAGAACACATCCCCACTGGTCTCCCTGATACCTTTTGGAGCCCCCTTTTCCAGTGCCTTTGTCTAACCACTGACCTTGCATTGCAGCAGCTTTTCTCAGCATTTGGGAAGGATGTGGGACTTGGCAACTCTACATACATAGGGCAAACCTGTTCTTGGGAAAAACAGCTTGTAGACGTTTGCCTGTTCTTGTGCAAGAATTAGACAAGACAGTTCTCCTTTTTTCCTCTTTAATATCTTGATACTTCAGCATTGGACTTAGTTTTTCTGATTTTTAGTTTTGTTCCTTTGAATTATCAAATAAAGGAAAAGTATGTGCACTGTTAGAAATACCACTGGGATATACCAGCTATGGCCTCCCCTTTTTGTTCCTTTTGCCCTTGCTTTTGTACCTGTGAAATATCAAAACATGGGACCTCTACAAACAATATTCCTTTCTCCCCGTGACAGTTCACTCCTCACAGTGCAGCCTTGCTTCTACAGGCAGGACCGGTGGGAAAAACAGCCATGCTCGAAGTCTTGAGCTAATTAAAGTACCAGCAGTTCTCACCAAAGGAGGAAGAGGGGAAAATGATGCAGCCTTTGGGGTGAAATCACTGCTGGACAGAACTCTGTGAAGGGACACTGCAACCACAGAACTTTGCTTAAGATCTCTGGGCAATTCTTGCTACTTTCTGGTGAGCAAGTAGGTAATAATTTATAATGAAATAAAAAAGTATTGTATGTTCTTTAAGCTCCCATGTAAATAACAAGTGAGAAACTTCTGGAATAAAACTGATATTACAAAAAAACCTCTCAAAAATCCCCAAACCAACAACATTTGAAAGTATTTAAAAATCAATCATACTGGACAAAAATGAAAATCACAGAGCATCTTTTCTATTAGGACAATTAAAGTGTTTTGAGAAAAAGAAAAATCAAATTAGCAGTCAAAGACCTGTTTTTGTTACCAGATAGGCAAAAAGGGTAAAGATCATACCAAATAGAAATGGAAACTTAACAAAGTGTATTCTCACTGAGTTTCTAATAAATATTGTGAAGTAAGCAAGAGAAAGAAATGCTTCATTGATGAAAATTGATATAGGTAGGAAAATAAGCAAACCACATTCAAGTGGACAAGGGAAAATAATTACAGTTCTAGAGTGCTAGAGAAGTTACTGCTAATTGCTGCAGACAGGAGCCTGTATTACACAAGGTACTACAAACAGCTCTCTAGATCATGCTGTCTTCAAAGGTAAAATCAAATGTCAAAACTTTTGCTACTCGAACTCAGTCTGTGAAATCACATGTCATAAAATGAAAACCTAATTATAGTGCTTTCTACTCAAAGTTTGACAGCTAACATACAATAGAGTTAAATGTCAAAAAAAAGCCAATTAATTATTTTACAAGAACAGATGAAAATTTAATGGAAGTTTGCATCCCACAATGGATAATGAAGTCCATGGCAGATGTCTTTGATACACCTATATCTCAAGCAACAAATCTCAGTGCAGTCTGTTACCACTGCAGCCACATGAACAGGGCATAGCAAAAAAAGCACAGGACCAGCTCATATGGCATTGTTGATTAAAGTTCTGCTACATCTTATAAGCAAAATCTTGGTGGTCTCCAAAACATGGTTTTTTAGGTATTTTGCACTATATAATTAGTAACTTTATTTCAGATATAATTGGACTCCTCAAGAGATCCAGGGGTTATCTGGGTAAAAAAAACCCCTTTCCACGTAATTTCCTAAGTGACAAAATCATTATTTTGGAAGCTTTGAAAACAGGAGTTGAAAACTTGCTCTTCCACTTGGTATATTTTCTTTCAGTGGCCTCAAAGCCATCCAAATTACTAAAGATGATAAGAGATTCATCTGGGGCAGTGAGATCTTTCTGCCACCAGCTCCTTGCAAGTAGGGCAGTAACCACATATTGTTTGTAAGGACAAAAATCCACAAACCCCTCCAGGTGGTACAGGGAAAGTCTGGTAAATAAATGGCTCTCCCACATGCTAATAAGGTATTAGGATGACCTCAGCTGGTTCATCTTTGGAGAAAAATGTGTATCCCTAAAACCCTACCAAACTAAAGTACCTTCAGTTTCATAGTGTGGATAAATCTGAATTGTTTAATTGCTCTGCTAAAGCCTTTTTACTGAGGTCATTCCATATGGCACTTTGTAACACCAGTGTGAAGTAATTGACACTATGTAAGTTTCCGGAGATGTTATGGGGAAAAGAGAGGTATGCACATGCCAAAAAAAGTGATTTGCTTATGAAACTCAGAAGGCTAAAAGCTAATAAATAACAGTGAGACTCCAAAATAAGTACTCAACTGAGCATATTCTCAGAGAACAGCTGCCATTCATAAATCACTGAAGTTGCACTATGTGCATTTTATGATTTCAGCAGAGATTCTTGAGTGAATTATTGGCTTGTATTCACATGACTACCACTCTTCACACCATATCATAAAAAACACAGATAGTCAAAAGCAAAGGAAAAGCTGGATATTATAACAACAAATGCAAGGTGTTTATTCTGAGGAATACCCTTTTCAGGGAAATATCTTCCTAAATAATTTTTTGACTATACTATGACATAAGGATTACTTGAAGAAACTACTCAGACCAAGAAGAAAGAATACCCAACAGGTATTTCAGATCAGTTATTGTCCTGAAAAAGATCTACTCAGCTTCTACTCAGAGTACGGTTGTCTGAGAAAATAAGAAAAATACCCTTGGACTTCTTTTTCTGGGTCAAATAATAGCTAGGATGTGAAGGATTAATAAAGACTGGGCAAGGTCACTGACTCCTCCAAGGAGAAATATGTCCAGGTCCCTCTGAGATAGACTGGATGTCTTCCAGGTTATTTTCATTACAATTCAATGGAAAATGGAACAGTCAGAGAAAAAAGGCAAAGAAAATGAAGAAGGATAGATAATGTGATGGTTTTGTAAGCACTGGTATTTAGAGTTGTGCTAAAAACAGTTTTGTAAGCAGAGATGCAAAAAACTGATAACAGTTTACTGTACGAGACAAAGAATAGAATGAATTGCTGCTTCTGGAGGTGCACAAAAGATTTAAATGTTTCAGATATATTTAAATATACATGTTCAAAAGCTCCAAAACATTGTTTTATCGTATCTATATAAAACTGAGAACAATTTCTTTCTCCCTCCAAAATGCTTGTCACTGAAGTAACATGCTGTTACATCCATATTCCACCTGTTACTTCCAAATTATACTTACAATAGAAATGCAATACATTACTCTTATTCAGCACATTAATTGTAGTTCCAGTGGCTCTGTTAGCCAGGTGTTCTGAACTCTTTCAGTTGCAAATTCTCGGTTTGGTTTCTTGGTAGCTCAAAAGTGAATTTTGACTTCTTCTCCAAAAAGAAAATTCATATAGAAGTTTAGGAATGAATGAACAACTTTGATGTATTTAGTTTGGAAGATTCCTAACATCTACTGAGCAGCTGCCTCCAACTCAGATTTTTGGCAAAACCCGGGAGGGTGTAAGTGCTACATTGCTGACCAATGAACCAGTGTCAGTGAGTAAAGAAACTGAAATATGATTGAAGCCAGACTGGCCCTTTTAAAAACAAAGCAAAAACTACCAACAAAGAACCAACAGCTTACAGATGAGTTTGAGATACAACAAACTCCATTCATTGTTTTGTGCAGTTTCTGTTGAATCTTACCTGAACAAAACAGTCTTAGTGTTGTCCATGCTGGGATTCTGCCTCCACAAACACTCTTCCCTTTCTGCAACAGGTTATGGCTCATGTTTGGCTTTTATGTTGCCGGGGTTTTTTTGGAATGGGAAAGGTGACATAGGTCCAACAGTCATTATATAGTGCTGTTTGGTTGGAGACCAAGTGTTATATAAGGAATTATAGCAATTCCTATTTATCTATTTATTTTAAATTTTGAAAAGAATATATTAAAAATATAAAGGTTTTTAAATTTTAGTGAAAAACTGATTAGTGTCTAACATAAATTTCTATCTATTTATGTTAAAGGAACATCATAACAAAATCTAGAAGATTAAAAGAAAGCAATTATTGGTTTTAAAATCAAGAGCACAGATTACCTGTATTTGATTATTTGGATTGAAACTGAGGGTTTTTTTTAAAAAAAATGAAAGAACAAAAAAACAAACCTAACAAAAAACCCCCACTAAAAATCACATAAGTCTTTAACCAGGTCTATTTTAGGGAGTTAGATTTACATGCAGCCATTTTGAACTGTCCTTATTCTGCATCTTTCCCAAGAACTTACCACTATGCTCAAGAACCACATCCTTTAAACATTTTACACAGTGAACTTTACAAGGTGAACTGTGTTTTCTCACAGTGAATTTTTTTAACTTCTGATGATAAATCTTATGGACAAGGTGAGGGAATGGTCAAAGTAACAAGTTTAAGTTAATTTACACATGAGGATTTTTAATAGGGATACTGAAAAAGTGTTTTATAGATTATAACCTTTAGAAAAAAGTAACCTTGTTACATATAAAGACTTATGATTTGAAGATTTTTTTTTTTGCTGTTATTTCTGTTGTTTTAGGTCAGGTGCTATTCACTGTTAACTTTCCTGCAGAATGTATAAGAATAATAAGAAGTTTCCATTTGTATGAGTCAAGACAGCAGAGGTTTTACAAGCAGAGGAAACATGAAATATGAGAAATCAGGAATGATATGAACAATGAATGTAAAAGGGTACCCTTACTATAACCAGAAAAATTCAGAAATATATTAAAGGAGGTACAATGCAAATATTTAAAATGTTTTTGGATAAAAATTTTAGGACTTTCTTGAAGAAAAGTAAATAGATTTTTTTAAAGCATATTGTATAGCTCTGACTCATGAAAAGATGGACGAAACCACTGTAGGATAAAATAAATGCCAGAAATAGGAGACAAGGTATTCAGAGAAGTGACAAATCCATGTTTCACAGTTGGTAAGAGAGAGCTGGAATGCTGGGTGAGTAGGAAAGATAGTCTTTTAAAAACTGATGGATTTAGCAATTGACTGGATGTGAAAAACAGAGGTATAACTTATGTAAAATTGCTTCCAGCTTGGATAACAGGATAGTATAAATTTTCAGTAACAATGGGAAAATAATATCTACAGGAAAAAAAAACATGCAAAGGAAAAGTACTCTGGGTAAAACAATTTTTGATGAATGGTATAAATGTTGATTTTTTTGAGTTGCATTAGAAAACTACTCTCTAAAGAACAGAAAAAGTACAACAGATTGACAGCTCCAACTTACTACTTTTTCCTCTCGTTTGAGATTAAAATGAAAATCTGTCAGATTGAAAATTTTTTTAATCTCTTCATAAGAGACTGTAACTTTTCTAATAATATTCTGTTATAAAACAAAATCTATTTTAACAGATGTTTCAGACGAAAAGAGATTATTAAGCAAATGTCAGATCAAATTAAATTATGTGGAATATAATATGAATGTGGGAAAATGTTACTCTTTTTCTCAGTTCCATTTGCATTCTCAAAAACCTATTTTTTCTCTGTTGTCTCAACCTTGAGGCAATTCTGAGGAACCCTCAGCTGGCTCAAGGATTCTGACCTGTGTGTTCAGTGCTGTGACAGCAGAAGAGTGTATTGCTGGGAAGGATGAGGTAGCAGAGCTTCTGGGGGACACAGTGGTTTTAGGACATCAAAAAGTGTTTGGACATGGGTTTAGAAGGACAAGGGGGTTTCAGGAATAACGATCCTGGTATAAAAGGAACAAGTGAACACAAATGCTGTGGGGAGGCTATTTTCATGTTAATGAAATGTTTAGGTCTGTCCTCTCCAGATCCCAACAGATCTTCTTACCAAATTTCTACATGTTTTCACCTGCTCTCTCTGGAATTCTCACTTCCCAGCTGCCTGATCCCAGCACAGCAAAGCCAGCCTTTTCCCAGCAAAAGCCACATGGCTGCCTGCTTTGCACAGTTCTGCCCAGGCTAAACCCTGGGTGTGGCCAAAGTGACTTTTGAAAATACTTGTTACTCAAAATTTATCCCTAGTGGGATTTCTTTTGCCTTGAAAGATTTAGGATTAGGGTTTAAAATGAATCAATTAATGATTCATTTAAATTATTTAAGATCATTCATCCACTTCAGCAGGTTTTACCAATTATCAGGGAGAGTAATGGTCCCTTACAGCTAAAGGTGAATGTTACTTGTGATTTTCTCAGTAACCACATGGGTTGCCTTGGTAATGACTGATTGCATAAGGGAAGAACATGAGAATTCTTTTGCAAAATGCAGTTACAGTTATCTCCTGTCCTACTTTGCACTGAAATAATTAAATATTACCAAGACTGTGAAGCACTTCAAATATAGTATAAAGACAAAATATTGTTTTGCAACTTGAGTTGAAGTTCGCTAACTTTATTCTCACATCTGAAAGACATTTCAGCTCACAAAGTAAACAGTGAATATTGTCCTTGTGGCATTTTAACATTTTCCTTTCAGAGTAAGAATTTGAAAATGGAAAATGTATATGGTGTGAAATGCAGACATCGCATTTTGCCATGTGCTTCTACACCTGATATGGCAGCAGTCCCAGACTGCCTTGACAGAAAAGTGCCACATCACAGATCATGTGTGGAAATGGCATTGGAGACTAGCAACATTAGGAAGATAAATTCCAAATTCCAACTCATATTAAAATAAATACAGATTTGATCCATTTTTTTATCTGAAATTCCTAACAGTATTAAATCAACATACGTTGTACAATTTAATAAGAAGAATAATGCCAGAAAGCTAAAATTGGACCTAATATTTCAGTCTTTCTGGCTGATAGAAGCAGCTTTTCCTCACTGTGTTCTTGTAATTCTCTTTCTACTTCTCCCTAGAACACAAAAATGAGGAAAATCATAAAAACTTAATAAGCCTATTTTATTACTCCCACTGCATAAGCTGTGTAGGGTCTATCCAGTTTGACAGAGCCAAAATCTGTTCTTTTCTGCTGATATTCATTCTCCAAGATTCTGAAATTACTTCAGACCAAATCAACAGAGAATGAATTTTCTTCATTTTCTTCCTTTCTGTGTAGAAACAAAGTTTCCTGGGAAGATATCTGTGGGTCACCTGTGAGCCACAGCATTGGTAAAAGTGGGGAAAATCTAAGTAATTTCACTGTTCACATTATGTTTGGAAGTGATAAAAAGCCCCCGAACACAGACATTTAAATAACATATTTTTTTGTTTCCAGTTCCACTGAAGTCTGAGATTGCCCCTGAACACTGAGCTCCCAAAAGAAAAAGACCTGCCAGAAGAAGTCCAGCATTTTTTTAGCAACACCCATTTAATTTTTTTATTTTCTGTCATGTAATCAGACATATTGAAAAAGCATCACTGGTATTTATGGCTGGATGTCCTTAGACCTACAATTTTGTTGGGCCTAAACTTACACTTGCCTTTACTTTATCCTAGATATTTGTGTTTAGATACTTGCTTTATGTACTTTTTCAGTAAACAATACCTTTTCAAAGGGTCTTTCATTTGTACATTTCATTGAGCTACTAAATGATTCTATAAGTCCAGAAAATTACAACAAAGCCAGCTGATGGTTCTTACTGCATCAATGCCCACGGTCTTCCCATTTATAAAAGAAGAGAATCAAATTATTTCCCAGATGTAGTGCAGAAAAATTCATTAATATATAGGTGACATCCCCAAACATTTTATGACAAAAGCTGCCTTGGTGCTGAGTCAAAATAAGTAATATGTATTCGTATTACTTGTTTTGCTATTTTTGCTGTGTATTTTACATATAAATATTCCCCAAAGATTCAACAATAGCAAGTTGCTTTTTGAGGATGACAATTCTGAGTAGAATCTCTTCTTTAAGACCATTAACAATGCCTGAGTAACCACTTTACATTCAGACTCAGTCTGAATGGAGGTGCAAGGAGGGTTTTCAAATTCTTACTATGTAAGGAAAATGTTAAAATGCCACAGGGACAGTACTGGGATTAAGAACAAATTTGTCAAATTCCAAACCCCTTCATAGCTTTATCATGCAACATTGGAAAAGTTACTTCACCTCTCTACTTAATTTACAAAAGAGGATTCAATTCTTTGCTTTTTGTCTTCCAAAAAGTAAATACAGTAATAAGGATCAATTCCCCAATCTTCCAATGAAGTTAAATGTACATATTTAAGTCTCAAATGTTTAACCCCGTTCTGATGAACCACGGTGCTAGAGGAACAAACACTGAATATCAGATCTGTACATGTTACAAAACTATTTAGGGTCATATTTCAGTAGCTTTACTCCGTTTGCTTCACATGATTCACTGTTCTTTTCATACTTTTACTATGAGGTAAGGGAAATGTGTGTATTTTATTTTTTTAAGGATGGGGAATAAATTGTGAAGGTCTCTGCCAAAAAAAATGAAGGCAGCACAAGTGGATGAAAACACAGATCAGAAGACAGCAAATGCTCCATCACTCTTAATAACTGTTGCTGTAAAATGGCTTAAATATGAAAAATCTTCTTTATCACTGCATTAATTGGGCTTTTTGAACACATTGCTGATACTTAAAAATCTTAAAAATTGGAAATTATGTTGTATAGTAGGTAACATTTTCTAAAAGAAAAAAAAATTAGACTTACAGTCTCTCTGAGACAAAACTAATTTCTTTCCTCCCATATCTGTTCGGTCCCCTACCTCCCTGGAAACCCTGCCCATGATGGGGGAAGCACAACGTGTGTCCACCTTACAAGGAGATGATGAGAGTGTTGTTGTCACCCTTAAGTGACTACCAGCTGCTGCTATCAAATCAAAAATGGCTGGAAAAATTGAAAGGGACATAAGAAAGTAATCCTTTCAAATTGCCACAATATTTACTGGAAAGAGAGGCTTTCAGGGGAAATCAAGCATGTAATCCTGTAAGCCTTCTGCCCAGTCATTGCATGAGCACACAGGGGTACCTATCGAAATATGGTAATGATCACAGTTCTGCAGCCCAGGAAACAAATGAAAATAACAAAACCATTTTAAAAAATAGGGAGGGATTCACTATTTAAGTCTTTTCCACTGGCTCAGAACAATTGTTGCTATTCATAATTAAAAACATCCAGCTATATACTTTTGGCTTTTATGTAAGTTCTTTTAGAACTGAGATGGTAAAAAAAAACAACTTTCACCCAACAAACACACATTTATAGAAATAGTCCCAGCATTACTATGCTGCATAATATAAAAAACATCCATTTTATGGCTGCACAATTTCTTCCGCATAATACTGTGCACCAGCAGTAACAAATACGAAAGCAGATCGATTTAAAGTTCAAGTTAAGTTGCATGAGTTCCCTATGGTGAAGCAATTATTCCCTCAGAGGCTCTCATTTTCTTTATCACACCATGAATTCCTCAGAAAACGAATGTGCAGTTTCTACCATGTGGTTACTTGTGTTGCAACAAAAAAACCTCAGAAACAGTATTTAAGGACAGACATTTTTCTCTCTGTGGATGCTTCCTAAATTTGAAGTTTGACCTCTCCACAGTCAAAAACATTTATTCTTGGCAAAATCGTGCTCCTATTAATCTAATCTAAGCCATCCTTTTCCCTTTAAACTCACATTTTATTTACTTCTTAATAATATAGGTTAACATTTCAGTAAAAACCTGGGGTGTATATAATAACACTATATATACTGGGATTCACTGAAGTGGTACCACCAATATTTTATATATCTAAGAGCTGGAGATAGACATGATTCCTGAACCTTTGCGTTATACTCTGTCATATCTCACTGCAATGCATGGGCAATATTGGTTTCAAACCTGTACATAGGCTCAAAAATTGAGCTTCAGCCTTGCAGCACTCAGCTTTTTTTGGACCAGTACCTTCAATCTCCAGCTGTAGCCTTCCTGCAGCCACCACTGGGAGAATGATCTCCATCTCTTTTTTTCTTTCTCTATTGTTACTTTTCAGAGGGTAAAGCTCTGCAGATCCTCTGTTATAGAGTTCCACAACAGGGTTATTCTGCAGAGAAAAATTCCTTACTTAAGTCCATCATTTCTAGTTGACATTCTCGTGACTATTCCAGTTAAGGTTTGACGAGAAGAAAAAAAAAAAGATAAAAAACCAACCAAAGAAACAAAAAAATCCAAACTAACTTTACAGAGAATTTCCTAAGGTAATAATAATGGATTGGAAAATTTCACACTGTAAATGTGAATGGACTTCATAAAATTGATTATGGTTTTATTTCTGGTTTAGTAAGGGCATCCTTGACCATCTTCAGTGGTCATGAAGAGTCACAGAAAACCTTCTTGTTTCAAGAAACTAATATGTTATTATAATAAAACTGATTTAAAAATTAAATATTTTTCCTTATATATTGTTTCTTCTCTGTTTTCATTTAGTTGCAGAATGCTAGAAAAAAACACCTGTATTAAGACCTAAATTCTGTTTTCATTCTCATATTTATTAGACATGATATGAGTACATTTTATAAAGAGAATCCCTTCTTTCTGTAAATTTCTATAAGTGGTTGAGCTGTTGTGATTTTTTTTTTCTTGTGGCCATATTAAATACCACTTTTGCACAGTGCTTCTTGCTGTCTTAGCCAAGACATCTGAAGGCAACAAGTTGATATGGAACATTAGACTCAAGGGCTTATGTGGAATTTGAGCATGTGAACTTGAGTTCTGTATGCTGCATGGTAACTTTTCTCTCAGTATTGCACACTAAAAGTGGTTGAGGGGTCAAAGAAGGCATCTACAGTCCAGTAATAAAAATATTTGTAATATACTTTTTACATGAAAAATGCATGCATACACACACACATAGACCCCAATAAATATGCATATATTCTTTGATTAATTTTCACATTTTTATACCTTATTTTTAGTTGTGGTTGCCTAACAATGGGAAAAACAAATAGTCCTGAATAAAGATGCAGATAAAGAATGATGACTCCTGGCAGAGTTCCAGTGAAAGAGGCAAGATCATGAGAAAAGACGGAGATTTCACTGAGATGTGGCACAATGTGAAGATAAGGCTGGGAGGAAAGAGGAGGAACGACTTTGCAGAGTCAAGAGGGAGACAAGCACAGTGGGGCACAGCTGCAGAACATAATGAGGGAGAGAACAAGAAGTGCAAACCCAACAAGGCAAAAGAGAGGGTCAACTTGAAAAAGATATTGCCACCTGAAAGTCAAATAACATCCTCAGTATTACTTGAATTAGTTCAATAGAAATATCATAGATGGTATACCCACTCCATCACCACTTAAATAATTTATAATAAACAGAGGTTCTTATAGGTCTGTCATTGAAATCAGTATTTGCTGGTAGCTAATTTCTGCTTCATTCCTCAACCATCACCTTCTAATTTTTGAAATTAGGACTGATCAGTGTACACAATTTTCTACAGTAGGAAAAAATCAACATATTTACTTCTCTTCAGAAAGAAAATAAGTTATTTCTACATTTTTCATGTACAGGAAATTTAAAGAAAATATTCAAGAAAGCAAATATTTCAGTTTGGTTTCATAGAAGTGAAATTCATTCTCTTTCTGCTCCCTAGGACAGTTCCCAAAAGACCAGCATCTCCAAGAGTTACAGGTGAATGATAGAACTTCAAGGTTTGCAGGGGCCCTGCAGGCAGTAGGAGGATTTGCAATATCTGATCTGCAGGGCAGAAGTGGTTTGTAACTATATTACCTTGAAATCTGAACTCCCAGCCAATTCTGCTTTTGTGAAAGTGCATCAAAATCAAACCATTTCCATGCAACACTTCAGTTTTGACAAAGCATCATTCTTCACAAAGAAGCAGTTTGCTGAAAAATTTCCGACAGGTTTTGTTCACAGGACTAAGCTCGATAAGAGCAGATATCTGTGTTTGCGGCTGGTTTTTGTGAGGGAACTTATATTTTGACAGTTTCCTGATACTTAGTAGGAGAGAAAAAAAGCCTTAAAGGAATGTTATTTTTTTTTTCTAAAAGCATATTCACCATCCTTGTTATATTAAAGTTGTAATGGTGGACAGCTAGGTCATAATATGCACTAAATCATAATTCTATTGCAAATGTAAGTTACAAGAGACAAAAATGGAAAAGACCATGTGTGTCATCTGGAGGTACAGCTGAAAGTACAGCTTATCAGCAATTTGATAACTGGTCAGGCAGCAGTGCTCACTAGTTCATGACTATTATCTACATGTTTTCCCATTTATTACATGCCAGCTGGGGCCAATTTTCAGCTGGAAACTATAGCAGCTGTCTCTTTGGAAAATAAAAGAATGTCACTTTAAATTTCTTTGCAGCATGACAGAAATGTCAGCTCCATGCTGGAAATGTACAGTGATACTCATTTTTTCTGACCTGAACACATTGTATCAAATCGTGCTCATTGAAATGTCATTTGTGCCTACTTTTTTCTGCTTTTTAACCACTTTTGAAAAAAAAAAAAAAAAAACAACCTTTTTCTAGCTGCTCACTGATCACAGTGTAAATTTAACACTGCCCTCTCACACAAAGTCCTGAAAGCTTTAAAGATTTTATATTTTTGGTGGTATAGTATGCCATTGAATAAATTTTCATACAGAAGACAAGAAAAGAAAAGGAAGAAGAGAGGGAGGGAAGGAAGAAAAGTGAGAGAGAAAATTAAGGAAAACCTGTTTTCTGTGCTCATCCCAAGCTACATCAACAATTTTCTACTTTGTAGGCTTCTCAGTCTATATAATCACCTGAGCTCTACCTGTTTAGCTGATTTTTGGCCATTGACATGTTTGATCAAGTCTAGAGTAATATAATTATTAGATGTATAGGATCTTTTAATAACTATTTCTGGAATTATTTGCCTATTCTTCCACTATCGTCAGCCACTATTCCCAGCCTGATATAAGACTGAGAAAATTAGTCTTATAATAAGTCACTATCCAGCTCTAAAAAGTTGGAAAGAAACAAAAAAGGTCACATTTCATCAAGCTTTAATTTTCCATTCTCACTTATAAAAAGACTCATCTCTGTATTCTTCACAGAAGTATAAAGTATTCCCTACCTCCGGTAATCCTTTTATGCTTTCACATTAATATGACAGAGTACAGAGAATTAATTATTAAATACTGCTTATACAGTGCTGTAAATATATGCTATGTTACAGAACTTAAGATAAGCAATGGCTCCATTCCTAATGAGCTTACTATAATTATATTCATTGTTGAATCTACATACAAAATGTGGCTAGGAGTCAAACCACACAGGGAAAACCTTTAAGCCAGGTAGAGACACAGATGTGAATCTAACTTGTTCCTGGATTATGAAAATTAATAGCAATTGTAGACTGTGATTAACTATTGACTCATATAATTCATTGAACTTTTTGGCTAAGTATTTATAAAATGCGCAGATACACATGGAAGTTGCAGGTTATAGATATGCAGGTGAGCTGGAAAACTGACCTTTGATGTAATGCTCTTTTGCTTTTAGATGAATATATCAAAAAATACACAAATGATATGCTTACCATTGTAGGGATATTATTTCAAATCAAGATTCATTCTGTCCTCAAACCTCTAATGAGACAAACCCCTTTCCCTGCCCACATTATAACTCACAGCTGTAGTGTAGTTGTGTGCAATATGTTTGAAAAGTGGAATCCTTCTAGGACTCAGTATATAAATTATATGTGTGCCTTATTGAGACTGTTTACACTTACAGGCAAAAAATTTACGAAACAAAGTACAAAAGAACCAGAAAAGAAATAAAAATCTGTAATGCTGAGTTGTGGTCACAGGCTGTTATTTGAGAACTTAGTAGGTACAGTACTGTGCAAATGTTAATAAATGTATTGTTTTCAACATTAAAAGGGAAAAAAAAAAGTCTGTCTCCTATTCCCATATCTGAATGAACTATTCTCAAATACACTCATTTACTGCTTTTTAGGTTGCACTCATTCCTTCACAATGATCTTGTATGTGGGAAAACTTTCACCACAGACAGATGAACAACTTCTTAGGGAAGAATCCAGTCTTTTCTCTACATCATACCCATGAGGTTGTTTGAAGTAAGAAGCTGCAGTTGAGGGCCATCTCTGATTTCATATCAACAGGGTCTATAGCTGTTTACAGAGAGTAATTTACTTTTCCTTTGTGGTTCGTTCAGTTCAGGGTAACAGACCTTCCTCCTTGAATGTCTGCTCTTTGGATTGTTAAAGGTTAAAGACAAAGGCACATAACCCCTTTCACATTAGAAGACATGAAATGGGGTCATCTGTGTGATCAACCACTTCTCCTAGCCCAAGTATGGGATACTCGGGATAGTTATGGGCTGCTCTAGCATGGGAAACCAAACACAGCCACATCCTATAGCTGCACTACTGACTGGTTCTGTGGCCAGATTCTGGGTTGGGCACATAAGGGCAAGAAAGATAATTATTTTTAATCACAAATCACATCTGTCTTGGTCTTGATATAAATCAGCAAGCTAGAGATGACAGATTTTGTACACATGCGCTATCCATTCTACTATGCGTTATGCATCAGCCAAAGTGCCAGGGGGAAAATCCTAATTGTTGGTTTTATCAGTAAAGCTTGGCAACATGCTGTTAAGCAGGGTTATTTGAAGACCAACCTTGAAAATATAGGAATATACTGTCCTACACTTAATATTACTTATATAATTTCTGCAGGAACCATGCAGCATTTTTATTTCTCATGCATTCTCTTCATTGGGAGAACTTCTAGATTCCTAGTGTTAAATACAAATTCATGCTTTTCTTTTTTATTTGCAGCATATGTTTCTTGGCTATAGTACATGACACACACTGTGTGATGCTTCCATAAAACAGATGCTGCAAGTAAACAAAAAAGTATGAATTTATCTTTAATGTTAAAAAAAAAAAACAACAGAAGAAGAATGCTGACAGAAGTCTACTAGTAGAAGAATGCTAGATGCAGATTCAAAATATCTGTCATTTTCACTAACAGTACCAACTGAAAAACATTTATATCATAAACTGTGTCATAAAGTTGGACCCAGCTTTAATAAGTGTTTATTTTCAGTTAGCTTAAGCATGTTTTAAATCATTTAACTTAAATCTTTAGGATTTTTGTATATTGATTATGCATCATTATTTAATTCTTTATTTCCTCAGGAATTTACAATATAATAAACTCTAAATCCAATGCAGTAATTTTAAACAACTAAGATCAATCTGACATATTTAGACTACATATTTTCACAGTCATTTTGGGCAATTGTTTTCTGAGAGCAGACAGTTTTGTGTCAAATAAATTCCTGTGTTCACATTAATGCTGTTGCTATTACTTAAATTTGACTAACACTGATGTGGATCTTCTTGAATGCTCATTTTTAATCTTTTTTGCATTCAGCGCAGTACTCATTCTGCTATTCTAAAAGAGTTATAATTTATGTGGATTGTCATGGCTTCTCACAGTGACAGGCAAACTGGTGGGGTCAGTGACATTTTGATTGCTGTTAGCCAGCAGTGGCATAATATAAACTGATGTTTTACTTTATTTACAGATGGGCCAGTATGAATCAATGGCCACATCTTATCAATGCTAGCCTCTTGAAAGATAAATAAGGATGAAAAACGCATATGTTTTCTTTTTTTTTTTTATGCACTGATTCATCAGCTGGAAGAGTTAAGGGATTCCTAAGAAACAGTCTATCCAACTTCTCTTGATTCATCAAATCATGACAGGTTTTTCAAATGAAAACAGAGACAGTTTATCTCTTCCAGCAAAAGATCTTCATGTGATCTGGACAGGGAGTATCATCACAGTTCCTTTCTGAAAGCTTAGATGACTTATGATATCTGACACTTCACCAAAGCCTTCTTTATATATTTAGAAAATTTGTTTTCCTGGTTTCCAGTTATTTGGCCTGATTTGAACAAATTTCCTATGTGAAAGGGAGGGGGGAAAAAACGTTGGGCTTGTTTGTTTGTTCATTTATTTTGGGGTCTTTTGAGCTTTTTCTGTTTTGTTTTTAAAAAGAATGCGCTGTTTAACCTGTTTTGAGCGTTTCAGTTTCAAGTGCTGTTTTAGCCAGAAGTCAGTTGTTTATCAGAAATAAGATGTTTCTTCCTGTGCGTACTTTAAGTGACAAGTTCACTCCTTCTCTGTATTGAGCAAGTGTTGCCCACTTCTGACTGTTGAAACTCTACAGTAGATACTGTACATACTGAATGTGAGCACAGGACCTCAGTCACGAGTGGAAGGCTCCAAGTGTGGGAGTCAGGGGAAGGATGTAATGATTTTCAGTATCCTTAAATGAGTGGTATTGCATTCTATGTTCCCTGAGACAAAATACTATGAGATGTTTCAAAACTCAAAGATCTTCTCAAATGCAAATTATTTCCTTTTTTAGTATTCACTATTTATTTTAAGGAATACATCCTGATACTTCACATGTAGTACCAGTGGCTTGCTGAGCACCTCGTAATCCATTGGTTCAGTACCTCAAAAGATTAAGTATGAACAGCTGAATATGCGTCTACACACATCCTCAGGACAGGAATCTCACAGGTTTCAGGGAGAGAAGTAAAACTGAGACGGTATTTTTTATCAAATGTAATCTGAATCAATAGTTGAGGAGTGTAGAGGCTAATATAGAATAATAGATTTTATTTTATTTATTTTATTCCTCATTCTATTAAACATTCTAAGTATTTTCAGACTGCTAAGACAAAGAAAGCCAAACAAAACAAAATTAAAATTAATCAAGCTGATTTTAAGCTCAAAGTCTTGACTATCTCAAATTCTGAAATTGTTGTAGTGGAAATCAAAATGAACTCAGAAGCAGACTAAAACCCTGGAATTGCCCTTCCAAATATTCAGTAAATGCAATTGTTAAAAAAAAAATAAATAAATCTGCTGTGGAAAAAGAGTAAGCATTATTAAACTAGATGATGTAATTCATTTGTTATCCTCATTAATAAGTATATTTTTATAATCTATTTATTATATGCAATATATAAACTTTCAAGAAGAACATAAATGAAATGTGAGCTTTACATATATATAGGTATAAGTTAAAATGATACATTTTTCCATTTCATCAGCCAGGACTTGAATCTTTAAACTTTTGAAGAAACAAAATGAAATATAGCCCTTTTCTAATGTTGCTTACCATATCATAATCTTGTGCAATTTATCCATACATAACATAACAATAAAATTGAACTTTGATTCTTGCAATCACATCATACTTGTTTATTTAAAGGTCAACCATTACTCTTAGAAGTAAACCCATTAAAATATTGTGACATAAAGATGTAAATTACAATGCATCTAAATGTGAAGTTCTTACTTAAACATCAAATGACACTGAAGACGTGATTAAAAACCAAATAAGATTCATCAGTATTCAGTTGGAAAAACCAAGAGCAGAGAGTGAGTATGGATTTTTTGGACAGTCTGCTAGAGTTGAGCCTGGAAATTTGAAAACTTCATGAGATTGTTCTTTAAAAAATTTGGTATTTTCTGATGTTCTGTTTCCTTTTCAAGATACAGATAGTCCTGTGAAAGTGGCTTGGCTGTAGCCAGCCATCTCAAAATTATTTAGGCAGGAAAAATAAATGAAACAAGGTCAAAGCATCTATGTGTGAAAGAAATAACAGTCAGAAAAACATATCTGTACTGCATCAATTTGTAAAGGTATCTTATTTTATTCTGATTACTAAGTGGATATATTCCTCATCATTAAAACAACCTCACTGGAAAAACTGAAAAGGAGTACATTTAAAGAGCATGGATATAAATTCATGACTAAAAACAAATGCAAAAGATAATCAACTGTCTTTCAAGAAAGTCAAGAGGCCTCCTGTCTGAGCAATGGCAGTGGGTCTGGAGACCAAATCTGCCAGAGACCGAAAGGAAAGGTGTGGAGAGGAAAGGAAAGGAGCTCAGAGTGGAACAGATGCTGAGACAAGGTACTTAAATGAATGAGGGAATGCAATACCTGTCATCGACGTATGAGCTAGTAGTGTGTGACCTATTTAGCCTAGTGAAAAAAGGCTGAGCCTATAAAGATTTCTGGAGAGGGGTTTAAGCTTTTGGGAGGAAAATCTTTAAGCAAAAGGATATATAAAATCATGACTATGAATACATTTAGTCTAAATATGTAAGAACAATCAAGAAGTCAAACATCAAAAGTGCATGTATTTAGCACTGGAAATAAAAGATAAGAGGAAAGTCCTGTATTAATATAAAAGTGTAAAACTGAGAAAACCATTACTTTGCCGCAGAAAGAAAAATCTGCCAAAATATGATGCTGAGACCTTTGTTGTTGTTTTTCTTTAAATATTTTAATTCATTATTTTGGCCATTGAAAAGGGCAGTTGTGATCAGTTGGTTAACATGCTTATCATATCTGACAAAGATGTGCAACTCTTGTCTGAAAAACAGAATGAACAATTTGAGAGCAGTCAGATTATTTAGTTACTTTTCAAATGCTTTGCTTTGGTAAAATTTACCAGGGATACTTAACTGAGGAATTTTTCTCTGAGAATTTACAGAGGTGTCTGAGCTCTGATTGTCTTTAAGAGTAGGGGTAGTAGTGAGAAAGGAAACCTGGAAAATCAAGGTCGTGGATTTGGCTGGCTTATTTTCAGTTCCTGGAAATAAGACAATGTTATAGACAATTACATGCTATTAATATCACTTAGACCAGTGGCAGCTCTAATATCTGTGGCTGGTGGGGAATGAAACAGAGAATTTTGTAGTAGAGGTACACATTTGTGTGAGTGTGTGTCTGTGGAGTGTGTGTGTGCACATAAGGCAGCAAAGATATCAGAGGACACTAGGAAATGAAACAAGACAGTGTTGCTTTCTGTCTAGGTAATATCCTCAAGACGAGAGTATTACTTTATCATACATTTTATTAAAAAGACCACTGCCTTTTAGAGGGCCTTGTCAATGCACTGTTTTCCTTAACTTCTCAGGTTGCCATACATCCTTCTCTGTTGAATTTGGGAATAAGCCAGCAAAATGTCCATGGAGGGACACTGCACAGGAGAAAGACAGCAAAGAATCCCACAATGCACTTGTTGGTTTTGTCTTCTCAGAAAATCTGCTTCATTTAATCTCCATGTAACAAGGAGGACCTTGGCACGCAGTTATATTATAAATGCTCACCACCCACCTAAAATAAAATCGCAGCACACCAGGGTGCCCACCAGTCTAGGCATTCAGTCACATGCATCATATGCTTGACTGGCACCTCAGAATTAGCCAGTTAGTAAGGTTACAGCATGATCACAGCCTCTCTAGAGCCAAGCTTGCTGGCAAGTGCCCCATCAATGCTAAGCACAAGAGAGAAGTAAAGCTCAGAAAGTTTTTACCAAGTGTAATACAGATCTGGGGACGTGGACCATATTACCCCAAGGTAAGAGTCAACCTTGATGGAGATCATAACAGGAGATGATTAACTGTCAACATGTATTTGTCAGGAAAGAGTCACATAAAGCCAATCTAATTTTCTTCTATAATTAGAAAAAGGTAAATAGACAAGAAGTAGACATGTACATGATGCTAGTAAGATTCTCAAACTATCTCACAGGTTTTGCAGTCAAATAAGTTAAGACAACAAAGGCCAATTGTCCTGCCGTTGGCAGGGCCACTTTTTACTAGACCATTTAATACGGAAATGTGAAATTCTATCTATAGGCAAGAAAATTATTTTCATATATATGGGATAGAGAATGAATAAACTGAACTTAAGCCAGCTGTGTGTTCTGCAATTGGCTGCTGCAAACATTCAAACAGCATATTGGCATATTTGAGCAGAACACCTGAAGTAAAAGAAGAGAAATAACCTTATACTGTGTTGATGGATTGAAAACTCTCAGCCAGAATACTGTTCTTAGTTTTGATCACTATATTTTACAAATCATGTGACCAGCTGAGAAGAGATGAGGTGAAAGCAATAAGGATGCGCAGGTGTCTGCAAGAAATGGCATGCTACAAGGAAAATTTGAGAAAACCAGGGTTATTTAGGCTAAAGAAAATAAGATAAATAAAATAGGTCATAATGTATGAAAGATGCATATAAAATACAGAGAAAGAGAATAAAAATGTCTTAATTTCCACAGAGATGGGGAAACATTTTTCATACAGTAACAATGACTGAAGTTGAGGTTAGAAATTAAGTAAAATCTCCTATGAGTACTGAAATAGATCACTATTAAGGTCTCCAAAATAGAAAGATTTTAATAATAATTTAAACAGACATGTTTTGAGAGTGACAAAAATACATTTTGTTTTGGGACACCAAGTGGAAGTACTTTTCAGGACTGTTTACTTATGAAATAGAAAAAGGAAATTAAACAGCAAGGTTTCAAGTAGTCATGGTGTAAAAAATTTCAACCATTTTAAGATGGAATTTGACACATCTATGAAAGAGATGATCACATTCTTGACTCATGCTCAAAACTGTACCCTGTTTTTCAAGCAAGTAATCGAGGCAATTTCTCAGAATTTGGTTTTGATACCTGCTTTCAGTCAGCTTCATCTAATGCCTACTGAAGATAATCTAAAAATTCATACTTAGGTTTTATCTGGTACCTTATATCTCAAGTAGTTCATTTTGAAGTGAGTGTATCAAGTGAACAGCTCACTCAAAATGTGAATGGTGTCATTTGGCCTTGAATGATTACCTAAAGATCACTCTAGGTAATCATTTATATTATGAATTAATATGAAACAAATGAAAGAGGGACTTGAGGCTATAGGAGTATAAAAGGATTTTGCAAGTGTAATAACCATATCCAAGTGACTTTCAAAGGAACTGGAACTTCATTACCTTTGAGCACCACACGTCACACAAACAGTGTAAGAGTTGTGATGTAAGACAGAGGATGTGTGCAGTTCATCATCCTCCTTCTTTGTGATCTGCAGATATAGAGCCCCATTTAATTCCGTTTCAAAAAAAAAAATTACCAAGCTGGTTCAAAGTAATTGCCTTAATACCTGTTCAGAAAGGATTCATGTAGGTACACACATTTCCTAAAACATTCTAAATTATAGTGGTAAGCCTCCAAGATCCGAAAGCATCAACAGAGGGTTTTGGAAAACTGTTCAGAATATTTTCTCATTTTTAGAATTTATTTTCAGGTGTATTTCCTAATCTGGTTTTTTGCTCCTAAATATAACTGATAATTTCTCACATTATTTTTCTTAATTCCAAATATGAATAAATTTAATTGCAGTTACTTTAATAAAAATATCCTGCACTTTTCATGTTTGTTTTACATATAAGCCATGAACTACAGAATGCCATCCTCCCACATCATAAGTATAAACAATTTCTTTTTAGTGTATTTATACTTTCCATAAAGATTGTGTCCACTATTTTTTTCAGGGTGCATCAAGCATTATTCTTGATTAAGTTCTATTCACTGTTGATGTTATTTAATATCAGCATGACACAGACCATATGACTACACTGTTTGATTGTGTGTTATTTCAGACTGCATGTGATCAAATTTCTTTAACTCAATGCCTGTAGCAGTTGAAGCGCATTTGATATGCTGCTGGACAGCATCTTCCAGTTCTGCTTCATGCACAAGGAACCCACGTTGTGCACTCTGAGATCACTCTGTGATGTGAACAGATGCATGAAGAGTCAGAAATTCTCTTCAAAAGTGCGTGCCTGACCTGAAGTAAACATTCATGGACAAACACCCTATGACAGAAAATTCCCAAGTGCAATTTTTTATTTAGTGAGAGAAAAATATGTTTGGAAAATTGTCCAAGGGAAATTAAAAATGAAATTTGTTTTCATTTATTCATTTATGAAACACATAATTTAGAGTGAAGTGGGCTAACTGTGTTGCAGTATAGAGCAATGAGGCTATTTTCAATTGAAAACAAGAATCAGAAATTGCTGTAGAAATGCATAAACTAATGTGTGAATTTTACACCATATTATAGAGAAGGCAATTAATGTAGTCAATGTTGTGATCAGTTTGGAGCTAAATCATCAGTGGTGATTCCCAGGAGTCAAGAGACAGGAATACGTTTGGAGTGAGTTCGGTGAAGAGCCATGAGAATGACTTAGAGAATTTGACATGTGAAATGAGGATTCTCAGCCTCAACAAGAAGGGGCTCAGGGTGTTTGGTAGATCTTTTCTATGTGTGTAAATACCTGACTGGAGTAGAGTTAACAAGATGACAGAACCAGACTCTTGTTGTTGTAACAAATTAAAATATGGAAAATTATGGTTTCTTTTTTTTGTTTGTTTGGCGTTTGGGTTTTTTTGTTGTTGTTGTTATTTTGGTTTAGTTTTGCTATGAGTATGATTAAACATGGGAAGAGATTGCTTAAAGAGTTGTGCAGTTTCCATCCTTAGAGATGGAAACCTAACTGGACATGACTGAGAAACCTGCTGTAGCTGACACTGGTTTGAGTAGTGGGGTGAACTAGACAGTCTCCAGAGGTCTCTTCCGACATCATCCATTCTGTGATTTTGTGATTCACTAAGTGCATTGAATCCCTTTTTATCTAAGGGGGAATAATGTATGTATCTGCATTCTTGAAGAGCACAGCGTCCAGACATTGTAACTTCTACCTAAAGGTAACTGAAATTCAAAACACAAAAATGTATTTTTCAAGAAAACTATTTAAAATGTTGGTACCTAAACTAGCATTGCAATTAATTCAGTCTGTTTGTAAAAGCTTACTATGTAATGCACTGAAGTTAGAAGCATTATTTTAAAACAGAGACTTTCAAGCTTTTTCTTTATTTACCTGCTGCTTTTGAATTTGCAGTGATGGTAATGTTTTTGAAAACTGTCTTTTACTTGCTTGAGGTAATCTAAATTGCATTCATGATGTTTAGTAGTTAGCAATGTAATCTTCTGATGGTCAGAGAAATCCTGTCTGTAACAGCTGTTATTATCTTTTTTTTTAATATATATATTGTTGTTAGCTTTCAGTATAGTAATGTATAACTTGCAGCACTATATGTGTACCTATTTTATAATAATACACATCTAAAGTGACTGAAAGATGTTTTCCTTTACATTTTCTATATTCATAAGCTATCATTCTAAGCATAACCTCTTGCTCCATGCACTTTTCAGTAGCATTTCTCCCAAATTTTGACTGAAAAGCCTATCTCAAAAGCCATCGGCAAAGACATTAACAAGAAGTTAAAGCTTTTTAATGAAGCACTGGGGTACACTGGAATGGACTCTAAAAAGTCTAAATGATTGTATTGATTGTTATATTTTGCTTTATGTACTTCAGGTTTCTAATAAGTTCAGAAAAAACAGTTGTACACGAATTCACAGTAGATGATACAAAAGAGGTCTAACCCTGCCTGAAGTAAATTAATCAGAAGACACATCAATACACTTATTATTATCAGACCTAGAAGTTATCCACAAGTTATTCCCAGAAAGTTCGGAAAAATGCTTTTAATGATGCACTTGTGTGTGATTTACTGCTGTTGGATAATGCCTAGAGGATTTGAGAGTCTACACTGCTTTGTTTAGATATCTAAGCAGTCTCGCTCAACTTCAGTCAAATTCTCACATGGCCAATATTGCCATTGTGAAAGAAAATGCTTGCAGGCATAATGTTTTAGAAGTTTTTTGTTTTATAAAAGTGGTGTAGATTTGCTCTGGATAGGGCAATTATAAAATGGAAACATTTTATAAACAATCCATTTGTAAAATTCAGAAAATTTCATTTTCTTTTTTATGTAAAATGATTTAAATATGATAGTCAATATTACCTCTAAAATGATTTAAATATGATAGTTAATATTACCTCTTTAGTTATGTTTCAGAATAGTGAACTTGCTTATTGACATACTAAAACCAGTGTCATGCCAGGGAAGATTTGCTTTCATTATTCCCCAGTCAAAAGCCTCTGATTACAATTATACCCATGTATCTATAAAGGCATTTAAACAGACACAGAGAGCAGAGTTTTCACTTGATTTATTAAAAAAGGCCTCAATTCAGGGGAAAGAAAATGATAACTTTTAAACAGATTCTTTAATATAAGCATATTCCTTCTGCATGTTAATTTGGACAATGGATGATTCATGACATGACACTTCAACTATTTTAATGTCTTATTTTTCATTTTCATGACTGCCACTTTTTTTTTTACTCCATGTAAAAATTTAACCTTTCCAAAAATATTACTGTACAGAGACTATAAAACTTGGAAAAAGCAGTTGGCTTTCCCCTGAAAGGGAAATCTCACCAAGTTGTTTTCATTGCTGTGTTGATCTATAAAACTGATAAAATCACACTATGGTTGCCTGCCTAGCATTTACTCTATTCATTGCCTCCTGCTGGTTTTCCTAGAGGTGGATGATTACACAGGGCACTGGAAAGGTCGCTGCAGGTTCCTCAGCCTTGCTACTCTTGTGCTGCCAGGCAGGCACAGTGCCTGGTGCACACTGACAAGGACACTGGGAAGAAGCCAGCGGGTCTTAGTGGTCTGAAAAAGAATGCATTGTCTTACCTTGAAAAACTATAAGAATCATTCAATTCCACTTAGTTATTTTAAGGTTTTTTTGTCTTGTAAAATTGCAGTTGGAATTAGGGATGGAGCTGATGCAATATCCAATACCTAGAACTGAGACCATGATGAGTTTCAAAAGTAAAACATGGATTCTATAGTAGCATTTTCCCTGTAAGACATATTTGCAAAATTCCCTGAGCTCTAAGAATGAGAACTGACAGTTTTGACACTCCAATAAAATGTGCATAATTAAAAGAATTATCAAGCATCAATTCTTGCTCTACCTAGTAGTTGTACCACGGCATTATATAGTCTTTTACTTGTTCTTTCTGATCACATAAACTTAAGAAGACTAGACTGTCCCATAAATGAAAAAGTAAACCTTGCTTGTTATGTTGCGGATTAGTTGTTTTTCTCATGGGATTTAAAGCAACAGCTTGTTTTATAACTTTCAAAAGTTTTATGAAACTCTTTGAAAAATAGATTCATTTCAAAATACCAAAATTGGACAAATAAACATTGTAGGTCTCACTCCTCTGAGAGTATCAGTTTACACAGCAGCTTCTAATTAGAAAGAAACCCCACATTTTCAGGTGCCTTGAAAGTGATATGTCTTCTGCCTCCTACAACTTGGTACAGCTTACATTTAGCAATCAGTATTATAATTCTCTTAGAGATTCTTTGCTGAAAGATTCCATGCAATAGCAATCAACTACCATTGTTGAAACAGTCCTCTTAGTTTGGCAAATCGCATTCATCTTTGGCCTTTTGTTCTGAAAAAACCAGTTTAGATGAGGTATACTTGACTTCCTGCCATTAGTAATATGTCTTGCTATCTATGCCACCATTAATGGCTCACTAGAAATATTACTAGATATTTAGTGGTAAAACAGAAAAATCAGACAATTAGAGATGAGGTACAGTGGCGAAAATTAGGGGTTTTTTGATCTGTCTCAGAGCAGAAGGTACATCAAGGCATTTTAACTCCATTGGTGGCATAGCAGATGAAGAAAGGTTGTGCAGAAGCACGGAGGATCCCCAATTAATCCTGTGGCTGAAGGAGCCTTTCAAAACTAGTGAGTTACTGCAGACACTATGAAAGGTCACTTTACCCATAGATCTCTCTAGGCAGTTTGGCTAATTTTCCTGCATTGGTCCTCAGAGGTTGACATCTCAATTCATGCAAAGGTTTAACCACAGTCCAGTGACAGAAGTTTAACCACAGCCCAGCTTCTAGATAATATGTTCTATTAAAATGCAACAGTTTAGCAACAAAACAGATTGGATTTGGGCCTTAACTGTCTCCTTGGCCCCAAGCTGTCTAAGCACTGGTATACAAACATATGAAATCCAAGCTAACAAATGGAGTAATCAGGTAGAATATGGTAACTTATATATAAACATCAGCAAAACTCCTGAAGGAAACACTACCCATGAATAGCTATCAGATATAATGTTTTAAGAAACAGCAAGAGAAGTATAAAGTTGCTGAAAAGAATAATTCAAAAGTTACCATAATTTGCCCTCTGGTGCATATGCATTACATATGATATGAAATTCTATGAATTTACCCAATTTTGCCTCACACTCTCATATCATTTAGTACACAGAATGGATGATGTTTTCTTAACAAGCAGCTACTCAGGTTCTGTTACCCCTGTTTGGTCCCAGGCTTTATTTACTATGAGAAAGAAAATCTGCTCTAAAGGCAGAAAAATTAAATTTCCCATGGTCCAAGCCCCTCTCCAAAGAAGTACCTGAATTCTTTACAGGCATACGGTTGGACGCAATCCTGTCAGGTTTTTAATCCACTGTCTACTTAAAGAAGGTCTTGAGAAGATGATATTTCTCTGGAGCAGATGTACTATTTTACTTTCAATTTGACATGACCTTACACCTGGGCTGGGAGAGTCCCAGGTACACTTACAGATTGGGTGGAGAAGTGATTGAGAATAGCCCTGTGGAGAAGGACTTAGATGGCTGACAAAAACTAAACATGAGCTGGCATGTTCTCTCAAATCCAGGAAGCCAACAGGATCCTGGACTGCATGAAAAGCAGCATGACCAGTAGATCAAAGGAGGGGATTCTGCCCCTCTGCTCTGCTTTTGTGGGATCCCACCTGGAGTGGTGCATCCAGCCCTGGTGCCCCCAACATAAGAACAGGGAACAGTTGGAGCAAGTCCAGAGGAGGCCATGAAGTTGATAAGAACACTAAAACACCTCACCTATGAAGACAGGCTGAGAAAGCTGGAGCTGTTCAGCCTGGAGAAGAGCAGGTTGGATAGAGACCTCACAACAACCTTCCAGTATCTGAAGGGAGCCTAGTGGGAAGCCGGAGAGGGACTCTTCGTCAGGAACTGTAGTGATAAAACAAAGAGGAATAGCTTCAAAATGAAAAGAGGGAAGTTTTAGATTAGGTGTTAGGAAGAAATACTTTACTGTGAGAATGGTGAGGCACTGAGGTTGCTCAATAAAGCCGTGGATGATCCATCCCTGGAAGTGTTCAGGGATGGGCTGGATGGGGATTTGAGCAAACTGGCCTAGTGTCCCTGCCCACAGCAGGATCTTTGGAACAAGGTGATCTTTAAGGTCCCTTTCAACCTAAGCCATTCTATGATTCTATGGTATGATTCATATGGAATTATATCATTCATATGATCCTATGGTAAATTACCAAGGCAAGGAAGAGATAGACTGCACAGACTTTCAGTTTTTATAGTGAAATCTGTAAAAGTAGAAAAATCTTGAAAAGGTGAAGTACATGAAGAAGGCATTTCTTTAAGGAAAAGCTTCTCAGTGAATGAAACAAGTGTCAGGAAGATTTAAAAAAAGGAAATGCAGTCTTCCTATTGATTTATATTTATCCTTATCTAATTCTGTATATAATTTAAATTTAAATCCATCTACTATCTACTGTTACAATTTCCATCCACTAGAAATTAAAATCTACTTGTTTACCTCATGCTGAATTATTTTATGTACAGATATTTAATTTATGATTAATCAGAAATTTCAATTGAGTGAGCTAGGTAGATTCATTAATAATGCACATCAATAGAGCCCACTAATCCCAGTCCACACATTTTAACGACCTCAAACTCTCTCACTGTGTATGTGCAGATAGTTTACTTCCAAACAGCATGTTTTTTTACTCCACTTCCTACTGAACCCTGTAATTGGCTACTCAAATCCTAATTATTATTAATGACTCAGTTTACCCTGGGGAAGATATTCAACAAAGCAAAAGCTACCAATTACACATGGCTCATTAAAGTCACACTACTTTCAATATTTGAGAGGATACTTCAAAACCGTAAATAACTCATTAAATCAGCTGCATCACCTTCCTCCTCTAATGTACATGTAGGCATGTATTTAATCTTGTGACTTAGCATACCTCAAAGAACACTCATGAAATTTACTTTTCCATACTTTTTTTTTGAGCACTAAAATCATAGACATAGATTAAAATAACCATAAGTTGGAAGGAAGAATTTATATGTGAAGTAAATTTAAAAGCATTAAGGAAAATATCTTCCTTGAGTTGTGCAAGCTCTCTTCGATAAATATCAGGTTCAATCACAGAATCATGGAATGGCTGGGGTCAGAAGGGACATCTGGGGATCATCTAGTTTAACACCCATGCTAAAGCAATGAGCATGTACTGCAGAATCTACAACTTGTCCTGAACAACTTGGCACTTGGTACACAAACAGACACAAAAATAATCAAAACCTTTAAATTCAGGAATCTTCAGCTTTCCTGGAAGTCCTGAACTACAGAAGTTTTCCAGGAGAGTCTGTAGAAAACATACGTAAAAGCAGGATTCACAGATGCCAATGTGAAGGCATCTGTGGAAATAAGCAGAAAATGTTGAAGAGAATCACAGTTTATGTGTATGCAGTTATTCTTTGGCATGCAGGATCACAGAATGGGTAAGGAGAGAAGGGACCACAGTGATTCATCTGATCTAAACTCCCCGCTCAAGCAGCATCACCCCAGAGCACATGGCACAGGACTACATCCCAATGGTTCTTGAATACCTCCAGTGAGGAAAACTCCACAACCTCTCTGGGAGACGTGTTCCAGTGTGTGGTCACCTGCACAGTAAAGGAGTTCTTCCTCATATCTAAGTGGAACTTCCTTGGCATCGGTTTCTGCCTGTTGTCTCATGTCCTAGTGGTTGACACCACCAATCAGAGCCTGAGTCCATCTTCTTGGCACTCCCCTTTATATATTTATATACATTTATGAAGTCCCTTTTCAGCTATCTCAAGGATGAACAGGTCCAGCTTCCTCAGACTTGCCTCATCCCTTAACCATCTTTGGATGCCCTTCAGAAGTTCCATGCTTCTCTTGTACTGAGGAACCCATAACTGTATACAGAACTACAGATATGGCCTTACCAGGGCTGAGTAGAGGGGTAGTATCACCTCCCTTTTGCTGCTGGAAATTCCTAATGCAATCCTATTGGCCTTCTTCTCCACAGGGGCACACTGTCAGGTCATGGACAGCTTGGTGTTCACAGCATAAAGCTGTAGGAAGTAGACCGCATGTTTATAGTCGCAAAGAGGATGTTACCTTTGCTGGTATCAGCCTGGCTTCCTGCAATAGCAGGAGAGAAAATGTTTCTAACACCCAGGAGCATCCAGAATGTCTGCTTAGATCTCCTTCACTCAGCTCAGGGTCATCTCTGGAAAAAACCCTTCCTCTTTTAGACACAGGACTAATTACTTCTACATTGCTGGACAGAGAAAGGAGCAAAATGCCCAATTGCTTCTGGAGCCTCAGGAGGAACAGAGCCTCACTAATATCCCTCTGCACCTGTGAGAATGACAGGCCACTTTATAAGCTTCAACATTGATTAGGTGCTATGGGTATTTTTTCCCTCTGTGTGAACATAAGCACTGGCTGGTTCCAAGCACAGAATTGAGGAATTACATCTATTTACTGTCACTATATATTTTGTATAGCTCCCAGGAAAGACTTTAATTTGCAACACACAAGCAATCATTTTTGTCAAGTGGCCTTATTACGATTATTACTTGTTGTATACTGTTCTCGACACATTTATGGTAAGTTCTGAGCCTACATAAATGACCTTGCACTACACAGGATCACTCCACAAGCAGAGAAGAAAGTATTTTTGCTTTTTGAGGAGTGGCTTGACATTACTGAATAATTAATTATAGACGTATACATTTTCCAACTTTACTCTTCAGTGAAGCTTCTGGTTTTATCAATAAAGTTTAGGCACTTCACTGGAAAAACTTAGAAAACTGTTTGAACATCTTTATTGTAGTTCTTGTATGCTCACTAAGGCTAAATCTTACATTGCATGTTCTTAATTAACATTACTTTTATCTTGTTAATGATAATTAACAAAATATTTTATTAATATTTGGCAAACAAATATTGGGGTTTTTTTTGGTTAATATACAGAAAAACAATGCAAAAAATAAGAATGATTAATATAGGAAAATCAAAGTAGTCTAAATGGTACAATTCTTACTGAGTTTCTCCTACAGCTGTTTCAGTTAAGTTACTGATTTCAAACTGTATCCTAAAATCTTTCAACTGAACAGTCTAAAATTGCAAATATGAATAAGAAAATAATACAGGAACTGGAGGAAACTTTGTGCACATTAGTGTTCTTAAAGAAAACTATACTTCCTTTATGACCTTAGCAAGCACAAAAATTCATGTATATTTATAGCACTTTAGAAAGCACATCCCCTTAGTGGATGCAAAGCTCAATGGGAGAATTCATGCTGTAATAGCATAATGTGCTAATAGCAACACCTATACCTGGCCGAGTCTGTTAATTGTGTCCCTCTGGATATGGGGGCCTCATTTGAACACATTCAAATTGTCCTAAACTGCATACGCCTGAAGCCATTCCAAGCTCATTCCACTTCATAGCTTCTCTAAAAATAAACTCAGAGTAGTGCACTTCATTCATTTAAGAGCACAAGAGCTAGGGTCAGTTTGGGGATTTAGCAATGTGAAATAATACAGGTACAGTGTAGTTGCTTTCCAGATAGCTTCTAGGTGCAATTCAGGAAGGAGGCAATTAACTACAGATAGAATAACACACAGTACAGACACAGTGCAGTGAAACTTTCCTCACAAAACACACAGTCCACACGACCTTAGTGTCTTAGTACAGCAGACCTTACTGTCTTGTGATGTCTATATCACACGAAGAACATATACAGGAATAAGGTACTATTATTGCTATTTTAGCATCTCAATTCTCTGCACTTGTAGCAATGTCTTAAGGCTACTAGCCGAGTAGTTATGCTCCACTTGGCATATTAAGATTACATCTATTAAGAAATTGCTCTCCAGAGAGGTCTGGGACAAAAGAGAACATGGGGAAAGGGACAGCTCTGGATTGACTGCCCTGTGTTATCAGTTGCCATGACAGCACACCTGCAACACAACCATTACTTTTAAGAAGCATAGTTTTCATATCAGTAATTTCTATGGATTTGAGTCATTTGATACCTGTAAAAACAACATACAATATAGTGACTTTCAGTAGCTGAATAGTTAAAGTACTTAAAATGTTATCCAAAGCATTACTTAATAGAAATGTTACAGTAGTTGCAAAACATTTTTGTTAGCTTTTCCCAAATATAAATTAAATCCTTTAAATCCACTTTGGACAGTTTCTCCCTTTTTCTCACACTTGGGAAACCATTTATGAACGAGCAGAGAAGCATCAGTCTTCTCAAACCAGATAGGCAGAGATAAATACTTGATGCACTCTGATACACAGAGATAACACAGGCTCAAGAGGTACAATATTGGGCATCTCTGTCTCTGAAGTGTGGAATTTTCATCTCGAAAGTAACAGCTTCAAGTTCTTCCAAGAAACTGAAGGAAAAGAGATTGAAAATGGAAAAAATACAGAGGGAAAAAAAAATCTATAATGGAAATTGCTTCTCCTGCCTTAATACATGAAAAGCCGGGTTTCCTATCAGTTGCAGAGGTGCAAATCTCTGCTGCTTCTGAAATTGCAGGACTCTAACTGACAGCAAAATCTGGTCCAGCAAAAATAGTTATATTTTTTTATTGCAGTCACCTTACAACAAGCACTGTCCTTTAGAAACAAACCTTTGAATTGAATGTTCTCTTTCTGCCTTTTATCAGTGAAGAGCAGCCCGCCAGAGCTTTCTGCAGTTTCCCAGGAGTGCCTTCGGACATTAAAAGGGATGAACTGGTCAAGGCATATTAAAACATGAGAAAAACTCCAACATCACACCCAGAATTTAACTTTAATGTCCTCTTCAGGCAAATGTTCTTGCATAAATTCAACTTCATGCACACCTGTCAGTAAGTTTGTAGAGCAAAAAATAAATATTTTTCAGGGATGAATAATAAATCCAAATAAGATAAGACAACCTGGAAGTGCAGCCACAGGATTTCTTAGTATTGCTGCTTCTGGGTGGAACATAGAAAACGAAATGCCACTTAGAAGGGGAAGAAGTAGGACCATTTGCTAGCTAAAGCTCTTTTTGCAAGTGTTTAGTATTTAGATTTTTATAAGCCTTAATTTGCTTGGATGTATGTAAATGGACCTGTTTCTGTGCAGTTCTTTACAAATTGTTTTGCCTTGTAGCATTTTCACAAGTGCTTAGGCAGTATAGGGCTCTCAGTTTGGAAACAGAGTTAAGCTTAGATTTAGAAAAAAATATATAGATGCCTAAAGGATCATACATGAATTTTTGACAGGACCATTCCACTGAGACCATTAGTGTCCATAGGATCATTCACAAAAACTATGTTCAGCCTAGCAAAGCTCATTTCCCCAGCCACCCTACAGAGTCCATGGGAAAGAAAAATCTTCTGGAGAGTTATAAGAAGCAAGCAAGGTACCTATATTAGGGGATGCAGTAAGTTCACCCAGCCTCTGCTCTGGCACGATTACAGGCACGCTGCTCCACTCCCGAATTTTCCTGTGAAGAAAATGCAACTCAGGGTGTTGAAAGGCCTCAAACACTCCAAAGGAAAATGGAATCAGGCTGAATGGTTAGAGTAGGTGAGAAATACTTTAGATTATGAATGCTGGCAGATAATTGTGTCTATGTGTGAATGTCTGAAACTGAATGTTTGAACTGCCAAGCATAATCCTACTGCCGGCTACTCGCAACTGGTACAGACTGGGCGTGAATTTTGATAACACCTGGAACTATAAGAAGTGACACATGCTGAATCATTTGGTTAATAAGGGACATGAAGCAGAACCACCAGTCAGGACACTGGATTTTATTCAGTTCATCTAATCCACAACAAGGGTTCAACATGAACTGTGTAGGATCAGCAGACATTTATGGGTGATACAAGTGGCCAGCAAAGTCCATCTTTGCACATGTCAGTAATGCTCTGCATTCAGAAGACAAAGCAGGAGTGAAAGCCCATTGTGCTGATAAATGTAGATTAGATTCATAGCAATATTTGGAACAGCGTCTGGAGTAGTTTTAGATCTATTTTTGACATTGGCATCACAGGATACATATTTTGTCATTATTTTGGTTAGTGGTACTTTTTCCAGTTTATTTACATTCAGACACAGAAAAAAAACCAACAAAACCAGTGGATTTGGTTGGTTTGAAATAGAAATCAGGCATAAATAACAGTTTCAGTTTCATATTCTTGGGTTTTGTTGTGGGGTGGTTTTCATTTTTTTTGGATTTGGTTTGGGGTGTTTTGTTTGCTTTTTTTGTTTGTTTGGGTTGAGATGGTTTTGGTTTGTTGTTGTTGTTTTTTGGTTTTGGAGGGGTTTTTTTAGAGATTGTCAGGCTGTTTTTTACTTGAAACTTGCCAGGTTATATTACCCCAAAAACAAACTGCTGTAAAAGAAGGAATCAGATCTTGAGACACAAAACTATGACCTTTTGAACAGCTTTGGTGCTCTCTTTAGCTTATCCTATGAGATTTCTACCCTCTGTATGGTTTCCATAATTACAGTGTTCAATCATCTCATAGATATTATTTCAGTGTCTTATTCACTGAAATTATGCCTCCTATTTGCATCTGATAATGGTTCCAATTTTGAATCATACAATTCAGACACTTCACAGCAGTAGCAGCAAGAGAAGCACATTTAAATTATTTTGCAATCCTTTTGTTGTTGGTGTCATTTTATCTTTCATCCCTACATGCTGTTTTTGTACATGCACATCCCGTAATATACACTTAGAACTTGAAATAAGGAAACAACTATGGAATAGGAGTCATGTTAAAGTCCTGGTTTTAATCTAAGTGTTTTGTTGTCACTGGTTTCTTTGTTAATTTCATTCTTTTGATTTTTGGGCCCATCTCTTAAGTAGCCAAGTTTATTTTTTACCTCCGACCCTTTCTTCTGATCTTCTTACATGAAACACTGTCAAGAAATTCCTCAGGGCAGAGAGAAATATACTGCACAAAATTCAATTGACATAGTATTTATATCCACTTTACTACCTGGATGTAGCTATGATATTCCTCAAGAGAATTTCCAGGTGCAAATGAACACAGACACACATAATGCTCACAATCTCAGACCACTTTTTATGCATAAAACTTGATGGAAACTAGCTCTACTTCTAGACATCACTCTGCTTTGCAGTTATGTGCCTACATCATGCAGAAAACATCCTCCTGTCACAACTAACAAATGCTGGAGTTATCGCTGTTATGTCTGATCCCTTTGTTATGAACATTATTAAATATATATTTTGGCTTGACTTTGGTGTAACCACATGCTTTCTGTTGGGTCATTTATTTGCTATTGACTTGTTTACAGCAGTTTTCATTTCAGGTTATGGTGACAACAGCTTGTACAACCTCTAGTGAATGCTTATTTAATGGTAATGAGGGAAGCTGAAAGCTCACTATCATGGACAGGGTCGTTCTGCAGTTCTTGAGGGCCGTGAGCTGGAGACAGTACAGGTGTAGGTATAGATTGTCATCATCAAGAGCTGTCTAAAAATCAAAGGTGTTAAGCTAGTAATGCTTGCATGCATATACTCTTTGTAATAAGAAAAGTCAAAACCAGTATGTGGCAATATGTTGTTGTATAGACAATATAACTGGTCCAAGGTTGATTTAAATTTAATTTCAAAGCCAAAAGCATAAAATATATCACTTTTAAAGTTTGAATTAGCATACATCTGAAATGTATTATACTGACCTGATGCAGATAGAATGCATCCATTGATCTTGCTGGAAAAAATCCAACTCATATCGCTTGGGGAATCTACCCTTTCATCAGCACTGAAGATCTGAGAGACATTGATGCCTACTAAAATTAATGGGAACTGCTGATGTTCTTGGAAATAGACCCTGTAGAGTTGCATTATCTTAATTTGCTACTTTTTTCTTTTTAATGTGTTATCTGTTCTTATTACAAGGTCCAGCAGAAGGACAATATCCTGCCACGTAGCAAAATTTCATCTTCATGTGGCAACTATTTTAGTGACAACCAGTTTTACTCTCAGAAAGTTATTCTGCAATGTACTGAACAAGATACAACTACTTTCAGTGAACTGACAATTACACTGTGAAGTATTGTCAGATAAATATTTATCAACATTGCCTTTTATAGAATTTGATATATTATGACAGATGTCTGATTTTACCAAAACTAAAAAAAAAAACAGCTTAGAATTCTTTTCCAGAAGAGAATTATTACACCAGTAGTGAACTATTCTTTTAAAGCATCTTACAATAATGCATTTGCATATTTTTCAAAGTTAATAGATATCTACTTTTTGGGAAGGGAAACACTGAATTGAAATGAAAATCTCAGAGCCCTCTTTGTATGCCAATGTGTGGGCACATTTGTGAATGAGCAGAACGTGATTTTTCAATGGGATGGATCTTTCTGTAATGCAGATTTTTAGAGAACAGCCTCAGGAAGAGATGCCCACATCAGTATTGTCTAGTGTCCTTGACAGAAGCATTGCTAAAGGTGACCAAATAGCTGTTACATCTCCGGTACACAGTGGCATCAGCTCAGTCTAGCTCTTACCACAGAACAGGCTGATACAGTAGTTAAAAAAAAAGGCTTTACCCATTTAAGGCAAATTTAATTCTCCTCTGATCAGCAGCAAGGGGAGCAGTTAGTGTTCGACAGACCTTTGAGTTTTAGAGGTACAGACCTGTCTCTGGCCTTATGCAGCTTATCTTGGATTCCATATATTAGTACTTAAAAGTCCATTAATCCTAACTGAATGTGCTTTACTAGAAACTTCGAAATAAAAAGTCAGGGTAACTGCTGAACAAAACAAAGGTTAACCATTTCTTACCTGATACTCCCCCTGACATTTCAGTATCCAGCCTCTTTCAAATAGTGTAGCTGCAGCAGCAGAGATGGGGAGATATGGAGTGACTGAGTCACCTCTGACATTTATTTTGAGTTTTGAAAACAGTATTATGCATTCACAGTGCAGTAATTCTTCAAATTGAACTTATCCTTGCAGACCTCTTCAGCTTTCTTCTTATCAGGTGATAAGACTACTCACAGTTTTGTTCATATTTACTTTCCAGTCATGCTTCATAACCACTTGAAAGTTTCCCATGCAGGAGGATGAGTTTTGTTAGGGCACATGGACCAATCTAAGCACACCTGTGAATTGCAGGAAAGGCCAGCAAATGGCTCAAGTCACAGGTGCTCTGGCCCAGCAGTCCATCACTGAAGAAAGCAAACATTATCAATGCAATAAATTTAACTTAGTGTTGGAATAAGTGTGTGTATACTATGTGAGAAAATTTCAACCCACTAATAAAAAATAAATATTTTTTTTTACATTCCTTCAAATTATTAGTTGGTTTCCCCACTGAGCAATTTCTTCTGTTAATCCAACAGCTGTTATCAGCAGTAGGCAAATTCTTCCAACTGGTATTTTTCTGTAACTGCTCTGAATTAATTCTGCACATCAATTTACAAGCAAATTTCCGATATGCAAGAAGATGTCCCAACAGTATGAAACCTTGCACAAAAACATGAGCTACACAAAATCTATTCCAATATAAATAAAATATAAACCTAATATAATGCAATAACAATATATTACAGCCACAGAAGTAACAAGAATTTTGATTTCACATGCAAAGAAGCTATGAAAGTCTTATTAAACAGAGACTTGCTGTAGTTTCCTAGTGTCTTCCCTTATTGATTTTTAACTTTCACTGTATGATTCAAATCTTAAAACAAGAGTTGTGATATTGAATTGGTGATAGAGCACTTTCTCAAAATTTCAATTCATTTTTTCTTCCACTATTGTTTTCTGTAGCAGTTTCTAATTATTGGATGTAAATCTATGGCAAACCATGTCCTATAGCAGCTGTGTGCTATGACAAAAGGCAAAAAGACAGACGTAGCATACACAAAATATATAGTAAGTGAGGGAAATGTTTGGACTAATGTTTTAAAAGTATTTTGGTGTCTTGATTCAATAAACTGATAAAATAAAGGGTGACTATTTCTGGCAAATCTGGCAAATCCCTGGAAAATACCTTTCATTTGGAAAATTTTTAATGACTTGCTTAAACGAAAAACACTATCACTTATGTGTGATATATTATATCACTTATGTGTGATGTAATAGTTCAACTCCAAACACTCACTGTTGAGGCCCATATATTGTTTGTGCTTTGCTTCTATTTCATATCCAAAAGATGCTGCACTGAATACATCTCCTAAATTCTACTGCACAAGGGAATAAACTGCAACAAAGATATAGAGGCAACGTATTTCTTTAGTGTTTAGCAGACCTTGTGGACTGAATAGTGTAAATAGACACTCTTACAGTACACACTTTCACAAGACAGCCAACAGACACTCTTGCAGGAAATGGAGGAGATGAGATGATAGAAGAGCCAAGGGGGCACAGGTCCTCTAACATCTTTTGATATCTCTTTTAATAAGCCTTTAACTGTTTACTTGTTTGTGAAATGAGAACTCTTTCTGTTTTTCCTGCGCAGTTGTATTGTAATTGTGAATATTGTACTACTCATATGGTTTTGTGCTTCGCTTTCTAAAAAAATTTCCTAATTTGAACATCCTTGAGTATCTGGATTTAAATCTGAATTCATGTACCCAAACAGTATCTGTTTTTCACATAATAAAAAAAAATAATTGCTGGGACAATGGTATTATGTCTACAGGATGAACTGAAAAATATTCTTCTGTCAGTAACATAGTTAAAACTGGTTTTCTTTCCAGTGTTAGTCCTGGGAGCCGATGTCACAATGTTCTGACCAGGAACCAGATGGCAGCAAGGAGCGTAGTGCCCCTTTGAGTGGCTTTTGCTTCCCTGATCACTGGCCAGCAGGCTGCTGAAACACACAACACGTAACAGCTGTGCTCTACCTGGTTCTCCTTCAGGGTGAGCCACTAGACTGCGTCAATATCATCTCTGCAGCTATCCATTCTGATGCAGTTTGAAGAAAGGAAATTATCCTTGAGACTACCATACATGTCTCATTTTAATGGCCATGGAAGTCCACTGTGAACACTGGGTTTCACAGCAGAGCCTAAAGCCTTTTATACCTTTTATACAATGACCAGAATTGAACAGCATTAACCTAGTGGAGAAAGATGAAGCAGAAGACAATTAAGAGCATAATCTAGAGGAAGACCAGCAGTTATGATGTAAAAAGATGTATGCTTTACACTACTTTTATCTTTACCACTATTTGAAAAAGGAAGGAAAGAGACTTTGTAGTATAGAAATTAGGGCATTCATCTAAGAGAAATTACTTTTGAGATATGATTCTTGTCATAAGGTTTATTATTAAGGTTTATTATTTAATGTAAAAATCAGAACTGTCTTTCTATAAAGATCATATCCAAAGATTTCTCTGTATTAGCTGAGGTACCTAAACACCAAGCAAAAAAACTCCAGAAGTTCTGTTTTTATTTCCATGAATACAGAAATTTTGAGCAGCAGAAGAGTGCAGCTTTAAAAATAGGGATGAAGAGTGTTCTGAACTCTAGCCAGGTGACCAGAGGATTTTGAGGAAGTGGATCTTTGTATTTTGAATTTCTTAATCTTAAGATTATTTTTTTTTAATTTGTTGTTGTTGTTCCTTAGGGTACCTAAGGCCCCTCTAAAAGGGTGAATGGGTATCACACAGTATGTACTGGAGATATGTAACTCACTGAATTAGCTCATGAAGGTCAGGCACGACACTGCTATACAATAATATTAGGCAATTAAACCCACCCCCTCTACCTGTGGGCCAAATACATTTAAAATAAAAAGGTTCATCTTCCTCACTGATTCCTCCACAGGGGCTTGTTTCAAGGTACTTCATCTTATACAGAATCTGTGCACACCTAGCAAAGCATAAACCTACATGACTCACACTGCCTTGTCCCTGGACTTCATTTGGATGACACACCTGGTGTTCAACGAGTTCACTTATCTGTTTGCACTTTTTTTTTTTGCTTTTTGCTTTTTTTCCCCCACTGGCTTCTGACAGAGGGCTTTTTGCCACCCATAATCTCCCAAATACCTTCTCAGTCAAACACTCACAATGTAATTGTTCTAACACAAAGTTTTGATAATTCAATTGTTACCTGTGATTCAGGTAACACTGGACTTTTAATCACAAAAAAACTCCCACAGGAAGTGAAAGTATATTAGCTGCTTTTAAATCAGACTATGAAAATCTGAGTTCTATGGCTCTGATGGCTAATTTAGACTAGCAACTGAACCCTCAAGACTCTTTGTAAAGAAGGTTGTCCCTTCTCTTTAATACACTTTTGCCATCTTGTACTTTTCCTAAATCATTTGGTTAGATTAGAGCACAAATGCCACAACTCTGATTTTTATTATTGAACTATATGAACATAACCAGTTCCTTAATTTATGTTTTTAAACATTTTGTGAGGAAATTGCCTATTGTGGTTTTTTTTTGTGTGTGTTTCATTAATATAATGTCTCTCAGCTTTCTCTGAGATTAAAATCAAAGATGAATAACTTTGTGCTCAGCTAGAGCATGCCATTTGCTAATTCATCTGAGATCAGTAATGCTTAAATGAATAATTTAGTGAACCACTGTGCACTCTTTTTGGCTGCTTTATTTCCTACTACAAACTACACTTGTTATTTGCAATAATATACAGCATTTAGAGAGTTAGAGAAAAGAAAGTCTTTTTTCCTTCTTTATTTTCTTTTATTTTTTCTTAGTAAGCAGAAAATTAGTTTGTGGGGTTTAGTTCTGAATACCTGACTGAAAAATCTTTAAAAAATTCAAAGTCTATATATTGGCTTTTATTAAAACTCTCTTTGGACTTTCTTTTCAGTTTTAGCTTGACAATTGTTTCTCTGATGCTCATCAAGATGCTGTGCAAATAAGTGATTATGACCAACATATGTAGGGTTGCCAAGCATACACTGTTTTATATATGCATTGTGAGTCTAACACCACGAGAATGTTGTCAGACAGATTGATCTTTTGTAGCAAGTCCAAAATGCCTAAAAGGAATTGACCACCTGCAAAACACAATCAGGTCAGTGACCTAAATTAAGAGGCACAGGTCATTCTAAGTGTTTGTATGTGTTGCCTCTGACCAGAGTAATTTAAGACTGAAAACATCAAATCATGGAAACAAATAGGAAAAGTCTGTCCAGTGCAATCTTCTTCCCACAAATGGATTAATGCATTGTTAGGGATACATAGACTAGGAGGGTTTCTTTACTCGGGAGTGAATTGAAATTCTATTACCATAATTATGTTCCTATGTTTTCTTCTAAAAAATATCTGTGGGCCAAAAAAATATGGGGTGGGGGAACAAAAGGCCAAAAACACTATCCATTTTTGAAAAAACTTCAGGTAATGGATGACTGAATGGATGGAGACATTCATTCACACAGAATTTTGGCTGCTTGGAAGCTTATTCTAAGACAGATATTTCAGAAGCCTTACTGAATAAATGATTTAGGAAGACTCCTTCAGATAATGTTACTTCTTTACTGCTTGCCTTGCAGTTATTTTGATGACTTCTTAAGCATATACTTTCAGGATTCAAGAGATAACGCAAGTCTCCCTACTTTCATCTTCACTTTAAAGGAAGAAGAGATGCCTTCTAATGCTTATGGCTGAAGATAATAACTAGAAAGTTATTCTCTGCATTTCTTTGATACACAGTACCTAAACATCTCTTTTTTATTGCCACATTTTTAAGGGTAATCCTTTCGGAAATATGGAAAAGTGACATAGCAGGATTTCCATTTGGGATGCTATGGAACATTTAACAAAAAACACAAGGGAGAACTGTGTCTCTCTGGACATATATGTAGGTGAAGGCTAAGCAATATTACCATAGAACATCCTAGATAGCTCTTGGTTCCTACCATTAGACAATTGAAGTGAATCCATCACTTAGTGCAATCAGGCTGACAATATTCTCTGATCTGTTGGACTAATAGCTTAAACTGATGCACTAATTCTTCCCTCTTTTATTAAAAATGAGACATCTGACTGAGGATTGCATACTTCACTAGCACTATAATACATGTGTCCCTTCTGGATGCAGACCACAGATATCTGAAGGAAAGAATCATCAATGCAGAAAGTCCTATATCGGTGTGAATAGTTTTTTTACAGTGATTGCAATTTATTCCTGAAAACTTTGCCTTTTCACAGGCAGATAGACAGTAGCAGAAACTGAGATCTGGTATGCAATGCTAATGTTATACTTTGTCATTATTAAGTGGAAGGTTATTGATTTGAACAACTGCATTGCATGACATGTCATTACCCTGTGTCAGTGAATTAAAGTAAACAAAATACCTGGGAAGTGAAAATTAGTTCAGTAATACTGCTGATAGTCATAACGATGTATTGATTACATATTAACACAATAAGACATATAGTTACATGCAGTGTATTAATTTCTACATTGATATACATAAATATTTTTAATATTGGGTCTAATTGTCCAATTATACTTTCTGTTTGGTAACAGGCTATAGGGATTTTTCACCATTGGAGAAATTTGTATAGTCCTTTTTTTTACGTATCTGTGGAATTGTTTTCTTTTGGATGACAAAAATGCTAGAGCCAAGGTGTCCCTGTAGCTGATCCTACTGGCCACATGCTGAGAAGAACTTGTATCTACAAGGGAAATTTTGCCTTGGGCTGTTTATTAACGTAGTGTAACTGAACTGTGCTAGTGGCAAATTATGTGTAAGCAACTTCATTTTAAGCTTTGCATTAACCTTTTTGTATTAGTGACATACTTTCTCTGCTGTGTTGATCTACTCATATTAGACATTCTCAGGTATAAATCTCAAAATACATTTAATTTCAAAACTTAAGTATGTTGCAAAGTAATGATGAAAAAAGCCCATGACATGTTCATAGTGGTGATGTTTTAAGCCATTCACTGTGCAACATCTCTTCAGAGTTCTACAGACATAGTTTCACACAGTTCAGCACTGGCAAGTATATTTTGGAGGCATTTTCATGTCTTTCAGCTGATTTAGGTTTTTTGGTGTCAGATTGCTTCCTGTGTGAGGAATTCCTTCCATATACTCAGTGTTTTTCCCTCCCAGAGGCATCACTGTCAACAACCTTGTTTGTCAGCCTGACTGAGATATTTACAAATTATTTTAGATTTGCACATTAACATGATGCAGAATAACCTTTTACATCCAGTATCAAGAGATATATTCTAAACACAAACATCTAATAAATGTATTAAGACACTTCTTAGGTAGCCCCTGGCAATAGAGGTGATGCCAGATAGAACAGCTCCATTGAGGCAGCTGTAATCTTTTCATCTCTGGTTTAAAAAACGCTATTTTCACTGCCTACAAATGTCAGATTCTAACCAATACTTACAGATTGATTTAGGCAGACATCAAAAGTGTCTTGCTTAGTTAGAAAAAAATATCCAAAATCACTGAGGAAAGAACTCTTACAACAAATACTAAAACAATAGATCAGAATGACTGTTAGGGAAAGATTCCCACATTTCCAGTAAACAAGCTAGCTTGGATACCAGAAACAGTCTTTCAGTGCAACAATAAGCTAGGAATAAGGCTAATTTACTTTGCTTCTTGTCAAGATACAGGGTGGATACCAAATTTTCTGGTGTGATAGATTACCATTTAGAATTGCTGCTTTTTTGCTGATTTTTTGGGGGCTTTTTTTTTTTTTTCTCCCTCCATTTCTAGTAGTTAATTGAGAAAAAGCTAGTATTTATCTCATTTGACCTCTTAATGCCCTAAGACTAACATATTAGAACGGTTAAGTGACTGTAGCAAATTTTAACATGGACTACCATGTCTATGGTAAGATCAAATATGTGTCCATATGGTAAAAATGCTATTTGAGTCTTGTACTATTTATTCAATATGAAGCAGTGTGAGGACATCGATAGCATTTCATGTGCTTTAACAGTCTAGTAATAGACTCCCTGAAAGTTTTTGACATAATTTATGCCACAATTCATGACACTGTCCTATACCTTCCATGACAGTTGAGCAACATTTGGAAAGAGTTGAAGAGTTTGTTTTCTACAGTGTGTTAAGATGTGATACAATTACAAGACCTCAACCACTATATTTTGAGTCTAACATAACATATAAAGATTACCAAAGGAAAGTCACATTAATTTTAAGCTCAAATCTGAGAAGTGAGTGTGAATCCACTGTAACTTGTAACGTAAAATAATGAATGTCAGTAAATTGGTATGAAAGACAGACAGAAAAGCACTAGATTTCACTTAAACTGATTTTAACTCTTCAAAAATTAATTATCTAGTCTAAATTACTCTATGTTTAACGGAGACAGGCAGACTACGAAAGGCAATATAGGTAAGAATGGTTACTGACAGATAAAAATATGACATTTAAGGTAGGTAGGACAAATAATCTTTTCAAATGCCTGTGGAAGTACTCACTGTCTGTAGAAACTGAATATGAACATGATTCAATCACCTAAATGTTGGTGTCTAGTGCTGTTTAAGGAATCCTTATCAGGATGACATTATGTCACTGGATTTGTGATCCAGCAGGATAAAATCAGACAGGAGACCTGAGAGTATCTCAGATGTTAGTGGGTGCAAATGATTAGCAAACTGAATCAAGACATGAACTTTTAAAAAGCAAAAATTAGAAAAAAATAGACTTTAAAGACTAAAATAGTTCACAATCTCAACCCCTCATGGATCAATATTGGGATGGAAACTGTCCTACGTCTTTGGTGGTGACATGAACAGTGGGATTGAGAACACTCTTAGCAAATTTGCCAACAACACCAATCTGTCTGGTACAGACATTCTGGAGAAGGGATGTCATCCAGAGGGACCTGGATGGGCTTGAGATGTGAGCCCATGTGAACCTCCTAAAGTTCAAGAAGGCCAACTGGACAGTCCTGTACCTGGGTCAAGACAATCCCAAAGATAAATACAGGCTGGGCAGAGAATGGATTAAGAGTAGAACTTAGAAAAAAGCCACACGTGTTCTGGTCTGCATCAAAAGAATCATGGCCAGCAGGTCAAGAGATTGGAATTAGATGATCTTTAAATTCCCTTTCAACCCAAATAAGATGAAAGGGAATTCCAAGAAAAAATATCAAATAATATAGTGCCTGACTTATATCAAGATTATATCTGATGAACTATGATAAGCATAAATCTAGGAGCCAAAATAACAAAGAGCATTATGTTATAAATAAGGTAATTTAGAATAAATAATGGTGGGACAAACTAAAGTACCTTTAGTCTTTCTCTTGCAGATTTTTCTATAGTGAGTTTGTAAAGGCCAGATGATGGTTTATTCCATCTCAGGACATCCAGCTTCACTGGTGAGCCTCATTGAGCACACCCAGACAAGCAGTAGTACAAATGGAAATTTCTGAGTGTTATGATCAAACCAATAAAAAACCCACGCCTAGCATATGCAAAATGTGGTTTTGTCTTTCGCTCCTCATGAATCTGTTCCATTTCCTTTTGTTTCCTTCTTCTATTTTTTCTCTCACTTTTTTTTCATTTTCTACTCTAACTGAAGTCAATCCTGAACAGTATGATAAATATCCTAGATGTTGCTTACAAATATTTATATTAGGAAACATTTCAGAGTGAAATTGCACATTTTTAGAGGAACTTCATCATCTTATTCACCAAAGATTCTGCACTGATTGTGGAAATGGACTTTGAAGGAAGATTTTGCAGAACATTATATTAATATGAAGAAGAACCAAACCTATTTAGGACCCTACATCCCTATTCTTGCTATTACCTGGAGAAATAGGCTATTAATGACCATTCAGAGCATTACAGTTAATTTACCTATTGAATTAATGGGGTTAGGAGACTCTAAACTCTACAGAATAAAGGTCCTAAACTGGAGGAGCTGCATTGCTGAACCAATTAAAATATATTGCCTATGGCTGTCAATTATACTTTGTATTTCTGCTACTTTTTAAAAGTACAACATTTGATGGTCTTTCTAACCAGGACTAAACTCAGAAAAAACTGAGTCAAAACTTCAGAATAGACCAGCTAGTAGAAGAATTCAGACATCTCTCAGTCTCACCAGGGAATTGACTTTTGCTTGCTAATTGCTTTGGTCTCCTTGATATGGTTCCTGCTGTGCTGCTTATATGCCTGACTGATATCCTAGAAATGCCTTCTAAATGACTTCCTTATCAGTGACAAATTCTTTTAGCTCCCTGGAGGAACAAGGAAGAGAGTTGTTTTATCCCCTTTCCTTAGAACAAGATTACTACTGCTTTTCCAAAAATTTACACACCCACTGACCAAAAATGCAGATATTACGGCAGTCTTATTTCAATGCTGTTTTCCATAATGAAAATTGTTTGCCGTGAATTAAATGCTGTATCTTATTAAGATTTCTTTGAGAATAGTCAGGGGCATAAAATTAAGAAAAAATGTTAAAAAAAAAGTCTGCATGGTATAGATATTGCTGATGCCTGGTTACATTGTTATTTTTTTAAGGAAATAGGATAGGAAAGAAGTTGAAAAGAAGGGCAGAGATGAAAACAAATGCACTGAAAGGATGAACGCTCAGAAGGAAAATGCAGCAGTTCTTCCTTAACCATCCATCTCTCCCTTTATAGTGTATCCTGCCTTCTTCGTTTTGCCGGTTCTTAAAAAATGTATAAATGTATTACCCCAGTCTTTCCTTTACATTTTTTTGTTTCCTTCCTGAATATTTTTGGCTCTCTGTGCCTTGGTTTTAATCAAAGAAAACCTGTGCAATCTACTAGATGATCATGGTGTTATACTGGTTTTTTTCTCTTCATTTCTCGTTGTAAGAGCATCTAAATTCTCCATGAGCCATAATGGAGTTCCAACTTTGGAATAATCTATATAGTGACACTGCAAAATATGGATATTCTGGTTTGTTAAATACTGGCCATATGAAAGGAAAACTTGAGGTTGTACTGAGGGATCAGAAGATGAAGTTTTTAGTTGTACTCAGAGTAGACACTGTGTGATGTATGATGACTTTTGCATTCACCTATGAGGAAAGAAATTTGATATGTCTCATTGACCTTTGGTGACTATAAGTCACTTTAGAACTGAATGAGAGGTTTTCAGTGACTTAACATTGCAACTGGACTCAAAGGGAGCACTGTGATACTAGGTGAAAATCATGACAAGAACTTAAGATGGAAAGGATTTACCAGAGCTTCAAACTATGCCTCCTTCAGAGCTGTTTTCACAAACTCAAGCACTACCCAGTTTGACAATTTTGACTGCACCAAAGGAAATGTCTTTCCATTTGCAGCACAAATATATCCATGACAAATGTGTTCTTTAGTGGTTTTATGTCAACACTTTCCCTTAGCTCAGATAGTTCTCTCCCATGTATGGTCTTTAGTTCCCTGATTGAATGGCCAAAAATATTCAGCTTCAACCTGTAGCCTATCCAGCTTAATTTGAAGGGAGAACCCCGTTGTAGCTCTTACTGTAGCCTACCTTTGTAACCTACCTTTTTAAAACATGAGCGGTTCAAATTATCTTCAGCAGAGGTCAGTGGTGCAGTTTATTATGATTTCAGTTGTCCCAAAAGTGCATTGAGAATGAGCTTTTCAAAAATAACTACCTAAACCAGGTGGCCCAATGCTCATAACCACTTGGCTTTCAGAGTTATCAGAGACAAATAGCCATAAATTCATCACACCAGGTTTACTGATACAATCAGTTACATTTAAAACAAAGATTTGGGAAGGTTTAGTAACCAGGAGATAGCAGAAATTTCTTACATGTTCTGTTCCTATGACAGGTACCGACATTTCCAGACACTGACTGGACAAAATGCTTACTATTCGCTTTCTCTATGTTTATAAATTCGAGTCTGCAAGATTCTAATGTGCGTAGCATTACTTTGAATTGTGAGGTTTTGATATTTCATGTCTTCTTGGTGAATGAAAGCTTGTCTTTTTCATAAATTCTATTCAATTTTTTTCCTGATAATGTCAGGGGAATAATGTCCACTGGATCACTTCATTTCACATGAAAACATAAATGCTGGGCAGAATAGCTGTCAGGGGCTTCATCCAGGTGTTTTTGAGAGACTTTCATCTGCCAATAAACAAAAAGTGATTTTAGGAGTTTCCCTTCTAGCCTAAAGTACAAGTCTAAAGCTGAGTGTTGCAAAGTCTTCTCCCTCTGGTCTTGGCTCTTTGAATCACATTTGCTTTCTCAATTACTGTGAAGTCTTCAGTGAAAAGCTTTAGATAAAATAGGTAACTACTTGCATAATACTATCAAAGATTAATTAGAACAGCAGTTTATAACCTGATCATAAGATAAAGCACAGAGAATTTGAAACAATGCAACACGTCTTTTTCTCCTTTCATTATAGAAATTAAGCCAATTTAAGTTTTGTTATAATCACTGCACCAAATACAGAAATAGTAGGACATCAAACACTATTTATACGTCAGTACTCAGATATAAGTATAGAAAATGCAGTCAAGATCATCTCTTTGGTCTGAGCAACAGATCAGAAAATGCAGGTCAAATTTTCCTTACAGCCTTGAGAAATCATGGTGGGCTGGAGGCCTGGCTCCATGCAGAGAAATACACCAGCTGCCCTGGAGGGATTGTGGTGGGGCACTCAACTATGCTGCCTCAGGATCCTTTTAGGCAATGTAAGTCCTTTATGCCTCTTAAGCATAGCCACAACAACCAAGCTTCAGAGCCTAACAGGGAATAATGATATGTTTATACTGCAAACAAGAGAAAACCACAAGTGCCAAAATAACTGGTTCGGAAGCCAGATTGCCTTCTGCACTCGGGTTATAAATTTGTATTCATCTATTAGTTACACATTTCTGAGATAACCGACTTAGTTGCAGTATGACAACAGTGCAATACTTTTAAATTATAAAACAAATCCAAATAGGAGTTGAATTTGTACCAAGAACCTCCAACACCAGAGTCCATCAAAGAAAATCCTTAATAACTGGACTGAGGACACTGAGTTGGCTCAAGTGTAGAAGTGGTGTAAAAACCCAGTATACAACCTCTGCTAGAAAATATGCTGCTCCTACCCAACAGTGTTCATCTGCAGGCATTTAATCCCCTAACAAGGAATACAGACTTTGTTGTCTGTATTTTTACAGGAGAAAAAAAAATCATCTTGTCAAAGTCAAGAAGCAAGCCTGTGGTGTAAATTGAACATGTTTGTAGATCTAACTCATCAGTCCAGAGCCCTGCCACAAACAATGTCCTGTAGGCTATGCCAGCTCTGCAAACTGGCTGTTAGAGTGAAAAACAATGACTACAAGCAGCACAGCCAGAGGTTTTTAAGAGAAAAATCTAAAGAAAATATATTATAGTAATAAAACAAATTAGCAGCTGTTATCCTGAGGCAACAGTAATGAAGCCCTCACAAAACAGGCCTTTATTAGAAGTAGTAACAGTAATCATAAGTTCAAGTTTAACTAAGTGAGCCATTAAAAGTGGAATGCTGAAATGAACTGAACCAAATGACAAAGTAAAACATGCCTGGGGCTATGAACAGGTTTTTAATTTGTTTTACTTCCATCTCTCTGGTGTCTGGGTCTAAAAAATGATGTGACAAAAGACTCCTCACTACATTCTAGTCTAAATGCTAAATAAATTAGTAAAAGCAGCACCAACAATAGTACACACAGCCTATTCCTGTCCCACAGAGCTAACATCACTAGTCCTCTCTGGCTTTGTGCTTTGGTTTTCCATTATTTAGGGGAAACCACAGTCCCTCCAGCCATAGGCAGCCATAGAGACTTTCATGCAGCGAAGAGCTACCAAACCCCATACTCAGTCACTGTTTTTTATGAGAGGATTCTAGGATCAAATTTACCAGAAGAACCACACTGAAAGTTTCTTGCACCAACCCCTTCGTCAGTTTTCATGTTCTAGTGGGAAATGCCTCTGGAGTGGATAGCTGGGAATGTATCACCACTTCAGGCACATCCAGGCAGGCCTGGCATCTCCTGGACACCGTACAGGCTTGTGCCATTCAAAGCAGCCTTACAACTGCTCTAGCACATGCTCAAAAACTGTGACCCCAAAATCAGAATCACAAAGAATACCAAATTACGTTAAAGATGCATTTTTCAAAATTTTTCTACCATTTTTCAAAATGGTAGTTACTTTGCAGTATAGTCAAAACAGAACTCGTTTCATTCATATTTACTTCCCTGATTTTAATTCAAGACTGGACTTAGCTTCTATAATCCTGTTTTTCCTTTGTGAAATACATTTCCTTGTGTACCAAAATGTTAATGAAAAATACTACCAGAGAAATAAAAGTAACTATAGTTTTCACATAACAGTTATAAAATTATTTTAAATATTGTAAATAGCTATTTCCATCACCAGGAATATTGAAGAAAGTTAACTAGAAAAAAACACTCCATAATGACTTTCAAGGATTTGCTGAAGGCAAAAAATTGCATTTTATAAATCAAATTCCTTAAAAATGCTGACTTCATTTCAAAATCATTTTCTCTACTTATCTACTGACTTTGTCCTTGCTGTGCTAGAAATTGTATAGTGAGCTTTATATGAGCTGTGAAAATGGATTTGTGATTTTTAAGCTAGCAAATCTAAACCAAAATCTAAACCATTTTTTAAAAAAAAATGAACAACAAAACCATATGCATCAACAGCTTCTGATGTTAAAAACAAAAATCAAAATTTGACTAGTCAAAATCTGATTATTACAGACATCATTACAAAGTGTAGATTTTTAAATTTTTCACTTATTTATGAGTCAGTGAGATAGTTTTCTCTTGTGAACAGCTGCATGCTAGTCTAAATGTAAATAATGTCTGTAAAATCTTTTGTGCCTGGAATACTATGAGTTATAGAAGCAAAAATTGAAGGAAAAAAAAAGGTAGAACTGATTGTTTTATTAGGACAACTACATAGAATGAGTTGTTGCAGTCTTTAAAAGAGTGAAAGAATGGTTGTAAGTGCATGGTCCAACTGTCTTTCTCATAGTGATAGGTCCTGGACACACTGGGAAAAAAATATGAAAAAGGGGCAACAGCTGTATGCCTTGTAGTCTTTGGCAAGCAATAGATTAGAGCCTTCTCCAATCTGATGTTGCATTCAAAGTGTCTCCTTGAATAGATAGTACTAGACAAATTATTTTCTCTTAGCCTTTTTTGCCAACTACTACTATCTCTGACCTTCACGACAACCTATGGCAGACAGTTTCACTATTTAAATATATCAGAGTATGGAAAGAAGCATGGAACCAAAAAAAAAAAAAAGAAAAAAATCACCTATCTCTTGCAATAAAGTAATTTTGATGGTAGTGCGTAATTTTACAGTGGTAGCTAATAGTGACTAATTACAGTTTTGCCTGTAGTGACTAACAATATTCCATTCACTTTCTCTAAATAATTTGTGATTTATAGAGAGAATTAAATTTCCTATGTGACCAAATAAGACTGAAGTAAAACCTCAAGAATCACTCATGCTGCATCCATACTGCAAAATTCATCCATCTCAGCTTGATCAGAATAGCTTGTACTCCCTCTTCATCCACAGATATCCGTCTTAAGCAGTTTGGCTCTGGGTGTCATTTAGGCCCCATCTACTACCCCTGGGATTCTAATAAATAATTTGCGTTTGTGTGTGGCGAGGGTGGGGGAGCAGGAGAGTGTGGGTGTTTTTGGTTTTTATTCAGTTTCAAGCACCTGAAATAGTAAGAATAAAAACCTAGGATAGTATTGGAGTACCTTGAAGAAGGGTGAATACAGTCAAATGAGGTGTAGATTCCTTCATATTACTTCATATGAGTAGCTTCTAGAGTGAGCTATATCCAAACTAACAGGTTCCTCACAAAAGGGAGGCTGAGAATGAAACAACATTCATACTCAATACACATTGTAGGGAACTAGACCTGACAGTATCTGAGGACCCATCATTCGCCAATGCGGTTGTACCCACAGGAGCATTTCCTTGCTCTTTCCCGCTCACAGAGAAAGCGTAGAGCCTTCTGACATTTCAAGTTATTCAGAGACTCAGTACAAAAATACCCTACACAGCTAGCCTATAAATGTCCTGCAATGCCCCTCACAAATAGGTTTTGTGCCCTAAATGATGGCAAAACATCCAAAGAAACACCAGTCTGTGGAGCATGATGTCTTCTCTGTGATCAAAAGTGGTACTGAAAATTTCCTCACAGGAAAATCATCCCTGAAGAGATGAGGACTTTTGAGTTTTGTCTTTTCAGGAAAACTTAATTGACTTACCACTGGAAATGACCCTTAAACTTGAAGACAAGATCTTATCCAGTTCCGTGTCTTCAGGGACTGCTATGTGCATCATCACAAATGGTCAGTCTCTGAATATGGGTTGTTTGGGGTTTTTTACACCATTCAGGGCAAAGACATGATTTGTATCTTGCAGTTATGACCTTTGTAATGGTAGCATATTTGAATATATGTACATGGAAAAGTGGAAGCATTAAAAGCACTTTTCTTCTGCATACTACAATTCACCAAATATTTGAAATGTATTATATTTTCCAGAGAATATAATTTGTACACATTAGAAGCTATGGAGAAATATTATTAAAATTTTGGTATAACAAGTTCTGGGTTTGATATGTGCCTACAATTTTTTATAATTCTAAGTATTTAGACAAGAAGTGAATATAAATGAGCTAGGCAGCAGATGAAAAGGCTAATAAGATTTTGATCTTTCTTCTTTCAGTGAAATTAAATTTAATTTTCACCTTCCCTGAACACACAATTCTTTTTACTTGTAGGTATTTTTAGGAAATTTTGTGAGATCTTTATTATCAGTAGAAAGAAGGTGAACATGTATGCCAATATTTAAAGTACTATAGGAAAATGTACTTAACATACATGGTTTAAGAATAGAATTTGTCAAAATGGATTTGATTAGTAGGTTTTCTACGATGTTTTTCTATGTCTAATGGAATTCTCTACAAGTTTCTTCAAATGATGTTACAAACTGCACAATAATTTTGCTATAGATTAAGTTTTTTTCCTACCTTCCTATGTTAATAGTTCACTTATAGCCCAAGGAATGCCTGCATTTCTTTTCTAAAAATATTATTTTATATCCTATCTAAAGTAACTATGTATGTTCTCATTATCCTTATAAAGGTTTAATCCTTTTTTAATTCCCTCTAAGCTCTCGGTCTGAATGCTGTATTGTGACAATGTGTTCTAATAACGTATTATTGTGTCTTTGATTATATAAAATCTCTCTTAGCCCATGTTTTCAAAGTACATTTCACCTGCCATTTTTTTTCACAGAATTTAGCAAAAAAACCCCACTCTCTTCTTTGAAAGTCATTTTCAGCTAACCTTTTGAGTGTTGTCCATTTAGATATGCATTTTCCTCTTCTCTATTTTCAATTTTGCTATTATTATAGGTTGTTGAAGGAAAGGTAAGTTCAGTGGTTAAAGTATTAGTCTGATCAGTGTTTCCTTGTGCAACCTCTGCCTACATAATCCTGAGCAAATCATTAAGGACTTCTGCCCCATCAGTGACTCATCTGTACAAAGGGAATAGTAATATTTTCTATCTTAAAGTGTATTTGGCAATGCCCAGTGTGGTAGCTGGGGTTCTCTCTAGGTGTATTGAAAAGATAGTGTCACTACTTTTTATAAGCTTTTGCTTTGGTTAGATTCCTTTTCTCTTTCTTATTTTAATTCTCACATTTTTATTCACAGTGGGATTTTTTTATATGATTTTATACTGAGGATGTTGGATTTAGATGTATATTTAGACACTATTACATAAAACTCAGCTATATTAATTAATGAAAAAGCTTCCTTCTGTTTCATTATTTCATTTATTTATTAATTTCCTTGTGTTTCATAAATTCATGGATATGTACCACATCATCCAACGTGGTGCAGTTTCATTGCAGTTTCAGGAAACTGATATTCAGAATATCAATAATTTACATTTTATCCAGCTGGACCATTTGGATGGTGTATTTGTAGATGAACTTAAAAATTCCTCTTTTATAAAATGCTGATTCTTTGCCTTTTGTTATTTTTTGGGTAATAAGAAATGAATGCATCAATGATTTTTTTGCTGAATCTAGTCTGGACATTAACTATAAAATAACAATTTTGACAGGAAAACTAATTTGTGAGATAACTACTTCTGAATTATTTAAAATGGTTACACAGAAAAATCATTAATACCCTTCAAATTCAAAAATAAAGAAATTATCCAGAAGAGACCTACATGACACCTCTCCTCTTACATACTTCTCTTCATGTGAACTACAAATGAAGTATTCTAAATATATGAACAATGTTATGCATGAATAGTAATTTTTTCATAGTAAGATTCATAGTGAAGAACAGTGAAGAAGGTAAAGTCAAACAGGGCATCTTTCTCATTTGACCTTTTTTAGTTACAGTGATTTAGTGAAATCATTACTTTAAGTAAAAATTCTTATTAAATACTGCATTTATATTGCAAGAATGGTTCCTATCTACACCTTTAAGAAGCTTCATTACACTGTTAGTTCTGCTTTGTCAGTATTTCTGTGTTAAACTGTTCAAATGACTAATTAAAATGTGATTCTAAATTCCATTTGTTATTACTTCTATTATCTTTGTTATAACACACTGACATAACATGTTTATGGATTCTGTAAGCTAATCTAATTTAATATTGTGCTTGTAAGTGAAATGTCCTTAAATAACAACGGCTGCCCTTGGAATGCTGATTTGAATATATATGTGCATACACACACACACACACACACACACACACACACACACACACATATATATGTTAGTCAAACTGCTAGTTTTTGCCTATTTCTAGCCATGTCTCCTTGCTGTCACTCTTCAGAGAAGCCAGTCTTCCCATGGATGACATACTTAAATGGGGATGCTAATTTGTATTCAATTAAAGGAAAGAGAATTGGGTGCATGAAAATCATATCCATACTATATCCAGTTCAAGGACAAAAGGAAAACGAGCATATAAAGAAAATGTATTTTGTTATTTCATGTCCCTCAGGTTGTGGAAAGGCATATACAGCCTTCCTTTTTTACAGGAGAATAGTAAATATATTAAATATGCCACATTTCTTTGTTGCATGGCCTTTAGTGTATGGGTTTTGCATCTCCATCACCCTTCATCTTTTCTACCAGGCAGCACTCAGCTCTCTTGTTGTTTACCTCTGTCCTGTTTACATTTCTCTACTCTTTGCCAGCATCATTGGAGCCATCATTTGAAACTGATATTATACAACTGAAAGTTATTTTATGTTATATAGTACCTCAGGGTTTTTTTCTGTCATACACAGTATCATCAAACTGTGATCCTTTTGACTATTCCTGCTCCAATAACCAGGAGCATGGATAGCTTGCCCAAAGGGGCTTGTAGTTTGGTATGCCAGAGAGTCATTTTCACCTAAAAAGTTTCTTTCTAATAATTCAAAGTAACAGATTGTGTGATTAAAGGTTGTTTGTGAGTAGGCAGAAAAGCAGGGCTAATGGAAAGCCTTGTAAGGATATTTTGGGTTCCTAAGAGATTATTTAGTTTTGTCACAATAAGAACAGTTGTTAGATTTAAAACAAACAAACAAACAAACAAACAAACAAATACACCTCCCCCTACAAATAAATTGCTCTCATTGAAAGGCACAGAAAACTGAGTTTTCACTGAGATTATACAGTATTTTGGTACATATTACCAAAAGGAATCTAGTCAGCAGTTATGTTTCTTTCATCTCAAGAGTTTTATTCTCCACTGAAGTACAAAAAAAATCAACAATTCAAATACCCCTGAAACTCCAGTCAGTATCTATGGCATGTATTTTCCAAGTTCTTTTGCTCTATTCCAAGTATATTATTGCACTTCCTGAGCATCTTGCAGTCAGGTTTTGAGCTATTTGTGTAACATCTGACCCTTCTGTAGGTGAATTACAACCCCAGCTGTCTCCAGCCAGAGGACTAAGTGTGCCTTTTAAAACAATAACAGTAGCCTTGTAAAGGACTTCCTAGTTACCAATGTCGATTTTTCAAAGCATCTTGTTCTGAATGAGCAATTTGTCCCATAGAAAATATTTAGACAAACATTATCTATTGTGCTATATATCCTGCCATCATATATCACGTTATATCCTTCCCTACGCTTTCTATTCTTAAACTTAAAGAAACGGTTGAAAGGTGAATTTCAAACTCATTATAAGTGATAAAATGCCACCCAGGGAGTGGTATTATACTGCATTTTACTAGGCTACATTATACTAGACACTATGGAAAACTATATATCAGGCATAAAAAAAGCATATCCTGCCCAAAAGAGCTTCCATGAAACAGGCATGATAGGTAAAAATAAGGAAAATACTTATTTCAAAGATAGGGTCTGTGGCAGGAAAAAAGCAAAAGACGTTCATCAGAAACTGCAAACCATTCAGATTAAAAGAAAAGCTTCCAAATTCAAAATAATACCTGTATTGAAGGAGATAAATTAAGTATTTGTATATGTTTATTCAGTATTTTGTTTCTAACTCTTGTGTTTATTACAGATTTTGATTTAACCTATAGCATCAGTTTTCAAGATTATATGAAGATGAGTGGCTCAATTTGCATACAATAATTATAATGTATAGCTGCAATAGTTGGAAAGAAAAGCTCAGTATTGTGTTTCAAACATAATTAAAAATGAAAAACAAATAGAATACTTAAAATCCAAACAAAACAAAAGTTCTAATTGATCTGATTATTTTAAATGCAAAAGATGCATAAGCATTTCAGAAGGTGCTTTCTCTCAAAGAATAAATTATTTTTATGGCATGTATTTTTCTACTCTTCCTACTCTACACTTCACTACTCTACACTAGACTTTCACAACATAACCAAGAATGGAAGATACAAGATCTTCACATATGTTGACTGAAGGAATAGGCTGGTAAATAGTTAATTTTGGCTGTCATGGTAATGTGATCAATTACTATAATGAAAATTATTTGAGGGGAAAAAAAAGGTTGACTGTATACCAATTATATTGGTATACGTGATTATTACCAATTAACACACAAATAGAAGAAGCAAAAAATCCACAACTGATAGAATGCTACATAGTCCTTATAATTAGAGCATGACTTGAAAGTCTGATATCACAAAGAAGAGAAAAATTCTAACTACACAGGATTTGAAAAGCAAAGACAAAATAGGAGGGTTAGACAGGGAGAAGCAATGTTATATTGTGAGAAAATGACAGGACTTGACAACTTCAAATTGTCCATATTTCTGGCTATGTGATTGTCTCTATTGGGAATTTTGTCCCAAATCACCTGTCCAAAGTTTATTTGTAATAACAGTAATATAATACCACCTTTGGAAGACAGCTTGCTGTCAGTCCAGCACAGGTAAAGCATCAATGGTAACTGTTTGGTCTGGCAAAAACAAGGTTCTTGACTAACATTTTAGTATTTTACATCAGGAAAAGGAGGTAAATCTGCACTAATGGTTTAGGCTTAGTATAACCAGGATCTTTTGATTATACCTATTTCTTGGAGATCACATCATAGCAACTTGATTTCTTCTGACTCACTGATAGAAGGTCACATTTTCAAGGCAATGAAATTTATTTTTCCTTCAAAAGACTATATAAATGAAAGTAGTAGTAGAAAAATAAGACACATTGTGGACTTACAGACTTCATTCCTGTCTAATTTACCTGATACGTTCCATTAGGAGGCATAGATGAGCCTGTTAATTTATAGAAAACATCTTCAAAGTGTAGTTTGCTAATGGATGGGTAGATCATAAAAATGTAAGTGAAGCTGTCTAAAAGCTTTTATCAAATACACCATAAAAATAAATTATACAAAGGAAATAACACAGCACAGTTGATGGACAGATGATTAGTGCATTTCTTAGTCAGGACCAATTTCCTTTATTTAAACACCTGTTTGAACCAGATAATCATATGAGATGATATTCTTCAAAATAGATTCTATCATAAAAGTGTTAAAATTTAATCCCATGTGTAAAATATTGCATCTGGCATGTCCAAAACAAAAATATCTGTGATTGCAGAGGTCCAAGACTACTGCTTCTGTTCTTCTTCTTTTACAATATACACTGAAAAGCAGAAGTCTGCTGTCTTGACTTCTGTCTTAGGAGGGCTAGCTCTTATCGTAGCTCAGGATTTTAGATCCAGACTTTCAGTTGAAACATTCAACTTCATATATTAAGGAGACAGCGGCAATTTGTTGTTTGTTTTCTTATGGGGTCAAAGATATTCAATGGACTGTGGATATGGTGTAAGAAAATTACTCAGAAAAGATTTGCAACTTCAGACAATATTACTCCATGGATACCATTAAATTGTCCTGTATTTGTTGAGCCATAGTACTTTCATCTGACAGGCTCTATACTTTTAAGGGTCTTTTGTTACAAATGCTTACACGTATTACTTTGCATTCCAATACGTTTTTAATAAAGATTTTTTTCTGGGCTGAATAAGGCATCCTATTTCATCCAAATAAAATAACTCTGTCTGAAAGGGAGAATGTTATTAGCTGTAAATGCATATCTAAGTGACTTTGAAAAAAGAACTCATTAATTTGTAGCTCAGGCTCATTTTCCATTGAAATATTCATGCAACATCTGAAGGTGTTGTCAGTAAAACATCTGGCTTGAACACAGAAATCGCCGTTCACTGTACAGAAGTGGTTGCTCATTCCCATCTCCCATATGATTCTTTACATGCTCAGCTTGGCTTGATTATACCCTTCTTCTGCTTCCTTTCTGTGACATAGATGCATTGGCAATGATTATGAGGATTTTCAAAGCAAAGCGCCTCTTGTAGTGCTATAGGCCAACTTGTTTAGCCTGCAGCATGTTTGTAATGCTCAGGCTGATTATCACTTCTAACAAAGCAGTCCCTAGTGACTCTCAGCTGCGTTTGCATATATTTCAGACTGGTGTATGTACTGAAATAAGTAGTAAGTAACCTTAAAGAAAAATTAAGTTAATTGGTCTACTACTGCAGTGTCTATGAGTTCACCACCTTTAGCTGGAGTTATGTATCTCCTCAGACTGAAAAAGAAAACACATCTAGCTTCCCAGTTAGTTGTGTCTCAATTGCCTAACTTATATAATGGGACTTTTATCATCATGATATGCCTGTGCTTGGGTACCAAGATGCTCAGCTAGATATATATTTAGATCTGAAACATCCAAAAAGGACTTGCTATCCCAGTTCAGCAGTAGCAGTGCTGCTGTCCTTTCTTTATATTTTCTTCTATTACTTATTAAGGGATTTTAAAGTCAAAATTAGATTTTACATTATCTGCCTCTCTACTTTGACCAGACTATCCTAGTACTTTTTTTCACATACACACACGTCTGTACTTTGTCCCAGTCTTGACTCAGTTTCCTTTAACTATGACATAATATCTTTTAATGATAGCTGGAAAATATTTGGGGTGCTATACAATTTCTGTTAAAAACTGTGGGGTTTTGTCTATTTCCTTTCATCTAACTATTTCTTTCTGTAAAAGATTCAAGATTCTGTAAAATTATTGAGCACTGAAATACTTTGACCTAATATTTTGCCCCAGGCAATAAGACCTTGTAGGGTAATTGTAAATCTAATCCTGTGCTTCTCATTTCCACCATTCTCACCTACTTAAGTCTTTAACATGATATGTAACACCCCATGCTAAGGTGGAATTCTTTAATCTGATCAGAAAGACTAGCTACTGCAGGTATTTCCCAACATACTACACTGTTTGTATTCATATTTTATCTATATTGTTTGGATGCTGATCTTCAGTGAAGAAAACAAACAATGTATTTTGACAGCATCAGTTATTATAGAAACATACAGATATTTTAAATCTTCTTGTTGTAATGGAAAGTCTTTTCTTCTCTATCTGTACCTCTATCATGGACAATAACCTAGGTACCAAAGAAGATGATACTGCCTGTTCAAACAAATTTACCACAGGAAGACACACTTTTTTTCAAATCTCTGTGAGATTTTCTGATCACGTGTAACTTAAAGAGTGATCACTTTTCCTTTTTTGAAAGGATCTTGATTTGTCATTTTTGTGGACATGTTTTCTCTGCTATGTGGAGCATTTATTATTTTTTTTTATTTCCGTCAGGTGTAAGAAAGAGACTGAACCAGTCAAGCCTTTGCAGAGCAAAAGTTAACAATCTAGCAATTTAACAATTTAATCAATTTAATTTAAAATGAAATTGAAGTTGTTTCTGGAAAAAGCATCTTTTTCCTATGAATGCCAACATCTCACATCATTCTTATAGCCATAAATAGTCTACATAGGTGGTTCCTGCACTTCTGAAAGAGAAACAACTCATTGACTTCTCAAATATTTTTAGACACAAGAGAAATTGCATTTGAAACATTTGAAAAATAAAAAGTGATTGAAATAGATTGCTCTGAATTTTAAAAATAACTTGTCATTTGTGAATCCTAAATCCAAGGTTAAAAGATAGCATTTAGTCTCTATATAAAACCCACAAATTTTCTTCCATCTATTTGTCCAACTTATTTTCTCATACTATTGCAAACTGAGCTATAGATAGGTCTTCATCTGATTTTTTAGACTGAATGACAAAAGCTTTCAATTACCTTTCCTCAAAGAGCTTCAGAACTGCAGGACGTGGTTCATTTTGCCAACTCTGAACACAGAAAACTATAGATGTATTCCCAAAGGATGTTTGTCTTGAAACCATGCAGTTAAAAGCTTTCTAGATATTAGAATTTACTTTTGAACAGCATGAAAGACCTTACCAACTGCATTTTTTTTATTTTCTACTGAATTGATAAAGATGGCAATGTGAAATTATTTTTCTTTAATTGATAGCACACTGAATTTGTTTTAAACATTATAAAGATTTTAAACTTTAGGTTAAACTTTAAACTTAGGCCTGCTTCTATACCTGTTGAGATTTGGTATGCAATGAATTCATGAGAGTGTAAAACACTTGATGACTTTGGTCATAAATGTAAATAATTCTTATCTAAAAGTATGTTGGGGCAAAGCATAAGAAATGAAAGAATAGTTTGATTTAGTGGTGCACAGCAGATTGCAAATAATCCACATCACATTTAAATTCCTATAGACATACTGCTTTTAACTTTATTGGGCCACTTTCTCTAGGGGAAAACACCACCACCAAAAAAAACCACCCTTCCTTCCCAAATCCCCACAAAATATATATATATTAAAAAAAAAAAAAAACAAAAAAAAACCACCAAAAAATTTAAAAACAAAAAATGAAAACAAACAAACAAACAAAAACCCCAAACCAAAGCAAACAGAAAAATCTAAAGTAAAATCAACTCTAAATATTTTAGGTGGTTCAGGTTACAAAGCCTTTTTTTGGTTTTTCGTAATGAGGATTAACTTATAATGAGACGTTCATGTACACTACTTGAATTTGACATTGGAGAATGATTTAATGATCAGTCCTGCATAATTTGCTCAACTGCCATATAGAATGTACCCTTTTAATAACAAACACAGCAGTTAAAACAATATGTTCCTTGTGTGTATATGAGTTTTGGACATACTTCAGAAATCTGATAAATATTGAATCTATAGTCAGACCATCATGTTTAAGTTAATTTTGCTTGTTCATATGAAATGTTTTATATGTTAACAAAAAAATATAGAATCATGTATTTTTATAATGATTTGTGTTGTATACAAGTATATATTTTTTACTGATAGCAAATATTGTTTTTAAGTAGATTGCTGTTTATGACAACTCATGTATATTTTGCTATTTTTAAGGAAAACAATACCTAGATGACATACCAAAGGAAATAGTATTCTAAGGTAAAGGTTTTTTTCTGACTTTCAGCACAGTTCACTCATCAGACCTGCTTACATTACCTGCTTTTAGCTGTCACAAATTGCTGGGGCAAAATAATTATCTAAGCTTCCTATTCTCTCTTTTTGTGTGAAAGGTTTATTGGAAAAACTCCTTGGATCTGTGACTTCCAGGGAATACCCTGAAGTCATAAAAAAATTCTAAATGTGCCAACAATCTAGCTGAATGCAGGTATTGCTGCCATAAAAGATTCCCAAACCAGAATGGACACATTATATACTTAAATTAAAAAAAAGAAAAAAAGCTCTAAGGATGTAGCAATATTTGGAGACTATAAAAAGCACAATGTCATAGAGAGGAGAAGGAAAGAGGAACTGAAAATAACTCTGGTGTAAGCGATGCAGCAAGGGATGAACTCCACCTCTAGAAGCAAAGCCACTGGGCAATAAATTCTAAGATATTTCAGCTTGTAAAATGGAAGTGAGCTAAACAGATCCATCAAAATGTGTTGGAAGCAGTGGGGAAATATGATGGTGAGTAGATCTCAACTATGGGAAAACCTACTTAACAAGGTGTGTAGTAACAGGGCCATTGAATCTGCAATCAGCCTTTTCCGCTGTGTCTACAGGTAATGCACATCAGGGTTGTCAGAGCCATAAGCACAGTCCTCTGCAGCATTATTTCCAACCCAAATTCACACTCTTCTCCTGTCTCCAATCCCAAGAGTGCCTTCAGTTAAGATGCATCCTGGATCCAAAATTCAGCATACATGTACAAAACTTTTCTGCGCTGGTACACACTGGTTAGCAGCAAGTAGGCACTTCATTTTCTAAGCTCTTCTCAGAACAGCTCAGGCACTGCCCTCCAGTGCAACAGTACATCTGTATCAATGAATCAAAACAGATTCTTTCACCTCTACTTTCTCATCTGAATTTCTTACAACTGATTTCAACAGATGTTGCTTTTCTCTTTTTCCTTCTTGAAAAATTAAGAAATACCACCTTAGAAATATGTCTCCTATTTGGTCTTTCAGTTACAAATTATAGCCAAGTTTTTGACATTTAGGTCAAGCATTTCTTTAAAGGCTTGACAGGAAGAGATAAATGTATGCTAGAAGTATATATGTTATATTTCAGTTCCTCACGACATAAAAAGGAGGCGGGGGAATAACTTCACTACATCTTTTATGTCTTCTAATGCCCCAGGCTAATGAAATCAAAAGCTTTCTCTAAAGTATAAAGCTATTTCTTAATTCATGCATTTGCAATATTTCGAACATCATTAAGAACAGATTTCTAAGTCTACCCTAAGCCACTGACCATTTCCTTTATATGACAAGAAATCTCATTAAATAAAATAAATTAATTTATACTATTCAACAGCTAATGATACCAGAATGTAATTGCTGGAGATTTTTCAGTTCTTAGAGACACGTTTTCAGCTTTATGGTCAGATGTATTAGGCCTACTAATAGTAAATATATATTTAATTTCAGCTGCAGAAATGTAAAATCTTTCAGGTGAAGAACAAAGACAGGTGTTAATGCTTGATTTTGGCAGGGAGAAAGAAGGAATAGCCCACTGAGGTTTGCAAAAACACTGAAAAATTTGGCAGTGAAAAGAAATAAAGATTTGTCAGTGGGCAAAACTAGAAGAAGCATACTTTCACTCAAGAATAAGAGGGGTTCAGCAGTCAAAAAAAAAAAAAAGAAAAAAGAAAGAAAAAAAGCCAAATGTGAAGAAGACACTTCAATTCCTTGAGACTGCTCTGACTTTGGATGAAAGGGCACTCAGAACTGCTAAAGAATCCTTGATACATACGTGTGTGCCCGTTTTTATCCATACATGTTCTTGCTAAGGTCAACAGACTCTGAGCAAACGAACTGTATGCACCTGCTTGCTTTCTCTGTTAGGTACTCCAGGAGGTCTCTGCCACTACTGGAGATCTGCTTTTTCTGTACACAGCAGGTAAGCATGGCCAGTTGTGAGGCTGGACATCAGAGTAAGGCATTTCCCAGACTTTAGGCCATCAAAGTGCTGTTAGATTGCTGTGGCTGGATCACATCCCAGTTAGTTATCTAGAGAAATTGGTGACTCAAAGCCCTGCTCAGCAGGATGCTTGAGCACCGTCTAAGCTTCAAGTGTCTGTTCCGTGACATTATTTAAGATGGAAAACCTTAATTCATTAAAACTGGCCCTAGCTCAAGCTTTAGTAACTGAGTCCTCAAAGAACAAGCACTTCTGGTAATACTATCAATTGATGGCTCTTACTAAAGTAATTATATTTTTGTTTTTTCTTGTGCCTTATTTAAAATGCAGTTACACTGATTATTCACATGCTTTTAATTAGTCCCTTCTTTAATAAGTGCATGGTGGGTGATCCCCCAAAAAACCCATATCTCTCTTTGCTCAAGCATAAGCAGGAGGGAGGTCTCTGCTGTCACAAGTCTTTGCAGCATCACTCATGTCTTCCCAGTGTCACCCTTGCCATCCCCTCTGCTGCCAGCTCACTCTCAAAATAAGATGGAGCAGTTAAATGTGGGGACTTTTCATTATAATATCCTGTGGCCTGGGGACTCTTGACCTTCATACTCCTCCAAGAACTCACAGGGAGGTACTGCTGGGGACAGGAACTGTGCCCCATCCCCTCCACTAGAGGACACATGTGCCTTATAGGCAAGGTCATATGGGTCAATGAAAACAAGCCTGTTTTCAGATATCAGCTATGTATTTTATCTTTCTGCGCTTCATCTTGTCCTCTTGAAAAAGAAGGGTACAAGATTCCAGTCTTAAAAGTTGTAAACTTTGAGATCTCTGAAGAGATTCATGAAGATCCCCCCTATTTCCCTTTGCCGTGCACGAGAGACACTGCTGTTTCCTCTAAAATCATTAGTGCTCTAGAACTCACTTGGTCCTGTAAGGCTTCAAACACAGAAACTGCATGGGGCTTTATCCATTAAATACATAAAATACTTCAAGAATGTCAGATGTCAGACACAAAAGAAGGATAAAGGATCATTAATTGTTCCTTTACAAGGGTACCTGGAGGAGTAGTTTTAGTTGTTACAGTTATTAAATAGCTTGAAAAATGGAAAGCATTGTGTAGGGGAATTATTGTCTTTATACTTCAGGCCAGCAAGACAGATTATTTAAAAATTAATTTGATCAGCAGTCTAACCAGGGAGGATGTCACAGTATAAAGCATTCAGCTTTTACATGTGGTTCCTTTAAGTTTCATATGCCCAGGAGAAAGTGTCAACTGCTTATGCAGGCACAATTACATTTGTACAAATTGATTTACACTTCCACAGGCAGCAAGAGCAGGTGTTTGATGTCTTTTCCTTTTTTTTTTTTTTTATGTGTCAGATAGCAGCAAGCCTGGACTGCTTTACAAAGGAAGGTGAGCTGGGATGGAGGTGACAGCAGGGCAATGCCCTCACTGCCCAGGGTCACCCTCACATGGTACAATGACAAGAGGAGCAGAGCATGTCCAGCAGCCTTGACCAGACCCAGACAGCAGTGCTGATCATTAGGCAGTCCACAGTGATAAGGGAGTTGGCTGAGTCAGTAAAGCAAGGGTCAGATCAGCAAATTGCAAGGCAATTTCTTTGCCTTGTATGCTTTTGTCAGTGGTCTGCAATGTCACATCTGAATTTACAGCACAAAATATGTTTCACACAGGGTGGATGATTGCTGTTATTGCCAGTGCTGGTTTTACCAAACTCCAGGGCCCTTTGGGAAACAGTATTTTTTTCTAATAATAGTTTCCAATAATAATAATAGTAAATCTTAAGAGTAAAATTCTGCTAATACAATTTTACATAGGGCTTTATTGACTGCTGTGTATCTAACTCCATAAGTGCCCACAATCCTGCAGGCAGGAATCCTACTACAATACATGTGTGAGAAATTGTGCTACTGGCCACCTGTCTTTTTCTGTAAATACTGAGGCTTCTAACAATGCAGATGTCTACAGAAGGCTGAGGGACATCTTAGGTATTTAAGTAAATAGCCATGATGCTGAGAGTCTAGAATGAACTGCAACTGAATCCTGAAGTCGATACACTTCCTAGGCAGCTGTTTCTACCTTCTTGTGGCACAGCTGTTTAGAGATGTTTCCATTCATGTCCATTAATAAATAACTGGACATTTGACATCCACCTTGTGATAAGAACTTCAAATTTTTATATCTCTCCAAAGCTTTTCTGTCACTATATAAAGCCTGTGTCATATTACTAATGCATATAGGATGCATTTATGAATTTGTTTGCATAGGTCAGGACCTTGCAGTCCTGTTCCTTACACTTCTTTTTTTCTGTCCAGATGAAAGTTAGTATGGAACTGAACAACCTTGTGACGAAAGATGTGGAACTCTCATATTCTGTTCTCACTTGCAACATCATCATGGAAATGAGAGAGGTGGTTTGGAAGGTTCTCAAGCACAAAGAGAAAGAACCTGTGTCCTAGGAAGTGTTGCAACATCTGGCACTCAGATTGCTGCCAACTGAAAGTAACTTTGAGTTTGCTCTGCATGTTTGTTTCTTTCTAGTTTTCACAGGCACAAACTCTTGTTTCTCTCTTATGCTGAATATGCTTATACAAACTTAAGTGACCATGACAGTGGAAGTCTGTATTGAAACACAAAATCAAATCCTTCTGCTTTGATCATGAAGCTTTCTCCTTACTTTTACAGTCCTTCTTTGGAAAGAACCACTGCAATAATTTCACTTCCCTTGCTTTGTGTTTTCTATATGTAATTGAAAAGTTTAACCTGTAATGACAAGGGAGCAAATACATCTGTTTTACCACTTGACCGTTGACAGTTCTGGCTGATTTTGAAACTCAATCTACAAATTAATTTTGCACTCTAACACCTTCAGGTTATTACCGTGAAGATTGCTAATGCTAGAAGCACATATTTCAGAAATTTTAATACTTCTTCATGACTGACTAACTGCTAAAACCTAAACTCTCCAAATTTAGAGTCATCTGTGAGATCTCACTGGTCACAAGTGTGCTAATGTAGTAATTGATAACTTCCCAATTGCTTGCTACCATCTTGCCTGAATTCCAATGGTAATTGAATGAGAGAGGATGTAATTATACCTGAAGCCATTTCCTTTAGTTCAAAAGGACTAGTGGAAGCTATTGCTAAAGAAGCAAAATCCTCTTCCTACCTCTCACATTCTGTCTAAGCTGCATTTTCTATCCAATTATGCTTTAATTGCGTTTGCTGTCTCCTTCCTCTTTAAGGACATATTTAAGAGTGAAAACTATACTATTCATCAGCATGGCCTGCTTTTAAATCTTGACAAAATATTAAAATTCCATCTGTCTTAGGTAGTAAACTTTTGATAGAAGGCACAAAACAATTGGATGTTCAGTTTTGTGCAGGTAAAGGGCAGGCAAGTTGGAGTTCAGTTTGTACTTAGGCTGCAAAACCTGCAGAACGAGCCAGGTGGCTGTAATCCAAATAACAATATTTCTGTCTTTTTACTATTGCTTACAGAAAACTGCCACTTCTTCAGCTAACCATTTACACCTTGTTCCCAAGAAACTCCCACTGGAAAACTCTGCTCCCACTGTGTGTAACAGCACACACACATCATCAGGCATGTGATGTAATCAAAAAGGATGTATGAATGAGGACAGAAAACTAAAATGCGTGAGTTGTTAACAGAGTAGTGATTTCCTCCATTTGTAGCTAATAAATCTGCATCATTTAGTTTCTGTCCCCATCCCCAAGAGCTTATTTCTCTCTGTACTGAAGATCCCACTCCTCCCAGTTATGACAAATGTTAAATTAGTTGTATGTGCAGCTGCTTTCTAATGGAAGGGTAAAGGCACCTCTGGGGAGGAGAACTGGAAATGGTAATTTATCTTTTGTTCGCTGGGTTTTCTGTATTCACTGCTGGTTGTGTGAACAAGTGAAAATCAGAACCATACTAACATCCAGGCCCACTTCAGTAATGGACGTGGCAATCCTAATTTAGTTCCATAACTAGAACTGCAAATGTTTGGTAGGAATTCATGTCTGTGTGAAATGAGGAAAATACTTCCATCTTAAAGTTGGGTAATTAGTTAATAAAAGTTGCTAGGGAAAAGAAAAATGATAGTTTCTCTGGGATATCTGAGGAATACACATCTCAATCTTTATATTAACAAGACCTGTTCCTACGAAAAGGAGAAAATACATCAGAAGTTCTGGGTTTGGTGCTTGTGGGAAGGGGGTAATCAGGTTTTTCTGATTTGTTTTTTTTGTTTGGGATTTTTTAATTAAAACATTGCAATTAAATAGAGGAAGTTCTATATGGTGGTGTTCTTGTTTTTGTTTTTAAATCCAGGTGCAGAAACTACAGCAATTAATATTAATCTGAATTTGATTATTTCTCTCTTCAACATTTCATTGGATTATCTTGACTTTGTAATTTGATTGCTACACAGATGTAAGCTGTGCTGATTGCATTAAAATATGCAAAGGAAATGAACAATTTTACTAAGAGGTGTTCTGAAAACAGTTCTTCCTTGCTAGCTGTGAAGACTTCCTTTTGGGAGAAACAAAAGCAAAGGAAATTAGTGATTATATTCTAATGCCAACCATCGAGTTAAAAATAATCCCTCTATGGGGATAATAAGTATTTAGCCTGTAATACTTTTTTTTTTCCTGGATTAATTAGTGTTATATAACTAATAAAAATTTGATAGATATGAGCTGTATAATATGCTAAAGTATTATATTAAAAAGGTCTGAAACATAAGGGATGTTCATGCATTCGGCTTCTGCAGTATTTCTGAGGATCATATACACTAAACTTGACACAAACATTGTTGATGCTCAGTCAATACTGTGCGATTCCCAGCAGTGAGTTCTGTGATCATCTATGACACACTCCTCTTAGGCTGAACAGTATTAAGATGTGGAAAACTGAGTAATGAGAAGGTTCTTCCTATTGCTGTTTTTGCATCCTTGAAAAGGTGTTCTTGCTTCTCTACTGACTGCAACGGTCACTGAGTGGGATTCTAATATACATAAACTCTGTGTATGATGTGACACAAAGTGGCCCACGTGTTTCTTGAGCAAGTAATTTCACCTAGAACTATTATGAAAGCATTTTCTGTTCCGAAGTGAATACTATAAGGGAAAATTTAAATAAGTGTTTTCCAACTTTGGCTATAGAAAAAAAATTCACTCAAATAAATGAATTCTTCAGTAATATTTATTTTATTAATTTCAAGGTTATATTTTTCTTTCACTGCTTTCCCTGTCCAAGTGCCCCAAAAGAGAGCCAGAAGTAGGGAATACAGTGGAAATTTAAAATTTTTCATTGTGGGTTTTTTATTCATTTGAAAATGAAGGGGGGAAAAGCCCCACAAAAATAGTAATAATAAAATTCACCTACCATTATTCAGACAACTCTTGTCTGTCAGTGAATTTGAAAAAGAGGGTGCAGCCCTAGCTGGAGGTTTGAGTCTGCTAGTTTCTCATTCAAATACTCCCAGTGATTTTAGAATGGCTGCTCATGGAGCAGGTTTTTATTCCCCATTTAAAATCCCAGTCTCAGTGAGGAAGTAAGCAAAAAAATCCATGAAGATATCCAAAAGATGTTCCTAGGCTGAAGATGTTTTATGTTTCAGGGTAACCTGAAGGACAGCCCTTCCTCTGCAGCTGGGGGAGTTGCCTTGTCAGTCCCACTGCACATAGTGGGACTTTTTATTCTCCCTTTTATTCTGCTGCTGGGACTCACCCTTATTGGATGTTATGTGTAAACTGGAGAGCCTGTGAATGCACTTTGTTCACACTGAGGACACCTAAAAATCTGCCAGTGAAACTCACAGCTTTAATGTCCTTTTTTCAGCTCAAGCAATCCCTTAAGAGCATTTTTTAATAACTCAATAAACAGACACATACATGGACTTTCTAATTGCTTTAACAAGTTCCTCTGCTGTATAATATTGTATTAAACCATGGTTGTAGCATTTCAGTTAGTTATGCAAAAATCACATCTGCAATTGATAGAAATATTTATCAGTGTATTCACTAAAATGAAAAAGCATTGAAGCAAGTAATAACATTTAAAACAAATAGGAAAGCACAAATGAAAATGAAGCATGTGAATAATTACACAATATGTAGTGCAGAATAAATGGTATCAAAATTCTACTTCTGTTTCAAATCAATAACACTGAAATGTGACAGGAACTTGATGGTGGTGTGTAACTAAAAATTTAATCCAGTCAAAATATCTTTGTAACACACTCACAGACAATAGAATATTTACAATTCTTTCTTAATGAAAAGCAATTGGTTTCCATAAATAATTAGCTTATTTTATATCCACAGTCAAAGAACATATGGAACTTGACAAGAGTCTTGTTCTCAAACATTTTAATTTACAGAGTAAAGAGAAATAGTGTATTGCAGTATTTTGCAATCACTTCTAGGTCAGGTTTCATTTTGTGTGTGTATGTGGTAATACAATCCCAAAGAATATTTGATAAAAGTACAGGGAAAAAATAAATAATGTAGAATAAAGTAGAGCTGCAATGGCCAGTGTCCAATAACATAATGATAAAATAGGAAAAATAACTACTCAGAACAGTCCTAAGAGAAAGTTCTTCTGTCACTAAGATGCTACACTAAAAATGAATGTTGGTGTTCCATCACCAGAAAATATATGAGAGAAACAAAAAGAGACAATTTCCCTAAAGTCATCATAAACACCAAGGGGGGAAACTTTCCATTAGTTTACTACCAGTCCTGATTACTTTACTCTCTTGTTTTGTCTTCTTTTTTTTTTAACTCTTTTTGTTACTTAAGTGTTACCATTTTCAGGAAGATATGGAAATAGTAAAAGAAGAGAGAAACTTTTCAGAGGCAAAGAATCTTTATCTCTGAGAGAGCAGTGGTGAAACATTAAAAGGAGAACTAATTTAGGCTAGATAGAGAGATGCAGAATTTAATTTATGTAAGCACACTGGAAATGAGCTTCTCCAGATAATTCAAGAAAGGAAGATTCACGTAAGCATGAGGATAAGTAGGACTTAAAGACACTATTTGTCCACGCATAGCTGAGGTACAGGCACTGCAGCTTGCTGCTAAAGTACCATATGACCTTGTAGAATAAACAATTTTTTTAACTTTTTTTTCTCTTTCTAAACCAGCTTAAAACACATGATTGGAAGCTAGATAATGAGCAAAAAGAAATGCATATTTCAGAAGTAACTCTGCAGCAAATATTTGTCTGGGAGAAAATAATAGTGGCTTGCTATTGTCGAAGGTTAGGAATTTATAGAATGTATACATAGGAAACAAAAAGGCATAGATCCCTTCCAGAAGAGAAAGGGGGTTTTGATTATTTATGGCTAGCCTGTCCTTTTGATTTTATCTTTAATTCTCTTTGAAAGCTCTACCCTTCATTTATTATTACTTATGTTGTCCCCATCAAGCTGAACCCCACTCTGCTGGAAAAAAAAAAAACCAAACAACAAAAACACAAACAAAAAAAGAAATCCTTCAAAGTATTGTATCTTAACTTCAAACCTTACTCCAACTCTCACAGTTTAATTTTTTCTTCTTCAGGAGAAACTGTCAAAACACATGACTGGTAGAATGTGGGATGGGATTTCCAGGTCCATATAGTCACATAGGTGTTCAGAAAAGTGAACTAAAGGATTTTACTCAGGAAAATCATATACCAAACGCTGTTTTTTTTCATACTGGCAATGCAAGCAACATTGACAGGCTAGTATAGCCTAACTGCTGCTACTGCACTTCCCCTGAAGCGTGGCAGTTATCCACAAGCATATATTTATTTCTTTATAACATGAACCAACACAAATAGCTACAGTTAATTTTTCTGCAGATGATATCAAATTACTTCATTCTTACTGTGGGCTCAGAATGTTAATTTGGAAATTTACTTTGCACCAGTGCAAGATAAGTTATTGGGCATCAAAACTGAATCATATCACTTTTTCCTAAAGGCAACAGTTTTAGAATCTTCAAGCATGTGCCAGGTGACTCAGCTTGAGCCTGTATACTAATAAACTGCTGGTTTTGCTGTGGTATAACCAAAGCACAAGAAGTTCAGGGAGTTCCCTAAAAGTATTTTGTAGAGATCTTTTAAAATGCATGCTGGCTGAGCGTGCCTCCTCTTCAAAAAAGCCAAATACGGCAACAGGGTGGCAATACAGTGATTAGTTATACATTTCTATTTTACAGTAATGATTTATGAAGGGCATTTACTTAACAAGCTCCTTTTGAAGCTTTTGTACATGATTGCAAATGACATGTGTGACGTCCAGCAGTCCTTTTTTTTGCATAATGGTCACAGATTATACTTAGGAAGTGCAACATGGAGGTAAAGTGACAGCTCCAGTTACTTAATGAGAAGTTTATTAGGAAACCAGGACTGATTATCAGTTGCAAATTAACTCTAATGCGAGTAATCAGCAGAGATGTCACATTGGTGCAAGAAAAACGACAAACAGAAGGATGTTCATCCCTATGCTAATCAAAAAGTACCTACAGCTCATTACAAAATGCCATTTGCAAGAACCTAGGGACACAGAGTTTGGGAAATGCATTTTTGGAAATTGTATTTGTCAATAGCACTATATGTATCTTTAGACTGTATTTAATATGCCAAAGGAATGTTCAGGTTTTTTTAAAGATTCAGTGGATAATCTGTATGATAGAGCTAAAACCGCAATATATAAATGCTTGATTATACTTTTGGACCACTATGTTTTTGAAGCAGCAAGGAAGCAAATTGCATTGATTTAAATGCATTATTTTGCAAGTTCCATAAAAACAATTGTAAAATGTATGCAAAATTCAAGCCACACTCTCACCATTTGTTCTAAAAAGGATCATATTATTTTTAACTATTAAGTAGTATGACAATTTTACAAACTGCAGTCTAGGGTTCAAGCCTCAAACCTGCAAGAAAAAATCTATTCTGTGATATAAAGAGCTTACAATTTTATATCATTCAAAATATAGTAATAGATAAGCACCTAAATGTTGTTATAACAACACAGATATTGTTGTCTAGATGAAAATGTGACAGCAGCAGCAATTTTGGCATAGTCATCTTGTTTTCTTTTCACTGGTCCTCAAGTGCACCTTGTTCTACAGTAGGTAATTTAATTTATTTAACTCCTTTAACCCCATCTCCTTCTGTATAATACTCTGGTTCTCTTTTTCTCTGGCAGTGCCCACATAATTTAAAAATGCTTTTGATCCTTTTTTATACTTTTGCCAGGTTCATTACTGCAAAAAGGAATTCAAACTTTCCTCTCCTAGAGAGGCTTTTGCTATTTAATACAGCCCTTTCCCAGATTTTACTCAAGATAACAGTGTTCTGCTGAACAAAACTTCTTAACTAACAAACTTTCCTGTGGCATGGAGCAACTAAATGTTTTAGTGTTTTGTTTGTGAGTTTTGTTTGGTGGTTTTTTTGTTGGTTTGGGGAGGGGAGGACAGGTTTGGGTTTTTTTAATTTTGTCTCTTTTGGATCCCTTTTATTTAGTCACTAGTATATTTAAGATAACAAAAGAGTAGGATACAACTTACCTTTGGTAAAACTCTCATAATTTTATCCCATTTTTTGTCTACAGTCATGTCTTTATCAGTCTTTCCCTCAGTGTTCATACTAAAGACAAAATCAGAGACTAAATCATGGATTTTGCTGTAGAAATTTTTCAGTTAGATTTTTTCTGTGTGTATCGAGTTATTAAGAAATATTTTTCACTTTTTGTATTCCCAAGTTTAATAGGGAATAATCGATTATGTCTTCAGTATCCTTATATCAGTCTCTTTATATCCAAAATCAAGTAACAAATTTCCTGAGTGTTCTTGTAAGCTTCGCATCACTGAATCACCTCAATATTTTTTTTCAGAGACCTGAGCTCTGTAGACATTTCTGCATTGGCCTATTTCAAATATCAGAAGTATCTCAAGACCTGCCTAGGATTTCCCTTGCTATCTTTGTTACGAGAAGGCAAGACGCAGTGTTCTTCAGCAAGGAGCCACATGAATTTCTTTAAATTCAACAGGAATTTGAATTTTTTTTCTTTTTCATTTGACTGAAATTAAATTGCTATGAGGCTCCTAAACCTTTCTTGGAGCATTGGGGCAGAGGCTCTATATTTCTTTTAAAACCTTATTTTCACTTTTTAATTAAAAAATTAAGATTAAATTTTCTTCAGCTTGCAAAATTGTCAGGTTATAGATGTTCAGAGAAAGCAAGGTTCCTATTGTTTCTGAGAATATAAAAAAAAAAAGACATGATGATTCCTAGTGATCTACATACACTTAGATAATTTACATTTGTATATAAGCAGAGGAAGAAATCTACTAGAAAATGAACTTTTCTTCTGAAATGACAGCCGCTTGTTTCACAAAGAAATGTCAAAATAATATTTTTCCCTCAATTGAGGCCAGATGTTTCTGTAAGACACTTACAAAACAGATTTTTAATCTATAAAACAATTTTTCCCATGAATATTTCATCCCATTCTAGCCCCAAATCTGCTCATTTTAATCAGTGTTCATCTTTATGATGCTTTAGTAGCATTCGACAGACCTAATATGTGACTTGTATGTGGGACAGCTCATTCTTAAAAATACATATGTGAGAGTCTTCAGTGAGTGGAGATCTGATAGGCAGAAAAACATACAGTCAGTCCTAGGCACTGAAACCAGCCAGATACAGGAAATACTGTTTCTAGTTTTGTTATGTCTTAATAAAGTAACTGCATTTCAATTATTGAAGGGTTTCATTTCATTCATCTCTTTTGTACTAGGAATTAACATGACTTTTCAGCTACTTTGACACTTCTATAAGTGTCAGTGACTCACAGACACCTTCAGTGAAACAACAAGGATCCAGAAGTCTCGAGAAAGCAAGAAAATAGAAGATGAAAGCTGAGTCACATAATCCACAGGGAGCTTGCAGCCTGTCGGCAAAGCTGCAAACAGTGGGGAAACCAAAAGAGCCAAAGGAGCAAGGAGACAACAATGCTGGAAGATACTGCAAAAGTCACAGCTCAACCTGTTCAAAGCATTGAGCAATTGTAGTGTCTGTCCCGATTAGAAAAATTTAGGGAATTGCAAATTGTAGTATGAAATTTATGGTGATAAAATGGCCTAACAACATGTAGAGATTTATGCACCAAAGGATAAGGAGGTGGGGTTTCCTTTAGAAACATGGGTTTCCTTTAAAAAAATTTTGAAGGCTACAAGCCTTCCTAAGTGCTACAAGTTCAAGTGCTACAAGTTTTTGTATGCAGGAGAGAAACCTTGGATTCTCATTCTGTCTGCTACTCATCCTATCACAGATTAGCCCAAACTACACAAAGGGGATCCTTTGTGGTCTCCCTCATCCTATGAACATTTTCACAAGTCAAAGTGAATGTGAGCTTTATGAGCAAAGTAAACACAACAGCACTAATGTTGGAAGTCAATGTTTCCTCCAAGTCACACAAGGATAAACACAGTTGCAGTTTAAACAGTAGTTCTGTGAAGGCAAGAAATAGCCTATGACACAGGTGCTGATGCTACACCAGGAAGAACTGTTAATGTTTTTAGCAAATTCCTTTGAAGCCTCCCCAGTGTTTTAGCAAACTGACATACTGTGGATGGCATGCCGCAGGAAAACAGAATTGTCCTATTCAGTGATCTTAATGAGATGTCAAAGGGTTAATAAGAAAATTAATTTATCTTTTTAAGCACAAGAAGTAATTAGAGTCTAAGGGAAATCTGTATCATAATTGAAAATGAGTAATGAGCAAGTGGAATGTGAAGGAAAAATGAGTTTGGTAATTAAGACAGGAAGTTCAGTATAACAAGAAGGAATAATGTATTTGTCACCTATGGCACAATTATATCATGCTGATATTAAGTGGGAAAGCTTAAGCTGAAGCAGAACAATGGAGTTGGTAAAAGAGGAGGTATTAGATAGTGACACTACATCCTCAGCTGGCTAAAGAAACTACTTCAGGGACCAATACTAGGTAGGCTCGTGATAGCATCAGTGCTTTCAAATTATTGAAACTGAAATGCATTAAAAGGGATTAAAAAGTAATTGTATTAGAATTTATATTAAAAGTCTTGAAGTTATTAGTTCTTTGAACTTTAAGAAAAAGTTCCTGAATTACTCACCAGGAACACCTGGGCTACTACTTTAATAGGATGGGCCAAAATTGCTTTTGGTATCCTTCCCTCAAAGTCAATAGGGTGCCCCAATAATGAATCTGGTTTATTACTTTCCATGTTTCTTATCTGAATTTTTACTCTGAAAGTTTGAAGCACCAGAAAATCTCATATCTCTAAGGCATCTATGAGGTTATAGCCATTTAGAAGGTACAAAAAAGCTTAGGTATCCTGTTCTTAATTTTCCAAGGGAGTTGATGCTAATGGTGCCTAGGTGCAATAAAGACATGAAAGAAGTTTGTAGGATTGAATTCTAAAGACAACTCTTGCATTCCCAACACTCAATATAATTTGTTGTGTTGCTTAGGAATACACTTAAGAATTATACAACAAACCTAGAATTAGCTCTGCAAGCACTCTTGCTTCTTTAGTGTCCAATGAATAGCATAATTTCCTTCTGCCTTCTCTTCTAAGGAGGTTTTCTTTTATGGGCAAGGTATTGTTAAAGAATAAAAATGCAAAAACATACATAAAAGCAAAGAGGATGTTGTCAGCCTTCGGTTTTCTTGCAATAAGAGAACTATTGTCCTTTTAGAGATCAGAGGATGGTAGGTAGCACTGAAGATGAACACTGTGATAAAGTCTTTGCATATGTCCAAATCCTTTCTCCAGGCTTTCCAGCCTTCTGAGATTGAAACAATTAAAAATTTAATTTAAAATCTAACACAAGAGGTATATTTTAATTACCGGGTAACTTATTACCACCATTAGACATCCTCTAACTATTATTTCCAAGAATACAATTCATCCACACTTCAAAAAAAAAAAAAAAAAAAAACTAAGGCAGAGACCTAAGTACTTATGGACATGTGTGTTGACTCAAGAGGTACTGGAAGAGAATTGTGCCCTTTACTGAATGAAAGGAAACCAGCTTTACTTTTCCAGCCTTCTATTGCTGCTTGCCAAATTGGAAAAACTACTGAGTTGATGACATTTTTCCTTATCATGGATTGAGCAGTGGAGGATTGGCTTTTAGTGAACACAAATCTACAATGAATAAGCATTATTTGAACACATATATTGTTAAGCACATCCGTGTCATCTCACAAAGTGTTCAGATAAACAAGATTGTTTTAGATAAATACACTTCTAAAAGGAATCCAAACAGTGAAACTCATCTTCAGTAAAAGCCATAAAATTAGAGGCTGTTTCATCAAAACCACGAGCTGCGACAGCTGAGTGGGAACACTCCCCCACACACGGTCCCCGAGATGCCCGAGAAAGAGACCACACAGAGACCACAAGGAGGGGAAACAGAGAAAGAGTTTATTAACATGGCTAGGGGTATTTATAGTTTTAATGGGATCCAAACTACTACCAATAAGAATCCAGGGATAACAACCAATGGGAAAGGGTTAATAAGGGCCAATAGGGACACTGAAACAGAGACCTTCAAGGACCAATCCCTGAAGACCTAGCCAAAGAGACAAGTTGTTTCTCAGGTGGTTTTTGAGAAGAACCAGGACTAACGGAAAAAAGGACAAGTAATCCATTTTACAATACAGTAAAAGCTTCAGTTTTTAAGGCATTTTGGCTAGGTTCTTCATTTTCTTCACAGGCCCATTTCTGGCATGAAATCTTCCATTTCTGATACTGTAAGTCACCTGCCACAATGAGCGAAAATAAATTAAGCAAAGTTAGAAAAAATAAAGTAACAGTACATGGGGGCTACCAATCAAATTATTTTCCTAATCCTCTCTAGAGTATCATTTTAATTGAAAAAAATATAAAGTTTATGAATTGCTCAAAAATATTATGACAGTTATGTACATTCTGCATTAAAAAGTAAAAATAAAGGCAATATGAAAAAATAAAGAATATAAACTAAGTTGCTTTTCTCCATAGTATGTAGAAGAGCTGAAGAATAAACCACTCAGCATCTGGGGAAAATACTCCTATCCTATCCTATATCCTATCCATCCTCTTGCCTTATCTTCTCCTCTCCTGTTCTATCCTATCCTATATCCTATCCTATCCATCCTCTTGCCTTGTCTTCTCCTCTCCTGTTCTATTCTCCCTCATCCTGCATGTTCACCTCCACAGCTTCAAGCATCATGAGAGCCATGCTCTCTTAACATTTTCATTCAACTTACAATATTAGCATTCACACATCATGTGATCATGATCTTCCATGATCAAGGAGCACGTATTATATATATATATAATTTACATATTTTATAACCACACTTTCCAAAGGCTTTGGAAAAAAGTTGAAACAAGAGTTCAAGTTCTCCAGCAGGGCTCATAATCCAGACACTTATCTATAGAGACAGAAAATTTTATTTAACCAACAAATTAAACTACAATTGAAGTTGATCACTTTAGAGCAACTCCTCTATGAAATGTACCAGTGCCCCTTCTCAAAACTGCACATGATCTGGATGTACATCTTATGCCCTATGCAGGTCTGCTCAAGGTCTGCTCATGTAGCTGAACTGCCTCCAAGTCTATTTATGACATGTTTTTTGGCCAGGAAACTCAAACATAACCTTTCCTGAGAGCTGAAGTGTGATTTAGCTTTTCTGACCCTTCTCTGCACTTATTCTGGGAGAGTGAAGGAAGTCCCTCAAGAAAGGAGTGTCTGCTACTCATTTCAAACATAAACAGGGATGACAAAATAAGAGATGAACTGCAGCTGCTGTGTTTGGGAGTTAGATGGGGCACCTACATTAAACACCTCCTGTTTCTAAAGAAAACAACAGAAGCATTGTCATTCACACTGACACTCACTGAGCATGATCACAGTCATCCTTCATTAGTAAGGCCAGACTGCACTGCTAATGAAGAACTCATTGCTAAATGAGGGAGAAAGACTTCACAAGGATGTATTTGGCAAAGTTTTTGTTGAGAATAAAAGCTTGTTTTCTTCAAAGCCTGATTCCATGATGATTCTTTGTTGGAAACAGGCAAAGAATTTCCTATTCATTTCTCAATCAGCTATTTGACCCTGAAACCAAGCACTCAATTTTCTCTCTTGCATTATCCACCCAACACTGAGTTCTGTTGTACTTTGTTGACTGTAATGAAGATAATTTTGAGCTGGCAAAGGTAAAATTGTTGAAGTGATATGACACTGAACATGTTAGCATATGTTACTGCCCCTTGTGTTATCACAGAGCAACCCAAGCATTGGTGCTTGGGCTTCATTATCCACTTTCCTGGCCTTACATCTAAAGTACCCACTTGCCAAAGGCACTCCAGTCACACAGATCCCTGTGGTATTTACAATACCCTACCTCATGCTTAATTGTATTATATTGATGGGAAAAAAAAATTAGATGCAAAATAGGACCTGGGATGGTCCCTGAAAGAAAAAAAAAGAAAAGTCAAAGCTGAACATGTCCTTGAGTGCAGAAGATAAAAACTCCCATATTCTTGGGAGTCTAAAGTCCTAAAGAATCCCAAATACTGGTTTATTTGACCCCATGAAAGAAAAGGAAAAACATGTGTGATTAATACCTCTAGTATTATCAGTGTGAAATTCATGGTTTGCTGAGTACCTAAATTACCTGGCACACTGCTAACCCTGATCTTAGCTTCATCTAGGCAAGCGCTTGTCATTACAGGGGCAATTAATCTATTATTCTAATTTTAAATGAGGCAATGACAAGAAAAAATGAGATACGTCATTTAAGGGCCTTCACATTCTAAACCAAGCAAATATCATGATTCACAATAATATCAACAGAAAAACTTAACAGGCAAACATTCTTATTAAATACATTGCTGAATAAAGGGTCTGTCTTAAATGTGACATAGAGATTAGACCAGTTCTACTGACCTGTAAAGCATCAGACAACCTACTCATTGCTTCAATCATTAAAATGGAGAAAATTATGTTCAGAGTATATTGCCATTTCTGAGCACAAACATTGTTTTATTCATTGAAAATATTTACTGAAAGTAAAGCATGTAGTAGCTAACTCCAGTCTTACTGGGGATATCCTTATTCTTAATTTGCTACTGTTTTAGATAGGCTAAAGATACACTATATACCAGAAAGAAAAATTGTTCATAGTTTTTTCCAATTTTGTAGAATTTTTGTTACACTATCAGGAAACAATAATGTTCAAATACAGTCATGGCTTAGTAAAGATGAGAAAATCTGGACTTTCATGTCTGCTCCTAAAGACACTCAGCCAGGGTAAGGAAATTATGGTACATCAGTAATTTTTATTGGCTAAACCAAAAAGCAGATAGTAAAACAGTTGTTTCGTGCTACAAGTACCACAATTTTTAATGTATGGTAATGTGTCATATAATTCAATATTACCCCTAATAAAGGAAATTAAAGAATGTACTTTCATTAAAAGAAAGAAAATTCTAGTCTTTCTTCAGTGATAAATGTACAAGAGATCTTCATGGATAAGAGCAAATTACACATACAAAGCAATTTAGAAAGACATCACTGTGATATCTCGGTGTGGTACAATGATCCAGTTCCTACTTGGGACCTCTGTGAATGGCAACAGAGCCAACGACCCTGAGAAACCACCTGAGATCCACCTCAGAGCCCTCTGTCTCCTCAGGTCTGAAATCTTTTCCCTCTTGCTCCCCAGCTCATTCACAGATCTCTCAGAACAGCCACAGAGACTATTTCCACAAATTTACACGGGAACTTGGTTATATTTCCCTAATATTATACCTACAAATTTAGAAATTAAATTTAGAGAGAATATTTTCAATAAAACAACCTTGGGTTTTTTTGCATTACCTTAAAGTCCACATGAAAATGAAGAAAACTAACTGAAATTTTTAAATTCATCAATGCATTTCTAACATTGCATCAAGGCAGAAGGTGAGGAGATGGCTGCTTTTATCTGGACATAGATGAGCAGGATGAGATGTTATCCATGCAAGGTTTTAAGAGCAGAGCTTTTTTTTCTGCCTAGAGAAAATTCTAAACATCCCCAAACTACCTCGTTCTGAGCTTTAAAAACTGCTTTAACAAACCACAAAAACTCTGTTGTAGAGAGAAGTCAGACTTTACCAAGAACCTCGCTAGCATGGAGGTTATAACACCTGAGTCCTTATTAAAAGACAAACCTCCACTACCAAGGCCACAGTTTCAGTGGTACTCTGGGATGAGTTATGGCTCTGGAGTTTGCTAATGGTGATGCAGCCAGGGTGCTTGTGTGTGAGAGAAAGGCAGGCAATCAGTACGTGATGTTGTCATGTATTTATTGCAAAAACACAGCAAAGAATTTCTACAAGCTGGAAAGAATATAGATATGTCAGAGAATTTAAAAGGAGGCTAGAAGAGTGCTGTAGTTTTGCCCTTAAACCAAATAAATTGCAGTAGAAATTCAATGGGACTTCTGCGCCTTGCCCTCTTTGCTCTTTCCAGTTTTCTTTCCTAGGAATAAAGGTTGCTGCCCAAGATATCCTTAGGAATAATAATTATAAAAACAAATATAGATTTCATTTCATATCTTAAAAGATGCCTAGCTAAAGCAAATCCTCCTTTTCAAGTAGATTAACACATTGATTTCATACTCTGCCTTAAAGGAAAGATAAACTAATCCTTCTGTAGGGCATTATATTGGCAAATCCTCATTTGATCTTTGTTTTCTGAACATAATGAGTTATGTGTCTGTAAATTACTCTGTTTTAGCTGTGGTTTATCTAAAAATATGGAAGTTTCTGCAACTGGTTCTTATTTAGTAAATGATCAGTTTTAATACCTTAGCAGTAGTTGATGGCATCTGAAAAGCTGAACTGTGACAAGTGATGTACAAATGCAGATGAAGAAGCTCTCAGGGACAGAAAGGCCTCATCGCACTGGCAGGTTTGTTATTGCTACTCTGTCTAAACCATAGGATTAATAAAATTATCTTGTAACAGTACTAACAAGTATATATATATACTAACAAGTGTATATATACTAACAAGTATAACAAGATATAGCGTTATTATGAAATATTGATAAATACATTATGATTTTTATACTAAAACATAAGCAAATTAACAAAAAGATGGCAAAACATTTTTAAAGGAGGTGGACCTATACCAGCAATATTTCACCATAATGTTACAAGGCTACACAGGGCTGAATTATTGGCATCAACAGGGGTCAAGGTGAGTGCAGTGATCCACCTGTATGAAGTTGCTAGGTCAAAATCTGAAATGCTGCCACTTTGTCTATATTTATGCCTGTGTGTGTATAAGCATATATATACATGCATGTATACATGTAGATATGTATATACATATACATGTATATATGCATAAATATGTACACGTGTGTGTGTGTGTGTGTGTGTAGATAGAAACACATATATACAAATATGTGTATGTATATAAGCACATAAATACCCATATATGTGGATATATATAGGCACATATTATGTAGAAAATATTTATTATATGTATATATGCATGTATTTCCTAATAAAAATCCTTTTGCTTAGTTACAGAGGAGAGAATGATACTGCTTCACTTGGAGTTTGCTTAGCAATAAAATAATATATTACATGCATTTTCTTTTATGTTATTCCAGGCTTTCTTCACTACCACCTCTACTTTCTCTTGCTCAGAGGGAAAAAAATGGGTATGAGGAAACCACAAATAAAAAATGCAAACCCCCCTATTTTCTTCTAGAAAATGGGCAAAAGTTACTGTAAATAAAAGAACAATGTATATACTTAGATATATAACAGTACTTATTCTCGCAATGTGATCTTCTTAAATTTATTATTTCTGTGAGAAAATATGACAGCAAGAAGGCAGCTAGAAATAGATAATGGACTATCTTCAAAGAGGATCCTTTTATTTCTCACACAGCAGTAGGTGATAAATGGTTGTAATGTAAGTGCTTACTATTTTCTTCTGTTGGTTTTTTGAATTTTTTTTTTTCTACCTTGCAACGTATTTCAAATTGGAGACTAACAGCCCCCCAGGATAAGATACCTTGACACAGCTTCTTTCCATCTCCTGTGGCTGCAGGTATCAAATACCCATCAGCAACATGAAACAGGGAAGAATGTAAATATTTTGCTCCTTGATTAGAGTTGTAATTTTATTTTTAGATAATTAAAGAGAATATTCAGTTATAATGATATTTTTCTCACAAATATCAGGGGTTTTTTTTGAACTCATTACAGGAATCTTTCCTTGCTTGCTCTGAAGCTGTTCCACTGAACCTCAGAGGATGGGAATAGGCAAAGAGCCCTTATAGGTCTTGACTGAAGATGAGCAGCCCAAGTGTTGTAGTGACCTATTTTTTACTTCAGAGATGCCAAGTGAACAACTCTCATCCTGAATTTTCACTTGAAATTAGTAATTAACATGTCATACTAGGGTTATGCTACTTTTTGGAGAATTTTTAAGCATCAGCAGAACCCCTTTGCAGTGAACAGAAGGAAGGCATCTACTTGAAAGGCATGATTATGGTTCACTCACTCTTCAAAGTCTGAACTGTCTCTGATGATTTAGATAGATAGGGAAGGAAGTTCTACTGAGAGTAAAACTTGGATTCAGTGCAGAACTCAAATGCTATGTATCTGCAGGCAAATATATTTGCATTTTTTTCTTCTGTTCCCTGTCTGTTAAGTATGAGCAGGTTTTGCTTGCTTTGTAGCATTTTTGCAAAGAACAAATTTGTGACTGATGTTCATGATGTCATATTCTGATGCTGCATTTTTAAGGGCGTGAATACATAGAGCCAAAGTATGTAGGATACTTTATTTCCCTAGGATTAAATTTTAATAAACAAATTCTATTAGAAAATTGCCATGTAAATGAGCAGGGGACAAGCAAAGAAAAAGCAAATGGTTATATTGTGTTTGTCTGAGAACTGCTGAGTGGTTCATTGAAATTTTACACAAAAGGAAGAGAATCAGAAAATACTGCAGTAAATCTGAAGCCATACATTCTTAGACTTCAGGCTGATTTCGTAGAAATAAATAATTCATTAGAAATCTGTTTCCACAGCTCTCTGATACTGCTTTAGGTTACATGTTGGACAGTTTTGGACTGGTATGTTGCACCACAGTACATAAAAAAATTAAACATAGCCCTTCTTAAACTCAATGTATTTTTTTTTCTATCTTTCCTAATTAACAGAACTTCCTATAAATCTCAGGAACTTTCAGTATCATTCAATTTCAGTTGAATGATAGATCACTTTCAATTGAAAAAGATGGTTTTCCTGTAGCTGAGACTATCTTTGCAAAAGGAACTGTGCTCACATTCCTGAAAAATGAAGAGCTGTATTGCAAGAAAGAGTTAACAAAGACATTCACTTACTAATCACTGAATAATTACAGAGTTAAAAAAAAAAAAAAAAGAAAACCAAACAAAAAACAACACCCTTGGAAAAGTCTGGGTCAAGTCGTTTCCCATAGAGGCTGAGGGCAATGTTCTTCCTTCTGTGGCTTGCTCACTGTCTTGGAAATCTGTAATTTTGCACTGAACCATACTGAACACAGGTGACTGCTGGCTTCTAAGTCAGGACCAGCATATGATATGATATGGCATCTGCTATTTTTGATCTTGGAAAAAAAGATGAGGTTTTATTTCATAACATGAACACTTGCCTAAAGTCCTACAGAGAGAGATAATCAGTGTAAATTTCTATTTTAATTATACTCTCTTAAACAAATATAATGTTTTGAATGGATATAAAGAAATTATTCCCACAAACTTAGTCTTCTACTGGAAATTGCATTGCTAGATACCTGCTTTCAAGTCATTTCCTCTCCAGGAAAGTGCTAATGGATTTCCTTCTTATGACAAAATTTACCTCACTTACTCTCTAAACAGATATAAAGAAATTCTCCATGAACAGCTACAAGAAGTTTTACAAAGAATCACAGAACAGTTTGGGTTGGAGGGGACCTTAAAGATCGTGTAGTTCCAACCACTTCCATTAGACCAGGTTACTCAAAGACCCACCCAGCCTGGTATTAAACACAGAGAGATGGGGTGTTCACAATTTTTCTGAGCAACCTGTGCCAGTGTCTCACCACCTGCCATGCAGCTGTAGATTATGGTGACCACTTGAATGAAAACTGGCCTATATGAGTAATCACTTTTGAAAGATTTAAAGGAAACACATGGTTGGACATAAATTAAAACCAATTATATCCCTTATAAGAGTAGTCATCCCTCTTTAATTTGACCCACAAGGTCATCATGAAAGACAAACACACTTTATCTTTTGAGCTAGGAACCGTGGTAAGGAAAGCTTCTGTAACTTTGATGCTATGTGGCATCTATACTAGCAAATTAAAAGCTTCAAGGGTCCAGTGGGGCAACCATGCCTAAAGTTCTGCACACACAGGTGGAAGGGTGATTCTATCAATGCTTTATACATCAGTAGCCACAATCATGTAAGTCAGGCCTGTTCTATGCTGCAGTTCATCTTCTTAAGTGCATAAAGTCTCTCAACTTATCTTTTTAATGTAAAAAGCTCCAGTAGTTTCGACATATTCCAAAGCTTTAAAAAATATGTTTCACAAATTATAGTGATAGTGGTGAGATTTTTTTTATTGTTATTACCAAGAATAAGAATTTTCATACGATTATTTCCTTTGCTTCTTTTTCTTTTTGGCATCTTCACAAAGCCATTTGAGAACAGAACATTCAATGGAACAGCAAGAAAATTTTGCTCCTGAGAAGCATTTTTTGGAGCGTTTTTTAATCAGTGAATAGCAACAAAGATGTCTGTGACTGTCTTTTCTACTGGGAGTATCAGCTTCTGTGTTTACACTTGCGCCCAGAAACTGCAGCTTGGTGATGTGTGCTGCTCAGAAACAGACACATTCTGTTGTTTTTATTGATAGCACTTGAATACTTTTTCACTTCCATATGGACAAAACACATCACAGATTGCCAGATCCTGCTGTGTGCACTAGGTTGTAGACCTAGCTCAGCTATTGTTTTCCTCATGTCTAAAGTAATTCAAGCACTTTCTCCACATGAATCACGCTGTCCGTGTTGCTTCACTGATTTGGAGTGTGACACAGTATATATATCAAATGCAATTTAGGTGGTGTGTTTTGATATGTCATTGGCACAGGAGCTAGGAACAATAGAATTGCCATAACAGGACAGAACCAATGGTCCATCTAGTCCAGCATCCTGCCTGAGGCAATGGTTGCACGCTTCAGAGGAAAGCACGAAGGCCTTGGCATGCACACAGAATTTAACCATGGAAGGAAATTGCTTTTTGATTCTGTCTATTGCTCAACTAATGCTACAAAGCATGAGCATTACTTGTCCCTGTAATTGTTATCCTAGTCAGTGGAACTGTGCATGATAGTCTAATTTATAAATGTCTGATCCAATTTTGAAATATGTCACGCAATGTTGTGAGGGTTACTGTGAACATATATGCAGTGTTGCTGAAATGAAGATTAATTTTTTTCTTTCCATTTATTTATTTTTTCAAATTATAAACGATTTATCAGCAGGTGGTGCTGTTGCAGAGATCTGTATTAGTTCTGTGCAAACCAACACATGGGCAATTCATTCTTTTAAGGATGGTCCATTGTCAGGTGTAATCATTCCCTTTGGTTTAATGAAGGCAATATCAGAAGAGTTGACTCCCCTTTTAAAAGATGGCTAATTTATACATTTTTATATATTAGATTCTGCTGCTGCTCATGTTGAGTGCTCATGAGCTAGCAAGTGATACTAGAAAAAATGCAAAGTAATAGATGCCATGTGGCAATAATTTTGCCATCTTGAAGTGTGGAAATCGAAATTTTGTGTTCAAGAGACTATCTAAATTATCTCAATATTTTGTTACATCATAGCAATGAACAGTAGAATTCTAAACATAAAGGTTTATTCATCAATACATGTTTTCCAACCCATTCCTGTTTTGGAGAAATTAAAAATCATTTACTATCACACATCATAGATACAATTGTCTCTAAGTTGTAGCTATTTTCATCTGCTTACTCTGTTCCTCTGTAAGAGGCTGACTCCCTCATCCTGCTGTGTCCTCTTGCCTCTACATTCAGCACAAGGAAATACTCTCTCCCTCCTCCACCATTCAGTGAATGATCAAAAAGCACCAGTGGATTGATTTGAAATGAGTGTCTGAAGGATAAAAGTCATTCCCTTCTGCTGATACTACCACATAAGAACTTTGTGGAGAGGTCTGGGGCAGGTTAATACCTTCTGATACTGAAAAGCAGCAGAAACAAACTTCTTAACACCAATTTGTAGGTGTTAAAAAGAGCATTCATTATTCAGCATGCTGGACATTTGGGGGACAGCTCGTCTAATCAAACATGCTAAATGATGGTTAGGCAGGGCTTTTGATTACATGTACTGCTTATATATTCATTAGATATTCTTTCTTAATTAACACATATTCATTAGTTTGCTTTACATAGTCACGCTCTTTATGGAAATCCTTTTTTGTTCCTTCCAGGTCTTCTTTGTCATCTCGACCTCAGTTCTTGAGCAGGCACAGAAATATAGTGTTTCATCACCAAAAACTGTAACATTTGCTCTTTATCTTATTTTGGTACACAGAACTTAGTGTACATTCTCTTTGTTTATGTCCCTATCTAATTCTCTAGGACTTCTCTAAGATTATATTGCTCCTTATTTGGGCATTCCAGGATACTGTGAGTAAAGTTTCTATTTCTCCTATCACTTCTCCAATCACTTGAGCTGCTGTTGTGAGATCCAGCAGAATCCACGTGTGAGAGTACCATGTCCTGGGGCTCACTATTTCATTTCAAGACCACTAAACTGGTGAAATGGGAGAAAAATCCAACTCAAATTTTAAATCTAAAGTATTTACAGTCAATCCTCTTTCTACATTAAAAGAGTCATGGAGATACTAAATTATTCTTCTGCATCAAAGATTTGAAAGGAAAAAAAAAAACTTACTAACCAAACCTTATGCCAGCAGTCATAAAGGCACAGATTAACAAGATGGAGACATGTAAAAATTACTGTAAAAATATCAACCAATCTGCTTTAATTCATTAAAGTCACAACTGTGAAAACAATGATTATCAAATTCCCTATATATTTAGAACTCATAGTTTTCTAGATGATCTAGCATCTGGTAGCAACAAAGTATAAATGGATAAAAGAATTAGAGTAATTAAGCTGTGTGAAAAAACTAAGTTTGCAGAATAGACATAACATACATGTATTTCATAATCTGCAAGAAGAGAAGCCAGACTGAGATAATTCATTTTTTTTTCCTATCACTGTCTGAATCCAATTGAATCTTGGCCAGAGAACATTTAAAGTCTAGCATATCTTCACCAGTCACAGGCTCTCATCAAATGTTGATTTCATGTCATATTTAACAGATATTTTAGAAGAATAGAACTAGTGGGAGGAGACAAATGATTTGTAGACCTGGTTTGAACAAGTCTGTGTTAGACATGACTTGCTAGATCTAAAGGGATTTTGTTGCACAAGATTATGCTAGACAAAACCCATTAGATTATATAAACTGAACACTTCACAAGAAAAAGGTGTTTTATACTGTAAACACTGCATGCTGATCATTGATAGATCTTTAATTGCGTTGCAAGTTCTGTTGCTCAACACATATAGGGAATCTTTTGCTATAAACAAAGTGAAGTTTGATTTTGACTGCTGACAATGTGGGAAATACAGAAATGCAAACATCCTTTCCTCTCCACTATGCAAAAACCTTTGGGTTTGTGCTACTTTAAGCAGGCAATCCTCTAATTTATATTTGAAATCTTAAAACGTGCAGATTCAAACCTGCACTTCAAATCACATTCATGTAAATCATGGCACATGTATGTATTCCTCTAACAATCATTTAACTATCTTAATAAGAAGTCTTATTATTTTTTTGCTAAATTATTTATATCTGTAATAACTTTCATCTTCCTTCTCTTTTCCCTTCAATCCTCCCCACACACTACACATGGTAAGGAGTTTGTTTAGCTTGATCCATTGAACATAGGTATCTATCCCATGAAGATCATATTCAGTTTCACTTACTGCCATTTTTTAGACACAATAAAAAACCATCATAGGAATATAAAGTTTGGGAGAAAATTGAGTCTTTCTAGTACTTTTTTCCCAAACACTCTGGTAAATACCGCAGACATTAAATAATCACTTCAGATGTAGAGTCTTTCCCATCTAACGCTGAATTTTCTAGGGTCTCTATATTGTACTGTGGATAGATGTGTTATGCATCAGGATATTTGGAAAAGTCCATTAGAGAAAACCCATATCATATTGTACTGTGATGATAGGTGAGGAGCAGTTAAGAACACTGTAATCCTAAGTTTCTTATTAATGTTCCTTGCAAGATCTGTGGGTTTTTTAATATATATTTGAAGGATTTTACAAGCACAGAATTTTTTGTGGACATGTAGAATGTTTTAGAAAAAATAAATCTAGCAGGTTTTTGACTAATTTTATTCTCGTGAAGGGTTATCAGTGATCTGAATTACAGTTTAGTTAAACTACAACCTTCTGATATTTACAGAGATGCAGATAATTCCCCAGGTTATCACTCTGATGAAATTGTACATATATATATATATTTTTTTTTTAATTAACTAACCCAGTGTAACATTATTTTTATGTCAAAAATCTTCCTACATCTGAAGCTAGGTGATCCCCTGGCTTCAGGCAATTTTGATACTCCTATGCTTATGATGTAAAAATAATGGAACCATCAGATGTTTATTAAATTTTGTTACTGAGCCCATCCCCTTAAACCATATGGAATATCTGTTTCACAGGCAAGAGGTGGCATTTTTTATTGCTGCTTTGTGGCATCAAATTTAACTTATGACTTAACATTGAGTGTTTAATGTGATATTTATGGAAGGATCGAGCCTTCACATTACTGTTACAGCAACTGGGTTCCAGAGAAATCTGCTTTTAACAGCTTTCAGACAGTGAAGTCTGGCTTTCATAGCAATGTTCAAGTAGCTTGAATTGTGGCAGCATCAGAGTTTTTGCAAAGATTAGATGAGCTTCATTGCAATCTGCCCTTGTCCCCATTGCACTTTCCCTCGTAGCAGAAATACCGAGCTGCCCCTCACCAATGACTTGCTCAACAGACAAGATACTTTACTACCACAATTAATTTCAATATATGTTAGTAGTTATTGTCCATCTCCTTCATCTCTTTTCTTTCTCCTTCAACATTCAGAAGACAAGTATTCTGACCACTGTTAGGATCAAAATTGTGTCTCACCAAAAGGATCAAAATTGTGTCTCACCAAATCACCTTCCTCATCTGTTCTCCTTCTGTTTGAAATTCACAACTAGTTTTCAAGAAAAAAGAAAAAAAAAAAAAGGTGAGAAATAATATGATTAGTATATTCCATGCAGTAGTGGCATATGAGACTCAGTTTTCAATGATCAAACTCTACCCATGATATTCAAGAAATAAAGCTCTTTATTGCTTATTCTTCTTTGAAGTGAAAATTGCCTGATTTGATACACCTCTGGAATGTGTTGTATAAGCAACATGCAGCAAAATTTAGCCATCTTTAGGACTCATTTTAATTTATCCTATCAGTTTACTCAATCATGTTTTTCTCCAGGATAACAGATTTATTTCATAAACAGAGCCCACTGCACCACAACCCCTCCCCACCTTTGACTAGTAAATTTCTGAATTTGTACTCTCATAAAAGATCCTTTACTGATATTAGAAAATAGTTTCATATTCTGATTATATTCATATAAATGATTTTACCTCTTTTCAGATGAAAGGCTCTGCCATGGTTATAACAGAAGCAGCTCACTGGTCCTCTTTGGTACTGCCCTTTATTGGATTCACTCATACTTCCACACAGTCACACAGCTGTCCTCACTTTTAGTTTTGTACATTAATGAAATTGAAAGTTACTTTAATCTTAAAGTTTAAATCAAACTTATTTTTATATAAATTGTATGCACAGAATTCTTTGATTCTCCATGACATCTTTTCATTGAGCATTAGCATAACAAAGCAGAATAAAAGCAGCTGGAAGAGAATGGTTAAGAACCTCCTTGCTGAAGAATTTGAAATGAGGCAGCTGTAGATCCCATAGATATGAAAAAGACATTTTCTTCTGCAGATATTAAAATTACTTTTGACAAAAAGAGGGATGAGAGGACCAGAGTACCAGTCTTTTCCAAGGTGGAAGCAGGCAGGCTCCATATTTTGTAATTCTGCAATAACATTTTATATTTGCTACCATCTTACTCTTAACTACTGTAAAGCTCATAGGGATAAATTTTGTATTTCTAAGAAGTCTACAGCAGAAAAAAAAAATCTCATCTTTGTGTTCTAAGTACAAAAGTCTTCTAGGTTTCTGAGCAGCTATGTTCAGACTCGCAGTTTTAAAATGCTAATACAACCCCCTCAGTTGAGCACACCTAGTGGCAGACTATGATAAATAGGGAATCAACAAACAACTTTGATTTGGTTTCAGACCTTTAGGACAATATTTAGAAGACCTTCAGGACAATGTTTTTTCTTCAGGTGTTTTTGTTTTTTTTCTTTTTCATTCATGGGGCATATTTCAGGTAAGTTTTATGAAAAATACATCCACAATCAAAATATGATTTTCCTGTAATTTTGTATTGTATTGAATACATGTTGTAAAATGCCTCTATACTGTACAAGGTCTCAGTTTTATAACCAAGTGACCTTCAGGGGACCAATATACAAACAATGAATTTGTTGCACGACAGGTGTTTAAGATAGCCAGTGAATATTATCCTTGAGCAATGGTTATCTTAGCAGAATGATAAACTGTATATTTTTATTGGTGTTTTATGCATATAGAGCTATGATTAGACTTTGGTCTATAGCAAGTCCTATAAATATGCTAAAATGAATATGCTATTTAAATGAATAAATGCACTTTTTGCAATTGCAAGCAAACCTATTACTAGAGACAGTTTATAAATACACTGAGGAGTATGTGAGCTTGGATTTAAGGGGAAAGTAATACTGAAGAGCTCAATAGAACATTGTTCTTTCCCAATTTCGAGTGCCTATTTTTTGCTGTCCATTTTTACTCATCTATTTTCTATAATGAGTCAACTTTAGTGTCACCTGAAGGTTAAACCTTACATCTGTAATATAATTAACAAAAAAAAAAATACTTTGTAATACATTTTTTTGTCTCCTGTATGTCTGCATTGAAGCTTGACACATGATTTTAGAATGCAGGTTTTTCAGGTCATCAATCAAAAGTAAGGTAAGTGAAGTTTCATTAAATGCTTCTGATGAATTTTGTATTTGTAAATTCCAGAAATTCAAGAGTATAGCCAAGGGATTGCTGTACATCCAGGCAAGCTTATATCAAACCATATTTTTCTAAGCAGTAAGTAGAAAGAAAATAACATAATTTCTTCACCTGGAATAGCAGAGTACTTGCAAGGGAAGTGTGAAAGGGTTTCTCTATGGCTCCAGCATAAGCAAGAATCTCTTTGTAAGCAGAACTTCCTGTTCCTCTATAAAATATCTTGTGTGCATGCAGTTAGTTTAAACACCTCAGTATCTTATATGAGAACATCTTGGGGGGACAGATGATGATAAGAAAGGAAGTAGGAATATGGCAAGGAGTTGACAGGGAAATAGTGTAGTTTTGATGAACTATGGCATTTCTGGCAGTATAGATTTGTGCCTGACGTCAGCCCTTTGCTTTCTCCCATTCATAAGCACTGCTGGGTGCATAGTGCAGATAAGTTTACTTCTGTGCAGAGGGGAGAATATTAAATGAATGTGAAGAAAACATGCTCCATGGAAGAGAGATTTCACTCTTTTTCCAATTAACCTACTCAGTAAAAAGGATATAGAAATGGCCAAATGTAACATTTTAAGAATTGAGTTCCAGGCTGTATAAAATAGGATCTCTTCTAGCTTGGACTTACAGGAGCTTCTTAATCCTGGGACTCTGGTTCCTAGACAACATATCCTGCTGCGTTAATGCAAACTGAAATCAGTGGCAGTTTAATTTAATGTGACAGTTTGCAATCTATGATGGCTAAGGAATGGACAAACTGCCATTTGAGATGCTTCTGAGAGGAGATGGCCACCTCTGGTCTGAGTGTAGAATGGAGAGGTGAAGGCAATTGCTGTCATTATCCATCACAGGGCTTGAACCTTTATAGTGAAAGAAAAAAAAAAAAAAGCATTTGACCTAGGCTACAGCGAACTTTCTTAGAATTTTGTTGAACTTAGAGTATGAGAAAAGGAAAGCACACATCCCATGATGCATCCTGTACTAGTTTATTTCTTTTTTCCTTCACAGACCATTAACTTAAGGTTTCAACCATGTGAGATTTCATATCAAGACTCTTTGTAAGAAAATACAAAGGCGATCACAAAGTGTAATGTGTTACTTACAGAAAGAAAGTGCAGTTCAATTTGCTGCTCCTACAAAGTACAATTTAAAGTTCAAAGCATCTTTTCTACAGCTTTTAGGACTCTAGTAAAAAGAAAAGCCATGTCAGGTGGTTTTAATTTGTGATTAGCTGAGGTATCTGCATGTTTGAAAAGAGAAAGACCCACCATAAGTATGATTTAAATAAGAAAAGGTGACCATGTTTCCTTTTCCAATAAAACTTGTCTGCCTGATCCATAATATATTTTTATCTTTCCTCCACATAATAGAAAACAGTGTTTCAGAGATTAACAAACTGAATCACCACAGACAAGGAGTAAATATTTATTTGTACCTAACATTTATACAACACTCATCATTCACAATGCAAAAATATTTTGTGGTACAAGCATTACTACTCTGATGCTGTGAAATAAAACAAAATACTGATTTGTTCACTATAATGGAAATAAATAATGGAGCTCAGGTCCTCTGATTTCCCATCCAATCTCTACACTGAAGGCTTCAGCTATTTCTATATGTTATTAATATTTTTTATTGCATCCTGACATCCACCAGAGGTTTGTGTCCCAGCTTTCTGGCTTCAGTAGAAACACATAAGAAGATATTCTCCAATGAACAATAACTGATCAAACACAAATACTTGGCTTCTGTAGTAGTTCTAAGTTTTGATTAAGCTTACAACAATAAGTCTAACATAATTTTTGTGAAACATAGTACCATTTACCAAGTTCTGAAGGAAAATAATGAATTAAATTTACACGAACACACTGATGCAAAATGAATCAGATGTATAGCAACACATTAGAGAACATATTTTACCAGAGATTCCTGCGTAAAAACCAACTTGATTGCATCAGCTTGAATCACATTTCAAAATAGGCTGTTTTCTCTATTTATGGTGAAACTGGAACAGTATTCCTTAAGTTTGCAAAATATTTGTGAATACACTGATCTATAAAAAGACAAAGGTATGTAGATTATAAGATCAGAAAGCATGGTTAATATGAGCCAATTTCTGTATGGGTTTTAATCTGTTTTAAAATTATCAAACTGAAAATATTTTAAACCTGATATCTTTAAGTTCATTTTTGTAAATACTGCTGAAAGGTACAAGTTAAGTAATTTAACACTGAACAGTTTAAAAAGCATACTAATATCAACTTTATACATATATATAAACCTTATACATGGACAAGGTTAAATATCCATGATAAGATCAATATTTGATGTTATGATTAAAAGTTTCAGATAAGTAAGATGACTTTTAAAAGTGAAAATAGCTCATTAAAGAGATTTGGGTCACTAATTTGATATTTATGGTCTTGCTAATAGTGAGAAATATCTAGTTCCATTCTTCTTAAACACTGGAAAACATATACTGTAGTTTGTGCAAATTGGCCTTTGTTCTTTCTTCTGATTCAGAGTGATTACTTTTTTATTTTCACTCTCTCTTGTACTAACTCTTGATATCCAAACCACAAGAGACAGTAACTATTTTTGATAAAGCAAAAATGTAGCAAGTTAACATATTCAGAAATGGACCATAATTTAACCACACTCTGGGGTCAGATTTGCTGGATATGCTGTCCTGAGATTTATGCCAAATTTATCCCCATTCTAAAGAAGAGACAGTCCAAAACATAGAATTTTATAATGTGACACCAATGAAATAAACAGCAAACAAGTTAATTCACTGCACATTAAATAATTAACACCTGGAATAAATAAGCAAAAAACACCTACAAATACACAGAACAAAGAAGCATAAGAAATGCATTACACAAGCTAATATAATGTATAAGCTGTATTGTAAATGGAACACAAACTTAAGAAGACATAAGTCTTTTGGAAACATGTAATGCCCTTCTAACAAATAAGTGAACAGAAGCTGAAATATGGCACCCCTGTGCCCAAAGGGGAATGTTTGCCAAAAGCCAACCACTTGTCCCTCTGTCCTTCCAGCCTGTCTGCATTTTGGCTTTTGAAATTTCTCTCACCTTTCCTTTTGCTTTCCTCTTTTTGTTTGCTTCCTCACCTGTTTCTTTATGGTATGTCAAAATGTTGAGCTCTAACAGACTCTAAAAGTAAAGTCACTTCTTAGCTCACTCCTAAACCTAAAGTGTGTTAAAAAGNGTTTTGGACTCTGTTTTTTAAAGGGCTTTAGAGGCCTTTCTTCCTGTAGCAAAGTTAAAACACAAAACATGGAAAAGATAAATGCCTAAAATGTCTGCAAGATAACCCTGTGTTTGAGATATTGTTAAGAATGTGGTAAGTCTCATGTTCTGTGAATATTTCTCATAACTGAGCTGGTCTTTATTGACAGTATTTGTCCAGACTGGACAAGAGGAGAGCTCTATATTTTAATTTTCCATCCCAGTTTTGTTGTAAAATCACTGTGATCCCATCTCAAAAACTTGCTGTGGATACTGGACTTTCCACCATATAAATAGGTGTTTCTATCTGCTCACAACTAAGCCCCCCAGAGATAAATTTCTAATTATACCAGCATGATATCACTTCTGAGCTAATTACCTCTGCATTAGTTAAGACCAACTGTTTTGGCACAATGTAACGTCAAAGTACATACAGTGCTTCTGGTTCTTGGACTAACTTAGTATTACTTTCAAGATATTTACCCAAAGTAGACATGTCCCGGATGACTTTGAGCAGATCACGAAGCTACTACAGCAAGAATAAAAGGCCTGGGAAAAACTTCAGTCTAACTGGAAAATCTCTGACATCTACATGAATGCTGCATTGGATGAAGTGCAACCAGATCTTTTCATTCTTTTCCACTTATGTTAATCCCTCCTTGTATGTGCTGTATTACATTAATGAGCATAAAAGGAGAAAGACTGAGTCTGTTCAACCAGCACCTCTGTTTCCTCTGCATGTACAGAGGAATAAACACTGTGGTAGTGTGGACCTTTGCTTGGGCAGATTGTGAATAGATGGAACCAGAGTACTTGTTGCTGAATGTCCTACCCCACATTAAGGGCCTGTTGGGGCAGTGAATGTGCATACTTACACACCAAAACTATGGCATTTACACTTGCAAGGAGAAAAAGCTGTCTTCAGCCCTGGTTTTCCTGAGGTCGTGCCAAGCCCTCAGCTGAGTCCTGAGTCCCTGGCAGTGAGCAAACTAAAGTAGCAAAATTACTGCAATAGAACTGATTCATAATGCTCCAGTAAGTGAATCCTGTCATGCTGCTAAACCTTGAGTAAAGGAGAAGACACAAGGCATCTGCTATCATTTTCAAGACTGCCTGACATTGCCCCTTGTTATAAAGCAATACACAGTCACTGTTTGTAGTGTAAATACCAACAACTGGAAACAAGACCTCAGGAGAGCCTGCTGCAACTGAACTGTGAAGTTTTTCTTGTGCTTAAAAGGTAAAACAAGTCACAACTCTGTAGAGGACAATATGGCATTTTCTCTGTTCTGATACCAGAGACCGCAGAGATGTCCTTGTATGCTCACTAAACCACCTGTAAAGCATTAGGGCATCAAATAAGTCAGAGACAAGTGTCAAACACAATTTCTTACCAAACACTTGTTCATCCCAGACAAATACCAAAGGAGAGTCTTAGCCTCTAATATCTATATACTAATCTGTAAAAAATATTCTGAGTAAGCATTTAACTAATTTTGTATACTAAGGATGTGATCATTTGAAATTTAGCTGGACTTTATATTATGGTCATTTTTAATGGAAAAATACATTGCTGAAATTACCTTTTTTTCAGACATACCATGATATAAATGGTGGAACACATAGCATGTTGCATGTAAATGATATATTTTGCTCAGAAGTTTTGTCAATGAAATTACAAAAAAAAAATGGGGTTGACTAAAACTAAACTTATTTGTCCTCTCATATTTTCCTCATATGCAAAACAAAAACCAAAATCTGTTCCATTTTGACAAAATGTTCTACTCAGTCTATTTATTTATTTATTTATTTCTCTGTGCATCTGCTTATTTTTGTTCAGCACCATATTAAAAAAAAAGCATATGACAATGAATATATTAAAAACATAGTAAACACATAGATTATAAAACTACCAGGACACAGGCACTCTTTCATGATTCTTTGCCATTAAGATGTTAACATGATCCTTAGCACAATGTGGGCCTGTGGCAACTGATGACCTCCAGACAATTTTGAGGCATTGATGGGATTAGAAGTGAGATCTTTCCCAGTGAAAATATTTGATTCTGCTACCAATTTTTCTGAATACAATTTAAGCATGAGTAGACAAGATACAAAATGTCTTTTGTTTGAGATCTGTTTTGACTATCAAAATTCTTTTAAATGTGGAGAATGCCACATCCATGTGCCCAAACAAGCCAATGGAGAAAAATGGCCAAATTTTAGACACCTCGATTTTGACTGCATCTTTTGCAAAGAGGAGACAGAAGACACCTTAACTCAATTTTGTGAAGGGTTAAAACAAATATAGAGGACACAGAGCAGTTGAGATTATGTCCTGAACAATTTAATTTACATGAGGGCAGTTGTGCCCATGAAGGCTTCAACAGACTTCCCTTGTTTTGGTTTTTTTTTTTAAACTCTCTGAGCATGAGAAGATTGTGTGTACTATATTAGATATCCTACACACTCTGTACACTTGTAATGCAAAGCTTGAAAGTAACAGCCACCAATCACTCATCGGAACCATTAGCCTTGTGTGACAAGACCATAAATATACTTGTTTGGAGATAGATATACCCTTTCAGTTCCTAAAGCATATCAATAAAAACTGCCTCTAACATTGTAAGCCCATGTTCACAGAAAAAAGGGCTGATAAGCATAGAAATGTAGTGGAATAAAAATGCCGGTGAGAGTCTGTGAAGCTTCCATGTATACTTTTGCCTGTTATTGCTTTGACTTCGTAAATGGTAATGGATTGTTTCTAATGCTTTTCCTGAGCCTTGCCATAGACTTGCAGGTAAGGTAGAATAAATATGTCTCAAAACACTGTCACAAAAACATCCTTCAGGAAGGAGAAGCCATTGATTCTGTTATGGTTTCATTATGTTGACATTGATAAGAAAAGCAAGTACTGCATGAGTTCAGTGATGCTCTTACCTTTAGATACAAACCAGTCATAATTCCCATGAACGTACATATTGTTCTAGAGAGCAAGTCAAAATACATAAAGAATATACTTTAAAAAAAAAAAGTTTTGAATTGAGGATTTTAGATTGCTTTTTTTAATTATTATTACTTTACTGAAATTGTCCTAATAGTTATACACATTATTTAGTCATGTTTCTTAAAGAAATGCAGACTGCAAAATTCTTGGAGATTACTTGAATAAATGGAGAAAAAAAAGTTTTGCAAAAGTGGAAAAGACTATTTTCATTACTTCTAATTGAAATTAAAATTGATTTTATAGTAAGCATTTCAATACTCAGAAATATTTACATCATTTAGCAGCAGTATGTGATACTTTAGAGACCAACAAATGGTAGAAGGTTAAGATTTGATTTACACAAGGGTTATGGTGTCAAAATCATCTTGGTGTCTGGATCTCAGTGTTTAGTGAAGGCATGCATGACAGGCTTGTTCTCAGGTGTCTTACTGCGTAAAGAGTTCTGGTGAAAGCAAAACAGGCTAAACTCTTCCTTTTTATTGAGCAAACATCTAATACTAAATTCTAAAAGGGGCACATCAATATTATTTTAATCACATTATCTTATTAAACTATGAATTTATCAACCAATTTAATATTCAATTTAGTAAAAACAATGATTTGTATCACTAACTCACAGAGTCATTGATATTAAGAAGAGAATTATGCAATAGCTGTTATTGGTTATATACTGCTTTTGGAACCAGCTTGAAACTTCATAACATGTTTCAGAGTGTCATGAATAATACTTAATTTTTAAGTTGGAGTATTATATTTTTGGTTTGTTTTTTTTTTTTTTCATCTAAATCGTATCTGCAGTGTGGAAAAGTGAAGCAGCTTACACTCACTGCAATATGAAGTGACATGCTTATAAAAGTGGGTCTAAATTGCAAAATTTAAAATATCTTTTAACCAATCAGAGCACATTGATTGAGATAAATCCAAAATTTGTAAGTGCAAAAGATGGAAGAGTACTAGACCGTGAACATTGAAGAAAACTTTTAAAAGCTTCAAAAGGACATATTCAAAGACAGTAAGGTGGAATAAATTTTGAATTGCAAGTTCAGAAGTAGATAAGTTTTACTGCTACAGAGAAATTTTCTGGTGTACTTTTGACTGACAATGCAGGCTCTTGAATACTGAAATTTTATGGAATAAATATATTTTGCTAAGATTTTTTCTTCAAGTTGAAGTACTTAGTTGAATTTTTCCAATCTTTATCTATAATTGATTGGAAACAAGATCTAATCTTGTGAATGGGAAAAACAAGAGCCCAGGAAGGCTTAGATTACTGCTGTACCATTTTGCCCCTCTACTTGCAGTGTTTCAGTCCAATAGTTTCAGATGTCCAAACAGAAAGTTCATGTTGACTTCATAGCTGCATGAGATTGTCTTTCACATTTCCCATTTAAACTTTCTCCTGCATTTCAAACAGAGCAAGATCTTTTCTCTTTGATCTGACAGGTAAGTAAGCACATAAAGCAACAGTGATTATAAGCCTCATTTATCATGACAATAGTTTGCATTTACTATTATAAAGACTCTTTAAAAATTAAACTAACCTTTTTTATTTGAATTTCTGTACATTTTTGTCCCTTTTTTTCATTCACAAATTCCTATCAAACTTGTAGAAAGAAATCTTAAAGTCCACCACAGACAAATTGGCTGAAAAAGATCAGAAATACAGGTCGATTACTGATATAACCCGTTGAGTTGGCACAACTGTATTTTCTGTTTCTAGAGGAACAAACTATTTCATATTCTTCTACTCAAAATGTTTTACTTCCTTAGTTTCAGACTATGTAGCCATGGTTGGAGGTACTGAAGCATTTGGTGGTTTAGCGTATTCCTTTTGCTTTCTGAAACACAGACACTTTATTCTTTATTTTGTCCTTGTCATTGTTCCTCCCAACAATACAAAATGTTGGTTCTGCCCCTTGCAATCACTGGTATTATTGAACGACCTTCTTTGCCTCAGAAACATCTCCCTTCTTATAGAGCACACAGCTGTGAAACCAAAACATTGATGTTTAAAACACGTTAATGTAGGGTGGAGTGAAGCATGGTTTTATCCTAAACCACTAATGTCCAATTTTAATCTGATTTAGAGTATTGAATGTGATTAAAACTGATTATAAATGAGAGGCTTCTACTTAATTCAATCTAAAATTTTAACCTCTAATAAACAGGATTTGTATCTTTCAACAATTCCTCTTTATAAACTACCTTGCTCATGTTTGGTTGTGCAGAGAAGAAAAAAAAAAGTCATGTTGCTCTTTGGCAAAAGAACCTTACGTTCAGAGATGTCATATGGTCGTTTTACATATAGCCCACATATATATTTATGAGACTTAATTTTCCTTTTTTTGCCCTTTGTCATAGAAGAAAATAAAATCCAAGGGTAAAAGGGATCAAGCTGACACTATTTTTAGCAGTTTGTAAATGGTTTGGAAACAGGTTGTCTTTTCTGTGCTCAGGGCCATTATCTGGTTGGGGCTCACTTGTTCCAAGGGCCGCCTATGCAGAATATGAGCTGACTACACCTTAGTGGACTACCAGAAAAACAGAAGCCTAGCTTGACTTTCTCTGTCATTTATTTTCTTCCATGAAATGAAATTACAATGCACTGAATCCCTCAGTTGCAGATCATCAAAGACTTCCTAAATCAAATAAATTCTGAAGTCACTCAAATTCCTAATTTTCTCTTTAGCAAATGACATACAACCAATTTTGGCCCCCATGAAATACATAATCTCCTAAAAACCAGTATATTAAAATTCAGAACCTCAACCTCATTTGTTAGAGAAAGCATGATATTTCCTTTGGGTTTTCTGCCACTTCCGCTTTCAGTAGCTGATCCTCTGACTTTATCCTTTATGTCAGGGCAGTTGCAGACTCTTAGATCCCTGCTACCTACTCTCAGCATTCCCAAAGCAAAACTCGGGCTGTTGCTAAGAATAAATTTTACTATAAGTAATAGAGTTTGTACACTGTAATTCAATGTTTGTTCAGGTGTTTTTTTCATAATCTTATCTATTGATCAGAATCCAGATTTTTCTGAAGACTCAGATGCTTCTTTGTTCTGGCTTTGAAGTTAGTAAATCTTTCACTAATAGCATCATAACAATCTTTGAAGATTAAAGGGCAAAGGATCAGCAAAATAAAGGGAATTATATGCGGGTTTAGATATGAAAATTAATTATATATTCACTACTGCTATTTTAATATATATAAAACTCTAGCAAAAAACATTTCTGTGTTTAGAAATACAACAGGTAAATCAGAAGTGAGTTAGCAGGTGCCTGCTAAGCCTGGGGGATAGATATAATTGTTAAAAATATCTCCAATAATTGCCTTAGACCACCATAAGGGGGTATTCCTTGTATGTGTTGCCCCTTAGAGAGATTCACATGTTCATACCCTGCTGGAAGCTACAGTCATCATCCATGGCTGACTACTTCCCAGGTATAATAAATACCTTTTCAATTTTCATTCCATGGAAAGCAGGTGCGTCTCAGATATCTGGTGCTTCTGTTTGGAGACAGATGAATCAATAAGACAGTGCCTCTTGGGCAAGTAACTGTTGTGACCTGCTTGAAAAGGAGGTCACTGTCAAGGGTGCCTCCAAGGCATAGTCTGTTCAGCCAGCATGCACACCAGCTTCAGAAGCTGGTGGCATGGCAGGTTTGTTTTAAAATGAGCTACTAGGCATGTAACTGGACTCAGGACTGCAGGGTGGAAACTTGTTCAGGCAACCAGTCAAGTCAGTCTGTCTTTAAGGTCACAGGGGATCTATAATAACAAAGACCTCATTGCCAAATTGTATATTTCCTTTTTGTTTTTCTCCCTTATTTGTTTTGTCTGCTTTAGCCTTTCTTCTGACTGCTTCACAATCTTTTCCCCACAGTGAATCACATTCTGAGCTTAGATAACCTCAAATAGATTCCCTGTGAGAAAGCTAAATCTACTCTTTCCTCAGTGCATGGTGCAGAAGGGGTCCCAGCCCCAGTGCCACTGGGACAACCTCCAAGCTGATTGCTCAGTGCTGGGGTTCTCTGCCACTCAGGTCTCCAGCAGAAGAACAGAGCACACCAAAACTCAGGGCATTTCTCTCTTTCCTCCATACAGTTAAATGGGGTGTCTGGGGACAGCAGGTTGGCAGAGGGTTATGTAAATTGCTGCTGTGACAAGGACTCCCCTACACCTGACTCAAAGTCTTTCTCACTTAATTACCAAAAGTAGAACACAGGGATTAGCATAAGAGTAGAGTTACAATTTACTTCTGACAAAGTCAGGTCTAAGAAGCATAAGATGTGACATGATTCTCCTTGGTAGGTGGCAAACTGACATTTTACATCACAGAATCAGTAAGAACATTGCATTAAACTTATTCTTCTGGTGGAAGAGTTACCATGTCTGCACCCAGTGAAATGCAGAGCAGCCACTTTCAAAACTTAGAATAAAAAAACTCTATGTTTTGCTGCTTTGTGATGCATGTAGCTCGGTGCCTTTTATTCACTCTTGCTCAATGATCAGGGGTGACAGCCCCTCTGCAGCTGAACTCTCATTGTTTATAGACCAGCAGAAGACTTCATGGATCCTAACTGTATCCTAAGTCCATTAAGAAAAATGTTAGTATATTATCATTATTTACATATATAGGTGTGTGTATATATATATATATATAATTTCAGGGAGGGGGGAACAAAAACAAAACAAAAACCCAAAAACAAACAACAAAAACAAAAAAAAAACCCTTAAAATTCCATGGTAAAAGTGTCTGACAGCTAATGTTGAGAACTGTTCCTTATGACAAAAATGTTCTTAAAGTGGAAATTGTCAAAGAGAACGATCATGTTCACACAACAAAGCAAAGGAAATTATAGAGTTACCGAGTTTCTGTTTGAATTCAGAGAATCATAGAATGAGTTTCAAACTTTTTTCAGCAAAAGTTAAGTCTCTTTACATTTAATTAGAACAATGAAAGAAAATTTTTCAAATCTATTTCTATTAAAGATTTCAAATGCTTCAATCTGAGATTTTGGGTTGAATGGCTTATTAATGGTATCTGAAGAAAAAGTAGAATGGTAAACTTGATGCTGATCAAGGACAGAAAATGCATCTCTTTTTCAACTCATTTGATTTTCCCAGATTTCTTCCATGAGTTGCCATAGTTGCCATTTAATGGAGGAAGTTACTTGAGAGGTAAGAGGGCAGCATGTTTCTTTATGTGCCCTTCATGTATTGCTACATCTGCTCTGTTGGTATCAGGCCACCTTCAAGTTCTGGGCTCTGCTCTGTGTACAACACCAGCTCACTTAACCGATATGCCAAAACTGGTTGTGTCTTAGGTAGTTTCTACATAACAGGTTTATTTTGACAAACTGATGCTTCACAAGCAAAACACTATTGTGACATAGTGGAATATAAAGTAGACTTACCCATGCAGAAATGTAGGTACCGAAGCAAGTCCATCTGCTCTGCTGTTGTTGACTGTTCACTGTCTTCTCTGATGCTTTCACTCACTCTTCCTCCAAATATTGGCCTTAATACAAACTCATTTTTCACTTCCAGTGGGTTATAAGTGTTCAGAGAGATCAGCAACTCTAAATTCTTATAATAAATTCTTATGACTTGAAAATGTTAAGATGCCATTGTCTGACTGGAAATTATTTGGATTGATTCCTTGTCATGTATGGTTTTATTGTGTTTCTTTATTGTATAACCCAGGCATTTGGTTTTAAAAGTCCTTCTATACAGAAGCAGCTAACCCTGTATTTATTTTTGTCTTCATCTGCCCCAAGAAGCTAGCAAACACAAGGTATGTATTATACAGTCAATAGCAAAAGTATCCAACCAGCTGAAAATTTCTTAACATAAAAATTCCTTTAAATAAATATTCCTTTATATAGAATTTTGATATAATCTTAATTCTGTAATCTCATGATTTTATTCATACATATTGTGGTCTATCACATGGCATTTGTCAAAATCAGCTTGGGTCTTTAAGAGCAGATGATTACGTTACTTTTTGACCTCAGCTGCAAAAACTTTGTATATAATTCTCCCACATGCTTGTATTCTGCAGGACAAAATTAAAGAATACAAGAATAATAGGCCTCCAAGGTGATTTACCTGTATTGATTAATTGTCAACATTGAAATGCAGTAGGTTCTATTGCTACAGATGCTGTGAACAAAGACAGGAGATTGTAACCATGGTTAAACAACTTGCTTATCAATTCTTTTTAGCAAAGGATTACATTTTCTTGTTTTTACCAAAAGGAAAATCTTGTAATAAAATATTTTGAAAGTTGTATATAAATTTATTTAGTTTTGAAATTGCAAGACATATTATTAAATTTTTTTGCTGTGTGTTAATGTATACAGTAAACTGGGGAAAATACTAACCTTTGCAAGAGAATTCAAGATGTTCATGGGATAATAAGTGCTTGATATTGGAGCAAATTAAATTAAAACCTTGCCACAGTATAACCTAACAGACAGACTGTAAAAGTGATAATGGCATGAAGAGAAATTGTTCAATTAAATCTCAGTGAAAAAGTTAATTTTCTGTCATCATCAGTATACATTAAATATCCATCCTAAGCACAACACTTCTAACAGTGAAATCTCCCAGGAGAATACATATCCCCTGAGTGACAAAATTCCCTTGACAACAAATAAAAAAATTATATCAGTGACTCAAAATGTCAAAACTACTTCAATATGGTGCTGCCTCCAAATTTCAGTCCCAGCCTATGAACAGGGCATCATATATCATATTATCCACATGTGGAATGTTACATCCAGGTTAAGTAGGGCTGCCCTATAACAGTCCAACCAACACTGCTTGATTAGTGGTAGCAATTAATAATTATAGGACATTATTGTGTTCATCTGAATAATTTATGCAAATTCAAAGTGATGATAGATTCAAGAATATCTGAATGGATGAAGTTTTGGAATATATATAGTTGTACATATAAATACACTATCAGTGTTTTTCCTTAGTTGGTGCAATTTAGCATATACTGACTCACTAAGGTATTTGTCCCATCTATCCATCCTGACTAAATCATTGAGAAACTTTAATAGATTCTTCCTGTTGCTACAATTACCTTATTTTGATCAAAGACAAAAAGACAATATGTCACATCACAAATGGTAATAACACAGAACACTAAATAATTAAGACATACAGGGAACTGACCTAGACAAGTAATGAGTACAGAAGGAGGCTGACACCAGATATCTCTGAACCAGGAGAGAAACAGGTGGTAAAAGTCTAAGCTTGCTTGTAAGCAAGAAAAGTAGCATATTTGCTCAGAAAAAGAAAATTAAATAATGCAACTGGGATTTAAGATTGAGATCACAGATGTGTACATTTTGAAAAGGGAATGTGTACAGTATCATTATAAAAGTTAAGAATTTGTATACGGTAAAGATTTATTCTCCAGCTTAATACACAATTATTACAGCTCACCAACAAGGTATTATATGGTTGTTTTTATGTACAACTGCAAATCATAACTGTATGACAACACTTATGAGGCAGTTTGAAATGCGTTCTCCTGCATCAGTATTATACAAGTTATTCCTGACTCCATTCAGAAATCGTTCTGTCCCATGTTCTCTTCCAGCTCATGACAATTCTGAATGATTTTTCTGTTGTTAGAACAATAGACTGGGTAGTCACATCTCCTTTTCGTCATTACCTCCTTCAGGATCAGGAAGCAGCCAATACCCCCATTTATGAGAGAATATTTGGATGGAGAAGTAAGAATTACCAAATCAGCAATTTCTTTTTAGTGTCATAAAAATTGGGAGCGAGGGTGTGGGTGGGGAGGGAGGGGAGGGGAGACAGATGTCTTATAAAGACATCAAATAGTTAATTTCCAGTTTTTCAGAAAAGAAAGTGGCTCCCTGAGGCTTATACTGCAACTTGGTATTTATTGAACTTTAAGCTGCAACCAACAGGCTGGTTAATAACAATTCATGCAGCTGTCAATCCTTTTGACCAATGTCATCAATATTTCATGCTGCCAAATAACAACAATTAAGAACCAGGGCTGGAAGAAGTACTTGGGGCAAAAGTGTTTCTAACACTATAATGAAATCGACGGTGTAGGACAGACATTTCCAGTGGGCATTCAAAGAAAGGTTTTTCTGTGTTTTTCTTTTCAAAACAGTGTGAATCAGTGTTCCTTATTACACTCTCAAAGTAGTCATGCATTGCAGCAGTTTCATAATATTAACCCATAAAAATCAAACAAATATACTTTTATGAAAACACGTTAATCAAGTAAACTAGAATTTTAACCTGAACGTAACACTAAAGAGCACATTTTTTAAGTGTTAATTGAGTATTTACATTTTGGTAAATGTTTCCATTTAGCATTGGCTGACATACTTGTCCTCTGGACCAAATGAGTAAAAGCAACCAGTTCTATAAATTCTTTTATAAAAATTTCATTTAAATATTCATATTTCACCTTAAACAGACCATAATGATGGTTGTCCTTCCAATCATAAACATAACCATAGAAAAACACCATAACTCCAAATATTGACCCTTGCTCCTTCTTTCCCCAGCTGTTATTGCTAATATGGTGTGGGACATCCCTTGGGTCATTTGGGGTCAGCTGTCCTGGATGTGTCCCTTCCAACCTGTTGTGCATTCCCAGCCTCCTCACTGGTGGGATGGGGTGAGAAGCAGAAAAGGCCTTGATGTTGTGTAAGCCCTGCTCAGCAGTAGCTAAAACATCAATGTGCGATATATCAGCACTGGTTTGATCACAAATCCAAAACACAACATCCTAAAAACTGCTACAAAGAAAATGAACTCTATCCCTGTCCAAACCAGAACAGAACAGAAATGTTTCCTGGTTATGAAAGTATGGGTCATAACTGTTGAAAGTTTCTCTCCCATCTTTCGAATTTGAACTACGAAAAAGGAGGTTGTCTTATTATTTCCCAGCTGTCTTTGTGTTACTGTATGTGGATGGCAGAGCAACACTTCAAATATTCTGTTAAGCTTTCAGTTAATAAATACTTGCTAGTTGATTTCATCTCCTAGGAAAGTAAAACATAAAAAACCCTCAAAAACAAACCACAAAGGTATTAAAAAAGGTATTAGGTGCCCCAGGGTGGTCCTTGATAGTGAATCCCTGTATTTGTGCTGAAATAAGTTAAGACAACCCAATCGCCAAGGACGGGTATGTTCCAAATTTGTATCACTGGATGTAGTAGTTTTATTGAACAAGCAAATGGAGAAAGAACATGAACGCATGGTGGTAGGCCAGCATATAATTTAGGCTACAAAGCCAAGCTTTTTCACTAATAACATTATGAACATTTTGATAACTGTGATATTTACACTCCCATTCTGTCTACAGAATGTACCAGCATTTCAGGATCTCTTTTGGACTATCTTGCATCAAGAAAAGGCACATTGCATGGTACATTAAACTGAGCTGTCAATCAATTGGGTCAGCAAAGTATATGTTTTTCTCTCTGGAGCTGAAGACTAAAAGATAAAACACTCTAACCAGCACTGCATAGAATATGTTTCATACTAAATATTCTGTTATTTATTGTAGGGCAGAAGAAGGTTTCTCTGTATGTGCAGAATGTGTTAGGAGATTAAAGGTAATTTGTCTGCCCACACAGACCTGCAATTCAATAGAAATTACATCTTATCTTATTGTGGAGCAGACAGAGTTAGAAGAAGGGAACCCCAAATGAATCAGTTTTCTGATATAGGTTTGAAAAAGTTTGGAAAAACATTAGGTTTGAAATGTCATTACTAAGAAATGTGCAGGGTCTAAACAATATATGTATTTGCAAACAGAAAATCTGCAAAAATAAAACCTCCAATTTATAATTATAAAATGGAACTGGGAGCTTTCATCTGGTGTTTTATAAAAGCAATCTGATAAAGATTATTTCCCTGTTACATGTAAAGTAAAGGATGGTTTGTATTTGCATGGATTGGTTTAAATTTATAAATTGTGCCAATAGGGAAGTCCTCTGTAAAAACTAAGATGACAATTTCTGGAAGATTAAGGAAAAACAAAAATATTCCCTCAATCTGGGGAATACAGTCTAGGATATTTTATGGGAACATAGCTTTTTAATCACTTTGCCTTTTCTCTGATTCTCCCAAACATTTTTTCTGATCCGTGTGCAATCCTGTTCTCCTCAAAAAGTTTAGAAAACAGACATTAGTTTTTCAGATTTCCAAAGGCTCAACTCTTGTATAATTAAGATCTTAAGTTGCCATCACTGAAATGATACTACCTTTAGGAGGAGCTTCATCACATCAGGAATTACATCATTTTGTTCAAGTGTCATTGGTTTTATTACTTTTTCTATTTGTTTGTGGTAGAAATAGGAATTATTTAACTGACAGATTTTCTCTACATTTCACTTCCATGTCAGGCCCCATCTCTCCAATATGAAAAAAATATCAAAGAGATTCTTGTAATTAAAAATAAAGACACACATTGATTCTGGAATACGTGATTTACAAAATAATAGCCCCAGGATATAGGACCATAGTGAGACTGGAAGACTGTGCCATATACTGTACAGTACAATGTCTCTAATTAAGAAAACAACTGAAAGGTACAAGGTCAAGTACAGAAGAACCTTTTGCATCTTCCCAGTCACCCAGTTTAAGCTGAATCAGCTCTGAGCCATCAGCTCTACTCTTCTCCTAAGTTCACATGGCTAAGGAAGATCTTGATCCACTTGAAATAGGTGGTAATGTCGCATTTGTACCAGCATGCCCAAGGTTTTGTTTGGGCATTATGAGACAACCTGGGATCTCTATAGTGTACTTAAGCCTGAGAAATTCTCTGCTTTCTCAGAGTGTTTTAACTCACCTGAAGCAAGGCCACTACATACATCAGCCTGTGTGCTTTGGTATTCCCAGAGAAAAGCTCTCTGAGATACTCATCTCTCAAAGGAAGGGCTCTTACAACGTGGGGAAGATGCATCCTCTCATGATCTAGAAGCTACCTGCATGGACAAAGATATCATTAACAACTGCCTTTAAAACAATCAAGACCTTAAATTGCTCTGAATAGTCATTATTATTTTGACAGAATTGTTGACTGGCTTAAATGTCATTACATTCAGGACTATATCTAACTTCCAGGTAACAGATTCTGATAAAAGAATGCTTCAGCATTTAGGTTACTACAATTTGCCTTCACTTTCTTTCTTCACCTATTTTTTGTTATTTTCTTCCACATCTTCCTCTCTTTTTCTGAGCTACAGCCTGGATCTGGACAACTTGTTAGAGACAAAGAATGGCCTGAAACCTTGATAAAATGTGGAAATAATTTTATAGGAGTTTTTTCTCATTCAGTTGATGCAAGCAATATCTTCCTCTACCTGTGTACCTAACAAATGTAATGCAAAATGGTTCTTTTCCTTGAAAGGACATTATCATAATAAACCAATTCTTGATAATTTATATTTTTACAAAGGCATCTCTTCTGGATGACCCTGTGGTTGCTGAATATTACAGTTAAGTTGGTACATGCTGTTAAAAATATTGCTCTATTTTGCCTTTAGCAATCATGCAGCAAAATATTTCTCAGCATGAAAACGAAATTATAAAGATAAGGCAGTTAATAATTGCAAGATATGCTACTGTATCTCCTGTTATTAAAATGAGTAACATGAGAGGATTTGGAATACATATCCTTAATTATTTCTGTCTGTCTGTTGAGGAAATAGAGAACCAATGTAAAAAAAAAAAAAAAAAAAAACACAAAACCACAAAATCAGTTTTCATTTTATGGAATTCTCTTTTTCTTTTTTTTTTCCAGGGCTTTTTCCCTGCACCAAAGATCTATAATTCCCATTATTTTTGGAAGTACTTTTATCAATTATTTAGACAAAGTTAACATATGCCACTGTAAATATTGGGAAGTTTAGCGTAATTACATTTGGATTTTTCATAGGTGCCCCCTAAAAATGGCTTCTCTTAGACATAAAAACTTTCTGTATTGTACTCCCAGTGTGACATCAGCACTGTTGTCTACTCCTCCCATAGCTTCTGTTCCAATGATATCTTGAGATAATGGTGAAGAAAGTACACAAACCAGAGAAAAAACCAAAATCCTTCAGAAAATAGCTGCCTGATTTAAGAATATGATTATTGCACCCACTCATTTACTACAATTTAACCCAGCCCAGATAGAATTAGGCAATGTATCAAGTGCTTAAGAATAAAATTAAAAGTCATTGTTCATTTCCCCATCTAATTGTAAAGCTTGATCACTTCGTAAATTCTACAAAAACTTACCATTTGTTGAATATGAAATAGAAGATTTACCTATGTAATGTATATTGGAACACTACTCCAGAAACTCCCATAACTTCTGCTTTTAATTATCTCAAAAGTAAAAAAGGATAAACTGACTGTAAATCTATTTAACCACAGAGATAAAGAACTTCCACAGGTATTGCTTGAAGGGGCTGCTCTGTCTTCTCATTTGATACGTGCTGTAGTTAATCAAAACTGAGTTAATATAAAATTATAAGCCTTTATGGGACCTGAAATAGCCTGAGCTAGAAAGGGCCCAGATTCAAGACATTGTGCTGGCTGAAGTGGTTCTATTACAGTGTTCTTCAGCTGGGATAAGCTTTCTGTTTCCAGAAGTGTGTCCACCTGCAGTGCTGCTGCTGGCTTTCCACAGCCTCATCTCCAGGGTTCGCCTACACTCAGCCTTTCTTGATGATAGTAAGAAATCCCAGACCTAGCAGAGATCCCTGTTTCAGCCAGAGAAAGAACAAAATTAAGGAGGCTTCAACTTGGCTGCTGGACCTTTACTTTTTTTAACAAAATTTTGTTTGAACATTAGCAGAGTAATGAAAATGCACTAGGCTAAGTCACGTGTATTCCTTGTGCCCAGCACACCTATTCTGAGGGATATTTATGGCATCATTGCTACTCCAAATCCAGAGAAGATTTTTAAATAACTGTATTTCCAAGGAGATAGAATTTTTTGATGTCTTCATTTTATTTAGAGAATGAAATAGTGCATCAGGACTTCAAAGAGAACTTGATAATTCATAACATAAATAAATAATGGAATCATAGGATGGCTTGATTTGGAAGAGACCTTAAAGATCCTCTAGTAATAATAAAGTAAAAGTTCTCTGGGAGTTTTTTTTATTTTCTCCTTCTTTGAGCCAAAATTTTTTGTCTAATTTTGCTTTCAAAATATGTTTACTGTATCTAAGTCACTGAAATTGTATAAAATGGCTGAGCTCCTATCAGTTTGCCTGATGAAATGCATGTGGACAAAAAGTCTCTTTTGGGAAATGTGGTCCCCGACCCACTACACTCACAGAGGAAGACAACCAATGCCCTTTTTGCTGACAGCAGAGATGGTGGTGAGTGGGTGTAGCTGCTGGGCAGATTTCTACTTCTATCAAATAGATCTGTCAGTGGAGTTTGCTCCCATCGAAAATGCAGGATCTAAAGAAAGCAGTTGGTACTGGTATTTTCTGGCATATGTGTGAGTCAAGAATGAGTAAGTTGGTTTTCAGCATTGACATGTGAGGTAGGCTGTGAAACTCAGCTACAGACAGATCTGTGAGACTTTTACTCAGTAGCATGCATTCCGAAGACTCCCTAAATGTTCTCCTTTTCTATTCTGCCAAATTCCCTCACTCATGGCATTCAGACAGAAATTCACAGGAAAGTACAAGAGGAAAGCATTATTAGAGTTACCATGGAGAGGCCTCAAAACCTCATCTTGCCTATTAGAAATTCAGATCCACAATAAAATACCCAAGATGAACTATCAGAAGGTTTCTGCAATATTTCTGGAATCTGCACAGGCAGTTAATATGACCACAAGAACCAGAAAACAGCCATTCTAGAACTCAAAATATTCTCTAAAGGGGCCTTTTTCATGGATTTTTAAACTCCTCCTTGACAAAAGCTTAAAAAGAATAAAATCCTTAGTTATATGAAGGCATTTATGAACAGACACAGTCACAGGGAAGGTAGATGAAAATGATAAAAGGGTTAAACCATTATAAGAACTCAGCACTCTTTTTAGAGTAAAATGTCTTTGGAGAGACATTAATAAACAGAACATATAAAGTTTACAGGTGTTTAATTTTGATTTTTTAGAAGTTAATTTCCATACTTCAAGCTTTCATGGAAATTACTGGAGCACATTAAAACTGCTATCTAAGTGATTTTTTTTTCTGTGAAAACAAATGAATCAAATATTGGAATAACTTTTCTCTGTAAAATATGAAAAATAAGTTTTTACTTGTTTTAAATGAAGGACAGCTCTCAGTGTTTTTTTTCTAAAAGTTAAAAGTTTTTCCACAATGACTCTCCCTCCTTTTAATAAAGAAAAAAAGAGAGAGATGACATCAGATAGCTTTAACAGTGCATGTCTATGCATTTGACAAAATTATGTCTGTTGTTTGGCTTCCTGAGCACTATTAAAGGCCACAGTCAGAACTCCTAGAGCAATGGGTTATAATGTTATTCAGAGATGTCCTTCAGGCTGATACAGGAGGCAAGTCACAGTTCATCTTTCCTCTCTTTCCGCATTTGCAATATACTAATCTCCTTTAAAAGTGCTTTTAGATAAGCTTATGGAAGCTGATGTAATTCCATTCATGTTACCATATGAATTGTAATAAAAATAATATCTCTTCAGAAAGACCCAGAGACGGTACACTCCATTACCTTATTAACATGAGTATTACCACAGAAAATATTACAAGTCATGCCATGAAATTTCTAGAAAACTCACCCTATGCTTTGTGCTAAATAGGGTGCTGAGTGGAACAACTGTGTTAAATGGGTTGCATAACTGTCTTTGTTTTTTCCTAAAGCTAATGAATTACTGTCTTGAGTGGAAGTTAATTATAAAATAACTGAGTTTAGTTCTATTCGGAAAACAGAGCCTTCTCTCTTATTGGAGAGACAGCCTATTCCTCAGTGCCAGTGCTGAGATGGTTGTTGAGCTTTGTTCAAGAAGGAATACTTCCAAGAGCAATCTCTGGGCAATGCAGTGCCTGTGGCATGACTTCTTCATCCTCATCATTTGTAACTTAATGGCACAGGTGGAGTACATGTAGAGTGCAATAGAAACAAAACAGTGCTCAAAAGAATGTTTGAACTTTAACATCTGTTTTCAGATACATCTTAAATAATTTGTAAAAAACCCACTTTTATTAAAAAGTTCACATGACATACTCTTTTCTCACAATGTTATAATAATAGAGGGAAACCCTCTTCAACAGAAATGTGTCCAAAGGGAAGTTGATTTACAGCTTTTTCATTTGCTCCTGTAGTTGAGAAGGGCAGAGTGAATGGTTGCTACTGGTGTGATAGAGCAGAAAAAAGAAATTAAACCTTAGGCTGGAGCTGGGTTAGCAAGCTCTAGGGCCTTATTTAATTTCAGCAAAATCACTTGGGTTTTCTGCACTCTGGCTATATGGCTGTTAGGATAAGCCTTTGGGCTGTAAATGTGGCTTGGGCTCACTGTATGGTTCAGTCTTCCTTGTGAATCCATAATGACTTTGTGGGCTATACAACTCATTTACACCCTTCTGGTGTGGTGGCTGTCAAGATCAGATGGCCTTTTATATAGCCAAGTGAAACAGACTTTGCAGCCTCGGAAAAAAACTAAAGAAAATATGTAAAGGCAATATGGAAACTCTTTGAACACTCAGTTTGCTTCAGAATAGATTAAATCCTGAGAACTCCTGGACCAATAGGATGTGTTTGCAGTGGGATTTTTTTGTTTTCCACCTCAGGATACACATTTCAGACAGTTTGGCTTAGCATGGCAGTAGCCCTGTTCCCACAAACTGCTTGCTATCAGTGATGCTGTCTCCCCACTCATCAGGTTCAGAAATTATTCCTGTATCCACAACTTCATTTTCCACTAATGATAATGCTAATGATAAATACCATTGAAAAGGCTGTATCTGGACTGAGGGAGTTGGTCTGAAAAGGGTCAGGACCGTCCTATGTGAAGAAGAGAGACTCTTGGTAGAATCTGGAACAGAAGTCATTTGCTGGGCTATTGGTGATGCCTGGAGCAGTGGGAGTGGGACCAGTGAGGATGGAAAAATATTTGCTCTCTGTGGGAGGTAGTCAGCTGATCTTTCAATATTCTCACTACAATACCATCAGGGAAAAAAATAGTTTTCTAAATTAACACTGTACTCACTTCTTTCACTAAAATTATAAACTGTCTGGAATTTGCTTCAAATGCCATATTTTCCCCTCTAAATTATCTCTTCCTATGTCATTTTCTCTAGCTTCTTTGCTTTTGGAATTGTATGAAATATATTTCATTGACTCCTCTCATTGAGAGAAAAACTTCCTTTATCTACCTCCACTTATAACTATCCCAAAGAATTTTTGCATACACAATACCTCATATTCCAAGCTCAGTTTAGCAGTGGGAATCATATTTTCAATTTGCCTACTGTGCTATGACTATTGTGGCTGTGTTGTGTTGCAAGTGATACAATCTTCTACACTGGCTGATGTATTTTCGTGCCCAGCCCCATGATAGTCAGCATTTCAGATGAAGGGTGAGTATAAATTGAATAAAATTGCATGGATGAAAGCATAAGTAGGGGTGTGGAACTTCAGTAAGTTTTCTGATATTTCTGACAGTTTAGATCTAAGAACAGTGCTGTCTCTTTCAAAGGAGTCATGCAGAAGTGGACCTCACCAGAAAACAAATACTGACCAGCAACTTAGTGCATCCCAGCATAGTAAAAATGCTGTGTAATGGCTTCTTTCATCCAGAGTTCACACCACCATTGCCTCATTTCTGCTGCTCCCTCACCCGCTTCCTCTCAGGCTGTTGCTTCTTAACCATAGAGGATGTTTAATTTGTTTCCAGGTCGTTTATCCTGTCAATGTTTCTGTAAGCACTTTCAGCAGCCTTCTTATTCCTGGCAGCTGTGGTCAGCCTGTGCACCCAAGACAGAGCTCAGCTCTCATCCTCACGTGAAATGAAGCTGAGAGCATAAAATTTTCACTTACTTTGAAGCCCAGAGTTGTGCAAGACTTTGAATGTACCAGCATTCTGAAAAACACTGGTGGCCTCCCCCTTCTCCTAAACCATTCAGAAAGTTGTTTAGCAGTGGGATGAGAGTGGAGAAATATGTTTACTAAGAAGGACTTTGTTTCATCTCTATTGACTAGAGACTGACAAACAGGGTATGGTTGGTGTATTAGGTGATCTGGTTTTCTGAATTATGACCATCAAGAGGATCAAAACACCTGTAATATCCTTCTTGACATCTGTAATTCTCATATGGAACAAAAGAGAAGGGCAGGAAATTCCATGTTTTCTTTCAGAAACTAGAAAACAGAAGGGGAAAGAATCGAATTCTGGTGCCTGTCATTTGATGTATGAGTACTGATGGACAAGTCCCCATAAAGTAGATGAAAAATCATGTATAAATCTCTCTCTAGATGACCTGTAAGTACTACCAAATTACTTAAGTCAGTGACTTGGTTTTTATACTGCATCAATTTTTGTTTCTTGGAAATGAGCATTTAATTGTTGGTTATTTTTCTTGTCTTTGCATCAGGTCTCTCTTTGAGGGTGAAAAAGGGGTTTAACAGCATAACATATCAAAATTCTCTTTATCTTTCTTCTTCATTGTCTTTAGCCCATTTCTGTGAAGATTTTCTATCTAACTAGGTGCTCTTGATTTGTCAAGCTGCTCTGCTAGAACTTCTGCCATTGTAGCTTACAGAAGGTAGTTCGACCTATCTTTTAGTATTAAGCTGGTATAGTGGATCCCTTTAAAGTTCCTTTCTTACTGTAGTTAACACTGAAGAAAAATTACTGATAATTATAATGAGCTCATGCAACCTTTTCAGTTTTAATATGTCTCATTAACAAACCCCAGCTTTTATAACCCCTTCTGTGCTGGTTTGTGGAGTGGAAGGTGGCTGGCGTGAAGCCGTACCTTTGTACATTTGTAGGAGTCCAGTGTAAGTTGTATTTCAGGTAGCTGGCTGATTAATCTGATTCTAGTTTGTGGGTTGTATTTTTTGTTTATTGCTTATCTCTAACCATCAACTACTTATTCTACAGATGAAAGAACTGCCATTTTGTCACTCTCAACTTTAAAACTTTGATGCCTTTGATTTTACTTTAAAGTCCTATTTTCCAATGAGGATTTCTCAGGAGGAAAAGAAAAAGATCACAGTCTCTCAGCATTAACCAAAATAGGAAGTAATACCTGTAACTAGGGTATAAGCATTCTCTGACAATTCAGGCTAATGAAGTTTTCTCTGTGAATTGCTACAGAAGCTTTTATGACAGAAAAGAGACTAGTAGTTCCACCACTGAAGTCCCCAAATATAAAAATATGCTTTCTTTAACAGTCTAAATTCAGACCTAATTTAAGTGACAGAACTGAATCAATGATAACAAGATCTGAATGTGTCTTCATAACCTACTAACAACAGAGTGAAAATCACTTCCCAAAAGCCTTAAGATTTAGTGAATAAAACATAAGTCACATAGCTCTCTTCTCTCAGCATGCACTTTGGTATTAAGACTGGCTTCAAAGTGGAATTTGGACAAGACTTTGCCTCTTATACTGCCGAGCTGAATAGTATCAATGCTAAAAGCCATCACAAGCTAGGCTTTCAGTAAAATGAGTTCAGATATTTGCTTTTGGGGATTTAATCTTAGTTTCTCAATTTCATTTTGAGGAAAAAACTTCTCATGTAAGTATGAATCAGGGATTCTTCCTGCTCATTAATTTGTTCTTTAACTTTAATATTACCACTGTGGGGGTGAGGGAGAGAGGGACATGGGATGGACACGACAGCGCGACATGGGACACAGAGAAAATGACAGCAACTCTGTTCTTTGTTTCTAATTCTGAGCTCAGTTAAATCAGTGTAAGTTAGCTATGCTCTAGAAGTCTGTGCAGATAGACCAGTTTTACAGTAGTCTGGGAGAACTAGGTACTAATTTGCCTAAAGAAGCATATCAGCTGCAATAAGACTTCAGGACTTGTTACAGCTGTGGAAAACTGAATATCATTAGCTTCCCCTCATTTATTTTACTGTTAGGCTTGCAGCATTTGTGTTCAAGTGGCAAACAAGAAAATAAAATCAGTCTGTTTCTCTTATGTCCTATATTTCTCCACGACACCATTAGGGAAAGAATTAAGACATAGATTACCGTGGCAAAAGGTAAGCTGCTGTCTGCCTTTTTTTACAGAAGATAAAAATGGCTTTTTACTCATTTATTTCTGTGAATATACTTATTGTAAGGTGAAAAGTAAAGTTGCCTTATGAAAAAAGAGAATGGAAATGGCATTATGAGGCACTTTATATCAAATTTTAAATAACAATTATCCTAACATTTCATTTCATCCTCCCTGTTTCTTAGGACCACAGGTTAGGTGTCATCTTTAACCTTTCCTCTCATGTAGGTTTTGTCACTAAGATTTCTACAAAGTTATTAACTTGGCTGATATATAGAGAGCCTTTAGAAAATAGTGAATTCTATTTTCCCAGTATTTGCCAGTTTTAGTTGTGCTCATTGTTTTTGCATGTAACTCACAAGTTTCTTGAAATGACCTATGAACTGTTGCTGAGTGACAGAAATTGAGACTGAAACTTTGCTTATACCACCAAGTTTGAATGCTGTCCAGGAGCACTGGGTACCTTGCAGACAGATGTATTCAATCACTAGATAGCAAATCCTCCTCTCTTAGCAATAAGAAAGGCAAACAGTAGTTGTAAAGACTGCTGTAATGAACACATCAAGAGGAATTTTGAATGTCTGGTCTAAAAATAGTGAATTGGGTTTGCCTCTGTTTTACAACTTGCTCAGTTGTACATATTTAGCAGTAAGAGATGGTACTTTCCTTTCACTGAATGCCATCATAGGGCAACATACACAACACAGTATTTTCCATCATGCTGGTGTCAGGGTCTGGCACAAAATAGTGACAGATCCCACCTATGTGACATCACCTCTAAATTCTAGTGAAGCAGCTGCTGTGCCCAGTGCGTCTTATGGGGAATTTGGAGAGAAGCAGCAATTGTGGTGGGAAAAAATGGGAATTTTATGTGTCAGTAAAGTGAATATGATCTGAGAAAAATATTTCTAATTTTTCCAGACTTTTATGTAATTCCCATGCTAAATTTATTCTATATTTATACAACAGTATATAATCCACCTTTTAGTAACAAAATGTAGAGATCATGTATTTTTAATCTTTACCTTAGCTATTCCTCATTCTTGAAACTTTAGTTGAGCAATGAGTCTGCAGGTTTTATGGAATACATCTTCAATTAAATAGATAAGGATATTAATTTTACTTGCCCAGAAATAAGGTACCAACATTCTGGTTCTCTCCAAGAATGATTTGCCCTATAGACCTCAAACAACCATGTCCCCATTTATACTAAATCTCAAGATGTCCTCAGACAAATATTGCTTTTTTAGAAGACCATTTCCTGCAATCAATCACGACACTTTTCATGAACCTCCTTTGCCATTTATTAAGTGCTAAACAATAATGGTCTAAAGCATGTAAATGTCTGTTTCTGAGGCCAGTAGAGATGATTCAAAACAAGATAATAAACTAGCTTTGCATTCTCTGATTATGTACATTATAATTAAGAAAATAACTGTCTTAGCCAGGTTTTGTAAAAAAAATGAAGGCAAAGGTCAAAGCGGATAAATTTGGCTAACTGTACTGGAAACACGTGGTCGGTGACTATCAAGTTATGTCCTTTTGCTTCCTTTAACGCAATTTCTCTAAAGGACTGTGGTAACCTTCTGTCTTATTTTGTCTTTCATACATATTGCCACTGATAGAGCAAAGACTAAAAGGCTGCCATTTCTGAAAAGCATGTAATTAGCTGTACATTAGTGAGCTTTCAGATATCAGCTGCAGCAGTCCTGCTTTTTATAAGCATTCAAAAGAAACTAGCTGATGTCGTGAGTATCAGCTTCCTTTGCTATACTTGATCATCAAGTGGCTATGGGTACCACACAGTTATATTTAACTGCAAGTCTGCCACATATTTTTGGTGACAGGTGGCAAGGGTCAACCTGCAGGCTTTAAATAGATTTCTATGTACAGAGTGCTCAGATCAGAAGAACAAACCATGCAAAGGTCTTTACCTATTTTTTTTAATTTTTTTTTAATTAGCTACAGAGAAGTGTTCCAGCTTTGGTAATGCCTTGTTGGATCTCCTCTTCCACAATGGAATATCTGAATGTCAGGGAATTTCTGAGAGTAGAGACACCAAATATATTGTTAGAAAAAGGTGAGAGGGTGACTGGTAACTGAAACAGGCTCCCCAGAGAAGTGGTCACAACACCAAGCCTGCCTGCCAGAGTTCAAGGAATGTCTGAACAATGCTCTTAGTTGTATGGTTTATTTTTAGGTAGTGCTGTGAAGGACAGGGAGTTGGACATGATGATCCTTATGGGTCCTTTCCAACTCAAGATATTCTATGATTCTACTATTCTATGATAATCAAGGGACATATTTCCAATGGTTATTACATACCAGTTGTATACTATCACTGGTAGTTGTATTTATAATCACTCTTTTTACTTTATTTTTTTAATTTGTGACAAGGCTGAACCCTATGATTTTCATCTCACTTAAATGGACATAAAATCAGTTGAGTTTTTCAGAGGAGTTGTTTGTATGATTTATATAATTCTCTCCAAGAACAGAGTCAAATAAGACCTAGGACGTTTTTGTGATACTTTCAGGTAATATAAGCAGATTGTCTCAAGAGAGAGGTGCAAAATGGCCCTGTGTAATTTTTACTTTACATTTTCATGAGAAACGCAAATATCAGATCAGTTTTTCAAGAAATTTTATATGGATAATGAATCTTTGAAGTCAACTGACCAATTTATGGGTCAGAATCAAAATAATTTGATAGGTTAGTGACATTTGGCCATTCAACAGTGCTTTGGGTTATTGGAACATGAAATGAAAATCATGGGTTGTAAACCTTGGAAAGCTCAGGGTTAGAAAGAAATATTTTTACAATTCAGAAAATTATGTAATTTTTGATGCATTTTGATTTATGGGGTTTTTTTTAATAAGTGAGGATCTTCCAAAGTGTCCATAAAATGAGCAGTGGACAGCACATTTAATAATATAGCCATGGGATCCATTGAAAAGAATATATTTGCTTGATAAAATGAGTGGCATATGCCACCATGAGACTTAAATCCTAGTACTACCACTAAAAATATTTTGTAATTGGGCCTGTAAAGAAGAATCGCATAATCGTTCACAATGACCAACAATATTTTGAATACAGACTTAGGAAAACACCTCTTTAACATGTCCATAAATAGAACACGAAGAAACAGTTTATTTCCCTTCATCATTTTTTTCTCATGTCACATCCCAAACTCATTCACAGAGTAAACCTGGGAGAACCATATAAGCCAAAAACCTTCCTCCTAACAGGATGCTCGGCTTTCCATAAACAATTTTTGGCAGACATTTCTCTAATCTGTTCTCCCCAGTGAGAGACCCTATACAGTTATGCACACAGTGAATTCCAGCACTCATCTGTCCTTACACCTAGAAATTTTTTCACAATGTCTAACTTAAATCCAATCTTGCATCTCCTCTACTCATACACTTGAGATCTCTCATTTGCTATTTCTCAGAATACTGCAACCCCAAAGCATTTTGGGTGGCCTGCAATATAAGTAATAAATCTTGTCACCGGGCTACTGAGTGAAGGATTACTGTTCTTTATGTGCTGAAATGAAAATGCAAAGCTTGACATTTATGTCTGTTTCTGCTGTTATCTGCTGTTTCTGCATGGCTTCTAGCACTGCTACCCAGTCACAGTTATCAGTCTAAAATGTGACTGTGACTACAATAAGGCTCCTTATGCCTTCATGCAGTCACATAACTCAAAAGACCAGAACTTCTGTTATTATTGACATAGAGAATATGGCATAGCAGGTATGTCACACAGAAACCTCCAGTATTTCTTACACTGGTGTGATCATTTTTCAAGGTTTGTGTAATTTCTACCTGTATCTCTTTTATTATGCTTTGTTTGACACTTGCCTCTGAAGGTATGTGAAGTAGCAAGTGTGCCCTGTTACCTGCTATTAGCTGGAGAAAGTTACCTTTTACAATGGTTCACAGGCACAATCTTAATGTACATAATAGCAATTATATCTGGAAAATCTTGCCCTTTGACAAGTTTTTGTGTGCTTAGTGAAGATGAAATTTGCAATGTTTATCTTATTTTGCATATTTCTAAAAAAGAAACAGTAATTAGGCAATTTACCATTTGGAAATGGAAGTGAATTACTTTAATACAAAGCTTTGTATTGTGATCAGTAGGAATTCCAGTTGCCACAAAGCTGCTATTGCTATGTCTAGCAGCACCTATTCTGCAAGTTTCAAACACTGCCTTGCCCTGACAGGCACCATGGAGTCATCAGCTGCTTTGTAAATTCATAGAACCTGAGAAGATTCCTCTCTGAATCCACTGATCTACAAAATCCATACAAACAACAGAAGTTTGTCAAACATAACATTCAGGTTAATTTTTATTTCTTAATTTAAAGGATTATCGTTACAATAATAAATTACAATTCAAAAATATTTTAAACTTTCAAAACCTTTGCTTCTTTGCAGTTCTTAAATATAAAATGGTAAAATGAAAAAAAAAAACCCATGTATATTAGCACGTCCCAGCTCATCAATGAACTTTCTAGCATAGCGTAGGCCTTTTGCATTTCTAAACATTGTCACAAGGAGGAAGTTCTGTGTAATGCAAAGCAAAAGAAAACAGAAAATGTCTTGAGATACTCTTTATGTTTCAACAGCATGGCATTCCAGCTGACATTAAAACACTCATGCCTCAAGAATTGCCCTGACTCTCATTAAGTATCTCATTATCACAATTAAGCAGGCTTTGCCTTACAGTAGTTAGAGTAATTCCAGGACTTAACTTCATTAACCAGTCTATTTTAGCAAATTTGTGTTTTATGTACATGGAAAATAACTTTCAGTTGGTAAATCTCTACTCATAGCTGCTAAGTCACCTATAAACAAACACAGATTCTAAGATGAGACTCTAATAACTGAGTCTAATTTGTCTTAAATCCCTGAAGTCCTGCAGTGCGTGTCAGATGCCCAGTGGGTGATTCACAGCTTGCTGACTAAAATGAAAAAGAGTCCCTGGGTTACTGGAGCTAATAAATAACATTGCATATTTCTGCCATTAAAAGCTGCTGAAGTGCTATAAGGTAAGAAGGACAGAATCAGCTTTTTCATTCTTTAATACTGATGCACAGATTTAATGATTTAGCACTGACACCTCTCACATGGGAAAGCACCTTTCATTGCTGAAGGCCCTCATGGCTGACTGATCTGATTTGCCATAGGTCTGTCACTAACCAGGCCTAGGCTGAGTGACATCACTGGTTTGAGAATGAAAAGGACTTCAAGAGAAAGTGAAAATAGTTTTGTGGGTGGGTTGGTTTTTTTTTTTCCCCAGATGAATATAAGGGAGGAGTGGAGCACTGGGAGACAGAACTTGCTAAATAGCACATATAAATTATGAGCTAAGGCCTCAGTTTTTCAAAAAAATATTTGATAGGACTGTTGGAAAAGAGAAAATAGATACTTTGTAGAATGAACTCCAGGTATAGTGAAGTATGAGATCAAATTAGAGACCAACATTAGACAGACACATTCTTCAGCCATTATACAAAATTATTTCTTATTATAGAAAATAAATGAGCACTTTTTAAAAGACCCAAAAGGCGTTTATTATTTTGTACATTCTGAAAGTTAAGGAAGACCAGTGACTTCTAGAAATCTTTCTAACACTAAAAAATTTGCAAAAATAAATTTGCAAGACTGTCTGAAACTATGAATTTTGTAATTTTTCCAAATATGCAAAGAAACCTATGACCCTTTATTTCTTTATTGCCTAGAAGAAAATCACCCCAATTCTTTTAAGAAAGATTTAAGAAAGATTTTGTATTCTCATTAACAATGGTGCTTCCGAATATTTTTTATGAAGACGCAGATGAGAATTGTAGTGCTAGGTATACCAAGATATTTATATTATTAGACTGCACACTGTAGTCTTGCAATTTGTTTCTTTCATCTGCTGTCATCTTTTTATCATCTTATAGAAACACTCCATATACTTAAACAGGTTGCTAATCTTTTCTTTTGCCGAGACTCAGAATAGTAGCTGCTAATGCATCTCACATCCAGCTATCAAATTTCTTGTGTGTTTTATTGTAATAAAAGATACTGTACATCACAGGAAAATTTTCTGCTTGTAGAAAACAAGAGTTGTACAGTAGATATCCTCTCTCTGAAAGAATCCAAGAAGACACAGCCGTATAAGGCTATAAATTGCCTTTCCCTTAGATAGGAAAGCAAAAGCCCAGATGTTTTTTATATGACAGTACAATTTGCCACCAGCACACCCCTAAGGAATGGAGTGTCTATATTCTTAATATCTTAGACCATAGATTGTCATTAGGATCCCTTTATGTTTTAAAATAATACAACAGTGAAATGAGAACTCTTTCATGTTGAGACAACTTTGGTGATGAAAGTTAATAACAAAGAGCTCACTTCTTCCCATAGTAGAATTATTCTCAAAAATCTCAACAGCACCCCCTCCCACTTGGCATAGAGATGGAAGCTCTGTTCTTCCTATGACCATATTGTTTACAGGCTGTTTATAGATGAGGCAGCCTTGTGGGTGCATTGCGTATCTCAGATGGAAGTAGAAGGCACTAGCTCAATATATCTGGCTGGCTTGGATGTGTAATTGAACCACATGAACACACTGGCTCACCTGAATTTGATAAACTGAGGGCTGAAGCATGGAGAATCCAGAAAGGGTCAGCGGGACAAAGTGCAACTTTCAAATGCCAGTCACTCCATGTGCATCTCTCATAGCACAACTGACACAGAGAGAGCTTTGCCCCCTCCACCACAGCCTTTTCTCCACCATGCTTCCTACGTCTTCCACTCTCTTCATCCACCCATAAGCTCCTTGCCTCTCCCCACTAAAGGCATTGCTGACTACATCCATCAACTTCACTCTTTTCAGCACAGGTGGCTCTCTGCCATGATTCCCTTCTATTTTGCACTCTCAAACTTGTCTAAGCAGTCCTGTCACAGTACAGATTCAATCCTGCTTTCCAAGCACATTCTTACTATACTTGACTGCTCTTCAGCTGCTTCTGCTCCTCTGCATATTTCAAGAGCCAACAAAGACCTCCTGGGGTGATTAACATAGACACTACAATCATTCCAAGCTTAGGTACAAATTGACATAGATGGTCCCCACCTGAGGTCAGAGATAAACTGATCATCTGGAAGTGTCTGCCACTGAAACAATTTCTTGTCAGTTGGAAAGACAATCTCAGTATCTTGCTTCTCAAAAAGCTACAAAATGTCACTAAGCAAAAGAAATCAGCCTGCTGCAGTGCATATTTCTACTGTTACCCATTACAAGTTTTTATAGACATACAGCTTATGTTGAATCAATATTTTCCTCGTGAACACAGAACAAATGCACTAAATCATTAGTGATTTTTAAAATAAGCTTAATTCCATTTATTATATCAGTTCTGACATCTTGCATTACTGACAATTTCGTAAGACAATTCGCTAGATCAGAATGTTGGCTGGGAGAGGCAAGGATTTTATCTTATAGGGTTGCTGAGAAGGGACTTAGAACAGCAGCACATATTTTGACAGTATATCCTACTTCCCAGCAAAGCTTTAAAGAATCCCATTGAACTGAGGGATACTTTTCTCTGATATAGTGGGGTTATATTCAACTTTCAGGGCTTAATCCATCAGTACAGATTTTGAGACTATTACTCAGGTGTTGTGGACTGAATCTTTCTCTAAATAATGTTCAAGTAAATGTGAAATAGTTCCTCCGTCTTCACTATTGGAAACATAACAGTAGCCATGAACACAGGGCAATTTTTCTTTTCCATGGAGTAAAAGTTAGAAAAAGCTATGGTAAGTGTGGAATTAGATGTTTCTAAATGCTTGCTAAGTGAATAGGTGTGAAATACTTTCCACTGTGGTATCATGAAGATACTAAAGGCACACATGGCTGCGGATTTTTTCATTCCCATTAAACTGTGAGAGAATTACCTAATTTTTGCTTGAAAATACAGAACCTTGGTGGTATGTCACAGGCTTCAGCTCTAATGTTGGCCCTGGATAAAGAGAAGGGAGCAAAGAAGCTTGGAAGAATTGAGTGACACCAATGGGAAGTGCACTTTATGTGTTCTGAAAGACAGGCAGGAGCAGAAAGGGAAGAGTTTGCTCCTTCTGGAAAAGGTCCATGCACCTCATGCAGAAAGCCGTCCCTCCACTCCTGCACACAGCCCTGCTGCAGCCAGACAGACCTGAAAAGTCACAGCTGGACATTTTAACATGCATTAATTCCAACTTTCCAAAGGTCTCCTCTAGCTGACTACAGAGCCAAGCAATTTCCTTTGCTGCTGCTTTTCCACAGGGTTGCCTGGATACTCATCTCATTGAGGATCTCGCTGATTAAAGTGTGTCTGCAATTTGGTGATTTGAAGACTCTGATTTGTCATCTAGATACAGAAATCCTTAGCAAAAAAGAGCGATTTGTCAAAAGCCTGCTTTACTTAGACGCAGTTATCCAGTTACTTAGACACAGTTATCCACAAGAAAACTCGTTGCAAACTTTTCTCTTTTACTCATAAACATCCTACATGCAAAATTAGGTTCAATGACTTCATGTCATTGTGCAAAGCAACACATTTTTGGACATGACCCAGTTCTATACTATGTCTCACTCTTGTATAACATACAACTTGATGGCTTCTTCAAGAAGCAGGTACAAACTTTTCCCAGTGTGAGAATATCACAGGCTAGTCAGCATGTTCTGACCCTTATTTTTCAGGGTTATCACAACTTCCACTTTTGATATAATGTTTAGAAAGGATTGGAAAGAAGCCACAACAAACACACCAAATTTAGCCAGGTAGGAGTGGCATTAAATTTGTGTCTGTCCAAATGCAGAGTTCAGAAACACCACTGTTTCCTTGCTGGACAGTGGTGGTCGCTTTGCTCTTTTCTAGAATTACAATATATTTAGTAGCAAAAATGATCAGAATTGGAATCAATAAACTAATAGAGAGCATGCTATGAATTTGTCTAAACCCTGCAGGAACTTATCATCACATAAATTAAATAAATAAAGTTTCCAAGCAAACTAGACAAAACATTATAAACATGGGATTTAAAATTTGTCAGGAGTTTTCCGCAACAAAAGAAAATTTCCTCCATGCTGAGGAAGGGGGGGTGGGGAGTAGGAGAGGAGAGTATTTAGAAAAGGAAATCCAAGACAATCTATAAAGAACAGACATTTCACCAAAGAAATTATTGTAAAGTCTATTTCTCAATTTCATATTTAATTGAAATTTTTATCTCATATCTAGTAAATCTTTCCTGCTAAAAAATTAGACAAAATTATTACATTATTTGATTTCCAGAAACTGAAATGAAAATATGCTTAATAAATATTTTAAGTCAATTTACTTGCATCTTGATGCAAAGAACTTATATTTTTGTAATATGGTTGGTTATCTGAATAGTATACTTTTGGGTAAGTTTTATTTTCTTTGGAATTATGAGAATACTAGATCCATTGCCAGCAATGGTTAAAATTCTCTGAAGTCTTTAATGGTTTTTTTTATATATATTTAATGCACTTAATCTTCTTTTTTTTTTTTTTTAATTATCTGTGACTTTTCAAAAACTTTTGAATTTAGTTCCAGCACTTATTTGGCCATTTCTGAATTATAGCAAAGCAAATAAAAAGTCCTTCCCATTTTAATAAATTTTAAGATACCTTCCTTTCTTCTATGTAATTAAAAACTGCAAAATTGTTACAAATCAGAGTTTCTAAGGCTATTAGTTTTTTGGTCTCATTCAGCAATACTTAAAGTATGTGCATTGTTTTAGCACATTACTAAATAAAGATGTATTTGAAGACACAGAAAAGATTCTTCTCAGGTAGAGCAACAAATAATGGTAATGACTAATGTCATAACAAGTCAAGGCAACAGAATGAGAGATCTTGTTGCTCTCTTACTTGCTGATTTGTTTGCCTTCAGATAATGCATAATAATTGTTTTTTCTTTTTCTTGATACTACATATAAGGATATATTTACTACACTTAGTGGTAATGGATAATAAGTGGAAATCTGGATGCTGAAAGTCATGCATTGAAATTAGGTGATTCCATGTAGTATAAATAAATATACATTTTTCCTTTAGATACTTAACTGTCTTAGCGAATTTTACTGACAGACAGCAAAATATTGGGAGAATATATGCTTTGTAGTTTTTAAGAGAGACAGCACAGGTCTTTTTTTTTTTTTAACTCCAATTAACTGTACTACTGAGATTAATCTCAGAACATATTAAGCAAGAAGATGACAAAGCCCTTAAACTAAAATTTTTTTTTTAAAAAAAAGAAAGAAACATTAATGACAATATATACAGTGTGACAAAACCTCCTATACATATGGAACAGCATTTTACATTTGTAGACCTTTAGGAGTTTTTAACAGAGGTGCTCTGATTTGACAATCCAGGGTGCAAAAAAAAAAGGTGGCATGTGGTGGAAGAGAATAGCATAATGAAGTGAGAGAACAATCTCATTCTTATAGCACTGAGTGATTGGTCTTAGTCAACCTTCAGAAAACTAAATATAGAAAGGTTCAAAAAGGATTAAATCTGCAGTAACTGAGGGTGTCTAAAGAGGTTATGAAATGAACACAAAGTTTAATTAATTCAATAGATGAGGAACTGCTTAATAGCATAATTACTTGAATTTATTGCAGATATTTCATAATATGTGTGAAATGAACACTTTAACCCTGAAATTACTGAGCTGCATGATTCACTCCTTGCTACTGAATAGATGATTCACTTATTTATACAATTATTATACTTTATTATTATTATTATTATGTGATTTTTAAAATATATGTGCCCTGATTTACATATCTCAAATAAAATCTCATTTATGAAAAAAAAATGAAAACTATTTGCTTTCTAGAAATGCATGTAATACCTAGGTGATGCTGAATGGGAGGATATTATTTAAACTGTAAATTATGCCTCTACACTTATACAGAAATGAGAATAACTGAATTATGTACTACATTTTTTGCTGTGAGGTAGCACAATTCAATTACCATAGAAAGCTAAAAAACCCCCCCAAAACAACAAAACAATTCAAAACAAACAAAAACAAAGGAAAGAAAAGAAAAGAAAAGAAAAGAAAAGAAAAGAAAAGAAAAGAAAAGAAAAGAAAAGAAAAGAAAAGAAAAGAAAAGAAGAATAACGTGGCATAACTGAGTTCCCATGAGCTATGTTTTACTAAGGAAAGAAACATACATGCAGCTGTAAATCTCCTGTACCACCTGGTTTCTCGGTGCTTTTAAAGACTGATCATAGTAAACATCATTGGCTTACAGACTCTGTAAGGTATAACTTTTCCTTCCTCTTAAATGTGTCAGGAGATTATCAAAGTTACTATGGCTACTCCATTTCTGTTTGTATCCTTGTTTCAGTATCAACTGCAAGTTCCTGGTTCAGATCAGGTTCTCTCATTGTTGTTGAGGTTGTCGAAATATCAAAAGCTATTTTTCTTTTCCCTGAAGATCTATCATAACCAGCAAATTAATCATGCCATCACAGGGATTTTATGAACTTAATGAAATTCATTATAGAAGTTTTCCTGGAATTTTTGTACCCTTAAACTGATACTAGTTTATAGTGCAGTTTTTTTCTCTCAAATTAGATGCAGAGACTAAACTGTGAGCTTTGAAGATCTGGACTTGATCACTGGGTGATTGGATATATGCACAGAGAAGCAGCTTTCTGAAGGATCAAGGAACTAAAGTAAATTAAAGAACACCTGATGTGATAAGTCGGATTTTACCCAGACTATTTCATCTGTATTACTCAATAAATCTATTCCCTGCTTTCAAAAACCTTTGGGGGATGATAAAAGAGATATTTACATAGTTGAACTTTCAAAAGCACCTAAATGCCTAGTACCTTTAAAAAATGGATTAAAATACTTGTGTTACATTGAGTAAACATGTACTTTCCATGTATTGAGTGGAAAAGCACATTAACATGTAGAGGTGCCTAAACTGAGCATAACTTACATGTACCCTCAAAAAGAACCATTTTTAGGTAACACCAAGGATGGTTTTGCCTTTCAGAGAACATATCCATCTTATGATGCTCTGCCTCCAGATCTAAATCAAAGAGCTTCTGGGTTTTGGGGGAACAGGAGTGTCTCTATATATTTTACATTGATTAAAGCTCAAAAGCTGGACAATGACCTACCTTTTTTTTTTGTTGATGATGTCAGTATTAGGCCAAACTACTATTATAATTAAATCAACATGGATTTGTACATCCGAGACAGTTTTGACCTTACCATTGCATCTTATGGCTGATGTTTAGAAATCTTCAATATATTTCAAACAGATAGGCAATGGATTTTTGCCATAGATAGGGAAAAAAACAGGTCACAACACCACAAAATAAATCTACTGAGATGCTTGTGGTTTTAAGCCATGAATAACTATTTATTTCATTTTCTATGCATTAGAAACACACAAAGTTTAAAAACACAATGCAACATAATTATGACTGATGAAGTTATTGACAGATATGCATTTTAATGTGTCACAAATTGAGCTACCAATGTAATGGTGTGAGTTTCCTGCTGATATCATGAGCTTTGAATCAGGCCTTGCAAACTTCCTATCTGAGAAACTTCAATTTTTAAAAGGACAAGGAAAAGAGATCAAATTATTTCAACCTACAAAAGTGGTTTAACACAGTATGGGATGATGGATAGGGTCAAATCTAGAGGAGATTCAGAATTCTGGGGTAAAAAGCAGCTGCAACTCCCTGGGTGGACTGAGGTTGATGTGCTCCCCAATGGGTCAATAATCATCTCCTCAGAGGAACAGAACAGAGCATGGAACAAAGTGGAGACTATGTGGGGCCCCCTCCTCCATTCAAATCTGGCAGAATGGGAGAGGTTTGTTTTACAGAGACCATGCAGTGCCTGTCTGCCAAGGGAGAATCAAGATGTTCTGCTACTGAAGCCAACAACCATGCTGAACCACCTCCTCAGGTGCCAAGCCATGATCATGCCCCCTCCCATTATGTATACCTGTTAGAAATAAAAGGTATTTATGGCTAGAAAATTATTTATGTGTTTATCCCATAGCATTAGAGCTTGTGCTTGCTTAATATATGTATCAGTAGATTGTTTTAAAATTTATTTTTGCAGTAAACACTATCACCAACATCCTTTGAACATTATTAATCTGTCACAACTTCTATTCATAAAAAGTGTTATTCCGAGAGCTGTTAAAGTGAGTCCTTGCAGTTGCAAGCAGCGGATAACACCTTGGCAGGACTTGCTAGGGGATCTTCATTCTGCTGAGTCCCCCCCCTAAAGTACCCTCTGACCTTGTGAATTTGTTGGTGAAAGGTCTCATTATAAGACACTGACACTGTTGGACATCAGGTGATCGACTTTCCTGGAGGTACCAACAGGCAAAAAACTAAACACCCACCTTTCACGACACACAGAAATACATAGGTTGTGTGGATTAGATTTCTTAGGCACTTAGAGGTTCTTTCCTCCCTTCTTACACAGGACCCATAATTCAGGTAAAAACGTTCAAAGGATAACTTAGTTTCATATGCTTCCTGCTCACACAAGTCCAGGAAGAACAGCAGGAAAAAACCTTTACCCTTTGGTGCTGACAGATTCACAGAGACCCAAAAAAAATAAGTGTAGTAGCTCTAATGACAATTCCACCCAGAATTTTCCTTTGCATCAGGGAAGTAGCAATGCATCTCTCTCCAGATCTCATCACAGAGATCTGATGCAGCATGAACTCTGTCTGAATAAACCGTATTGCTTCTTATCCCTAAACAAGGAAGATTAAGTTTCAGCACAAAACTTGTCACCATGAAACTTAAAATATTCAATACATTCTGGAGGAATAAAAAAATGTTGCTCATCTACTCCACAATTTTTAATAGCAACAGCTGATAAGTACTCACCTCCTATAAATAGAATAATTGCCAAATAAGTCAAGGATGTTTAAAAAGATTAGTCATAGCATCTTGAATAGAATACTTCATATACTTAGCTTTTAAAACCAGTTCTCAATCCATTATCATCAAGATTAATCAACTAATATTCGGATATGAGGAAATATTGAGGAGTCATAATTGCACAATGTTAATCAAGGACAGGAAGAGTGATGAGAAAATAAAAGGGAGCAGAGTTTTGTCAGGTTCTTGCCAGACATTTGTGCATACCAATTTTCTTTTGCATATGTGACCTGACTAAGCATATGACGAATTTTTTTCAAGTTATAAGTCAACAACAGCAGTGTGAATGAATTATCAATTGCTTAAAATAGAACTCAAAAAAATTGCTTTTGAATGACTTTTCTTAGAAAAAAAAAATTGACAGAGCTGCTCTCTCAGCTCAGGTTACAGTAACTCTCTGATTTTTGACATAATATTTTAGATCAATGAATATCTATATGTTTCTGCAAGAGAATTTGTGCATTTGGAAGTTGGCGAAGATTTAAATTTTTAAAAAGCCTCTCAAAAACATTCTTTTTCTGTCCATTTTGACATATTTCTGTTACCTCATATGGATTCTGAGTTAAAAGAAGATGAACTTTGGAACCACCTACTAAAGCAGAGCATATGAGAAAATATGTTAGATGTTCTTGAAGTCTTAACCCAGAAAAGCTAGGATCAAGGAAGGCAGGTTATCTTACTGAGTAAATAAGCTGAAGATGACAGCAATTATTCAACATTTCTTAAATAAATCCAAATCTTGAAAAAACATAAGTCTCAAATACATTAATCTTCTGGAAAAAAATGAATATATGTCATAACAAATGGAATTCCAATACGTCCAACTGTTAATATATTTTACCCATCTAATTCCTGCACCATTTTTCATATTTTTTTAATATATATTTCACCATGGCTTCTTTGCAGGAGCCATTCTCATGTCAGCTTCTTTTATGAAGTATTCTGTTTCACTAGCACCTAGTCTTCCTTCTCAGATCAGGTGTGAGTATGGATAACTTAAGATATTCAGATGTACTATCAACTTTTTTCCTATAGGTGGTTTCCGTAATTTTCTTCAGAAGAATGTAAATAATAATGCAAACCTGAATATAAAAAGAGCACCTGATTGATATTTTCAGGTTCATAAGAAAATAAATATTCCTCTGGTTTAACAGCAAAATACGAAGTCCAAGGTATACTTTCTATTACATCACCTTTCAGTAAAATAACTAGAACCACATTAGACCAAACTTGAGATTCCAACATCAACTAATTGTGAATATACTTTGAGCTTGGAAATATGTTCTCTGACTGGGAAGTCTCTGAACTTTGAATTTTATTAACCCACCTTGGTTATAGCTAAATTCTAGTGTTTTACCTGGACTAGTCACCTAGATGACCAGGTCAGAGACATAGTAAGGATGTACCTCAGCTTCCTGTCAGAATACTAGACCACATTTCCCTCTGAAAGTAATTGTGAGCGATGAAAATATGTGATTGAGTCTTGTTCTGTCGGGGAGTTAAGATGAGGCTACTTCAAAAACTTCAGTATTTCGGAAGATTGAGCATACCTATTGCCTGTTCTTTGATGGAAATTTTTGCATTCTTAAAGCCAGATGTTCAAAGATTCTGTTGATCTGGCAACTGCAGATGATAATTTTCTCAAATTATCCCCCAGGTTTCTTGAATGGCAACCAGTACAGAAATATTTTTTTCTGTCACTGGTTTTTGCAAGGGAAGGTTTTCCTTGCCACAGCTCTCTGCTCAACACTTTTGAGAAAACAATGCCTAGTTTCTAAATGTTCATACCTTATTCCATTCATTACAGACATTCTAAAACAAAATTCTGGAACTGAAGAGTAATGTTTCCTGGTTTCTGAGTAGTTCTGTAGCATATTCTTTTGTATGTTAAAAACTAGTCTATCAAAACATAATGCCAATTTAAGCCACAACCATTATTTATATTAGTAGTGAAGGAGGGAAAACGTAGTGGTAAATTAATCTTTGTGCAGCAAAGAACTCCTTAAAAAGGTTTTCAGCATGCATAGTAATGAACTATTGCTATCTCTCCTCAACAGACATCTTTAAATAACTATGTCCAAAGTTGTTTAAAATCCTTTTCCTAGAATTTCAGTTTCAGTAATGCAAGGAAGACTGATTCTTCACTTATAGCACCGATCAACACAAGCCTCCTTTTTTATCTTCTGCTTAATATAGGCAACTCATGAATCAGCTATGACTTTTACATGCCTTCCCTCTGACCTTCCCACAGATAATCATAATAACACTGGGCTGCTGAGAATCAATCAGTTTTCATAAAGGCAGCAGCCTTCAGATTAATCTCATATTATTAATTCTGCAAGTTAAAAAGACAAGCAGAAAGACAAGATGGCTCTCAGTGCTATTTACTTCCCTAAAAATATTTCCCGTGGATAATAAACAAACAAATTTCCAATCTGGTGAAGCTGTAAATTTGCAGCCTTCATGAAAATTAATTTAAATGGATGTGACTGTGAGGTTGGGATTGTAAAGATTAGGGAGACTCCTGTAGTTATAATTGCCTGTTCAGTTCATCTGCTGCTCTGTCACTCAAGAGTGGCACAGCTGCATTAACAACTCTAATCATAATCTAATTCTCAGATCAAATTCCCATCTTCAATATATCCTTTAATAAAGCTTCCATACCCCATCTTTTAGCCTTAATTATTGCTTCCTGTCTCCCTTGACAACCAAATTAAAAGGTACATGCAGCAGTTCTATAATAAAAAAAATAGCACAGATACAACTGTACTGCAAATTCACACTAACCTTGTGAAGGTTGGATGGTTTGTGATAACTAGATTTTTTTACTGATAGCATAAGCACTAGAAGATAAGAAATACAATTTTATAATCATGTATTGATTTTTCTTTTTTTCCTGCTAATATGGAAAATTACCTGAGCCAGTTTTTAGATTAGCAAAGCGAAAAAAAAGGCAGTTTTATAGGAAAACTGTCTGGATCCCAACATGTGAAATGTTTCACTTCTTAAACCTGGAGCTCCTGACATGTCAGTTGTTGACAGTAGACATTGTACTGGTTAAAGCTAAATCTCTTTGTACAAGAACTGAGATGTCAAGTCAGCAAGATATTTATGGTATATTATTAATGTCAAGTCAATAAAACTGTTAACATGTTTAAAGTTAGTAAATACCAAAGTAATTTTTGAGCAGAACCCAAACATTCAGTACCTTGTCCATGTAGGATTCTGTTTTATGTGTTGAACTGTGCAAATGAGGATTTCAATAAGAGAGTCAAACTGTTGTCTACGCAAATGTAACAAGATGGCACAACCACATTTCTGAGCTAGAAATATATTTCCCTGAAACTTTAAAAATGGAGTAATATTATCATGGTTGAATTGGGAAAATGGTTAAAAATTTAACATGACTGAACAGGTATGGGCAACAAGAGAAGACAATTGTCAGTGTCAGCAAGGGAGAAAATGTTTAATCAACACTAAGTACACCATAGTGTTGAGATGATTTAAAAATGTAGCCCTGGATTTCAAGGGCAGTAAGCAAAGTCTGTCAGGAAATGGTTTCATAGATAAGAAAGGCCTGCAAGAATGCAAAAACTTTAAACATGGCAGATTTTAATTATCCTGATACCATTATTGATTTGGATAAGAAAGGTTTCAGGGCTAAGGAGACAAATGTGTTTGAGAAAGCAGCAAATAATTTATTTTCCAAGCAATGTGCTGACCAGTTTTAGTGTCTTCAGGCTATCTTGGGAGTGAATGGATCTTGAATAAGCCAGAACATTGGGGACAATTTAGTGTAGGCAATGAATGTGAAACAGAAAGTTCAGCAGAATGAAAGGGGTTTATCATTTAAATGAATATGGACTAAAAAACTCTGGCCTAGAAAAGAATGTGTTTAGTCCTTCTCAATTAGGATATCTAAAAGTGGGAAATGAAAAATGTTGTGTAATATTATAGGTTAGTTCTGATTTATTCTGTATCTAGATTTCTATTGTCACATATGAAGTTTAAACAAGTGATCAGAGACACACCAATATTTAAAATCCATTTGTACTTGATCAGACATTTCTGTTGGTCTTGGAGACTCACCAGTTTTGCAACTGGTGAACATTTTAACTTCTCACTGGTCAATTTAAAAAAAAAACCAAAATACATAAGACAGGTGTAGACACATTACTTTTATTCATTAAACTGAAGTAAGGAGAAATATTTGAGTAACTAATTTCTTTTGTATTGCATGGTATTATGATTATCCAGGTCTTGCCAGACCTGAAGCTTTTGTGTTGTACCAGGTTCAGCATCTGTCAACAGTCTCATACAAACCTTCCTAAAATCATGAGCCCTCTATTTCTATAACATTTATTTGATGGCAGTAATTACCATACAGCTTCTTCCATCCTTGCAATGTATTTATCTATACAAAAACAAAAACCAAAACCAAACCAAAACAGATCATGTGATTCATCTCCAGCTATAAAGTGAAAACATATTTAAGAGGGGTGTCTAAACTCTGATAATGGTCAATGGAGAGAGATCAGTTGTCTTTAGAGGGAAATTCCAATTATTACACAATAGTACTTGAGGTAAATCATTGGCAAGAGCTGTAGAGTCCCCAGTATGGGAACATTTCCTTATTTGTTAGATTCAAAGGAAGCTGAACATTAAGAAAGTGATCCAGAGATCAGCAATAATAACCTGTGCAAGCCATTGTGACCCCATTGGTAAGTGCTACACTAGTTTCATCCCAGGAGGAAAGCTACACTGTCCTTTTTCATTGCTTAGAAATCTAAATCATGGCCTTTCTGAACATGGTAGATTTACACCTTATAATTTTTCCTGTAAAAGCAAATCACAACCTTTCTGTCCTTAATGTGGTTCATTTGAAACTCTGTGTATTCATAAAAAGAAAAAGAATTAACTGGAGAAGACCAATGTCAAAACACTGAGGGGACTTTCTCTGGGCTCAGTATCAGATTTTACCCTTTGCCAATCAGAACTCGTATTTTAAGAATAATTCCCTATCTGAGAGATTGCTATCCTTACGACAAAATATTGGCTATTCTGACATGAAAGGCTAAACCTCATTTTTCTTTCTTTTAAATAGATGCTTTGACTTGGAGAAATACTTAGAGCTGAAAGTTTCTTTGAAATCGGCTTTACATTTTGCTGAAACACCATTTTTAAAAGAAAAATATAAGTGTCAGAATAACTCCTTAAAAGCTCTGCTCTATAAATTTGATATTAAAGTTACACTTATAACTATAGGAACTGTTGGATGCTTCAAAAATTTAGGGCAAAGCAGTATGGTTCAGTACCCAAAATACGAAAGGCTTATCTGTGCTACCCACACTTCTTGTGTTAGAAAATTTAGAGTACAAATTTTGTGAGAAAAGCCTTTTATGAGGGTTTCTGACATTCATTGTTCTGTTGGATTTCTTGTTTTCTTTCTTTTTTTTTTCCCCTTCTTTTTCCTTAGGAGTTGGGAATGGTACTAGAATAGATTTATTCATAAATATCATGGTTTGGCTCTGTTATGCGAAAACTAAATGATGTGGGGGTTTTATCTTTTCACCTCTCCAATCTCACAATCTTCCCACCCTACAAAAGCATGAAAGTGTATGTTGTATTCTTATACCTACTAGAACAGATGGACATCCTTCCTGGATTCAGATCCTTCCTGATCTTTCTCAGCGTTCACCTAAAATTGCAAAAGGAACGTCCTTGTTACTCATGGCAGGTAACGTCACACCAGGTAGTGTATGTTTTGAACTATCCATATACAGATACTTAGGTAAGCACCATGTAAAATGCAAATGAAAATAATCAATGAATTTATATTTTATCAATCACTCTCAAAGGTTATTGATCTAAGACAAGAGGGGAAGCAATTTAGTCTCATGTGTTTTATTTTCACAGACTCTTACTACCTATGTGTCCCTCCACAAAGACATAGAAATAAAGAAAAAAAAAGTTTATTCTTTTTCCACTGTGTATGATTTAAGAGAGCTTTAACGCTTCTGAGTATTTCCATGTGAACATCTTTGTAAGCCTAGAGCATCTTACTGATATAAACTATTAGTACTCATATGTTACATATTATAAAAACTGTGTACACATTCCTGAGCTTGTAACTCCTCATCTTACTTTGAAGTTAACATTTCCTTATTAGCAATGATCTCTCTGAGTATCCTATTAACATTATCCTTCACAAGGGAACAAGTGTTCAAAGGTAAAATATCTTGCTAAGAGGTTTAAGAAAATAAGTTATACCACTTCAGTTTTGACTTTACTGTTTATTTATTGGTTTCCATTAAGCATCATCTATACATTTCTTTCTTACTACTCTGCTCTTTACATTTTTATGTTACATGTAAAATGAGGCAGAGTTTGGAGCCAAAGGTTAGAGACAAGTTTATTTTTTGCCTGCTGTCTTCTGGCTGTATAAAACTAGTATACCTGGCTGCACATTTGCCCAGTTTCAGGAAAAGTGTTCCTACACAATCTACCTTAGAGCATAACTATTCTCCTGACATTCTACAGATATCAGCTCTGTGTTCCTCAGATTGAAAAGATCTGTATTAAGTTCAAAGTCCTCTAAAGTATTATCCAAATCATTGGAGAATTAATCTGTGTTCCTGAGTCAGAGAAAAGCCCAGCTTTTCTAAGTTGTTTCTGTGTATCCATGGATGTGGATGCTTGATGAGCTTACTCTGGGAATCCTCATCCACCTGGCCAAGATCGGACCTCTGTTACAGGAAGCCCAGGAAAGGTCATGTCCCATGCTTGGTAGCAGGAGGGACATAGCAAGCACCCCTCAGTACAACATCTGGCAGCCCAGCTGAAGTGTTGAACCAGAGATTGTGCTTGAGTCCACCTGTTTAGTTAAGGCAGGAAGACTTCATCTACTCAGTGCAAGAATTCAAATGATGAATGAAAATTCAATGCCTGGAGAGAAGAGTCACATTGTTAAAAAAATGAAAAAGATGTTCATGGAGTGAAACCAAGAATTCATGATCTGTAACATTTAAAGCACCACACAAGGCAGTTTTAAATGACCCAAGTAACAGCAATACGACAATTTCACTTAGGAAAATACTCTTCAGCCATTTCCCGGCATAGTCCCATTGGGAATTTTGCCTTGTACATTTTGCCTTACACATTTTAAGTTTGTTTTATTTTTGGCCTTTTATTTCTTGTTCTAGCCTATTACCTTGTGCCAATGAAGCTCTCCAGTGTTTCCCTTGGTTTAATTTTTCTTTGCTTATTTTATTTTTAAAATATTTCATGCTTGTTTCATTGTTGAAGGTGAATGGCAATGATTTTTTTTTAAGTTTTCAGATCCTTGAATATTCCTTTAGTCTCTTCTTAATCTTTCCTGCCTTTCATACCTCATCTGCAATGAGTTGTCCCCATTGGTGCATGAGTAGCTTATTATATATCTTTTATTTATTCAATTATAGTTATTTTTTGCCTCTGATAAAGTCTTTCTTCTAGCAAGCATTGCATCCAAATGAAAATAAACTACTTGTCTTCAGGTACTATTATCACAGAACATGTTTTCTATTGTGAGAGGGTTTGTTTACAGTTCCCTAATACATTGAATCTCCTGATGATAGCTCAATAAAAGGATGTCCTCCTGCACCTGATTATTTCTGTTTTGATAACAATAACTATATTTTACTTATCTGCACTTGAAAAAGCAATGTTTGTGTTCATGTTCTTATAGGTATATTCAATAACTGCCCGGTAGATTCATAAGCCTATACTAAAATATGATAACTCTTTCTTTTTTGAACTTAAAACCTTGTCCTCTTTTTTTCCTGTCATTTTCAATAAACCACCCATAGTCTGCCTTATTTGCCAATGAATAAAAATGTGTGGTTCAATTACAGAAGCTGATGCTCTGAAGGTTAAATCACTTCACTGCATCTCTTGTACTCTGTCTAAGGAAAGACTTTGATTAACTAAGTCTTTCACATTAACCACGATACTTTATGTTGACTATAGCATTTTTGAATGAAAAAGTATTTGGATTGCCCTCTTTAATCTTTGTGGCATTATAATGTTAGGGTTGCATAATTTTTTTTCAAACATATTCATAGCCGTAATGATTACTTTAGAGAATAATCCCAAGGCTACAGTCTTAATTCTTGGAGTTTACAAATGAGCGTTATGCTTAAAATGGACTCCACACTGAGGTGTAAAAGGTGGCATTTTCATAACAGTGTTTACTATTCTCACTACTAGTTTCTAAATGTGAATGAATATTACCCCTTAAAATAATTCTTTCCAGACTTATTTTTTTTTCCTATGTTTTATATCAGAGAATTTGACAAAGGAAGTTCATTCATCAATTAATAGGTCTACAATATTCAGCCCTATTGTAACAGCCTAATTTTTTTTTAAATAATTCTAAACAGTTTTGATATTTCTTTTACTTTATAGTTCCTCAGTGTTACAAGACACAAACAAGAGCCATAATTATAGATGAATATCTACACCTTAGTGGGGTAATATTCCATGACTATTTCATGTCATGTATATAGTTCTAAAGCATGGCTCAAATGAGGAAAAGCATCTGAAAGTAATTAGGCTGGCAATTTCAAGCAGTACACAAATGTAGTCATTGTGAATGTCTGTATTCCATTTTTCACTTACTAGGTCTCCATCTATTCAGATTTGTACTTTTTGCATGGATGACCTCAAGTAACAATTCTCCAGAACTCTCTTCTAGTCATCCTCGGCTTTTTATCTAACCTTTCTTCATCTGTGTCAATTGTTTCCTATGTGAATATTAGTAATGGAAATGGACCTCTCTATCACTGACTTGAGCTTTTTCCCATCACCCAGGAGATTGTAATGCTATTTTACTCAGTTTCTGCAAGCTGTTTTTGAAAACTGGGGTCTGACTCACATATTTATTACTTCTTCCTCAGTGTTTCTTTTAAAAGTCTATTTTTTCATAATTAGGCTATTTCTTTCTTTTGTCTTCTCTACATTATCAAGAGCAAAATAACTATCTTGTTTCAATTTTTTTCTACTTTATTGTGTTTCATACAATAGGTATGAAATGAGGGGAATTATTCCTAATTAAAATATTACCTACATTTTCTTTGTTCAACTCCTTACATTTTTAGCTGTCATTATTGTGGCTTTAGAACTCCTAAAAAAAACCCCAAACAATTCACTGAGAGATCACAATGATATTCAGATATCCTTTAACTTCAGGAACAAAAGACTTAACAGCAAATGACCAAAAATGTGTAACTACCTTAGTGTGGTTAAACTACCTTGACTTCTATGAGCAACAGAGCAGTCTTAATTTCTAAGGGGAATGAAATGTGAACAATGGGACTTATTGTTCCTGACAGCCATTGAAACTTTGGAGCAAAAAAAATGTGTTTAGGACATCAGAATTAAGTGAGAGTGTTTTTCTTGGAAAAAGCCATGAGTCTTTTGACCATCCACAACAAAATCAAGTCTACTAAGCACATGGAGACCAGCCTGACTTTGCCTTTCCATGTAGCTCAGAGGTAACAACAATTCCCTCAGTTATGTATCTTCCTACCCTTTTTTCCCATGACTCCTGTTTGGCCACAAAAATGTATTTGCAGGGCTTCATAGCATGAACTGGCTTAAAAGATTTTTCAGACCCTGAGGAAATGACCTTATTGTAGGCTCAGCTCCCTTTCTTTGAATTTTAAAAGGACCTTTGATTTTTCTGTTGAACATCCTGAGAAGGGAGTGCAAGACCCAGACTTGGAATTTCATAATTACATTCCTAGCATAAATCAGCCAAAGAAAACTGTGTTATTGCCTCACAGAAAGAGCAGCATAGGGCAAGACAAATGAAACTGAGTCTGAACAATAGATTCAATGCAGTAGATTTACTATAAATCATGTGCAAATGTTACAGAATTTGGCTTGTTTCTTCCCCTTGGAAAAAAACGAAACTTTGAGATGAACAGAAAACAATTTTAAATCCATCAGAAGGATTAGTAAAACTGCTAACATTACTTCTTTATGAATCCTTATAAGGTATTCAAATAAAAACTGGCAGACACAATCTTCTCATTTCAAAATTTTTCATAAACAGTGCAAATACTTCCACACCACATGAAATAAAATGACCTGATAGAAAGATATTCCAAGTCTTTTATATTCTTTTTTTCCCTGACTTCTGTGTACTTTATAATCAGGTCCTTAGCTGCCAGGAAGGCAATATCTTTGAAGAGCAGCAGTAAATTATAAAGACATTTCTCATCTTATTCCAAATATTCCATGTATTTACATTTCTCATTTGAAGATCATGTTGTAATATTTCCTGTACAACCAGGGTAAGAACATAAAAAATGGATCAGAAATGGACTGACAGCTCCTTGGATTTTGCATTTATTTGGGACCATTGCAGAATGACCTCAGCTCTGAATTAACACATGATTTGGAAGATGTCTGACAGTATAGAATTGCAGAATACTAAAATCTTAGAGAAGTCATAGAGTGTATTTTAGATTTTCAGAACATTTAGTACTTCATCCCATAATTAGATTGACTGCAGAGGTGTTATTTGAATCAATAAAATGCTCTATAATAAGAGGAAGAACAGTACAATTCAAATGAGATTATGCTGATAGTCAGATGCCCCTTAAATTCAGGAAAGAAAGACTTACTGGCAAAAAACCAAACTTATATCTCATTTGCCTAATAAACATAGGAGCACTGTGAAGGCTGATAACCTCTAAACACAATCTTTCTTCCCATTACTTACATATTCTCATTCCAGACTTTTCTTCAAAATAAATGACCCTTAATTTCTGTCCCTCTTTCATTTAATTTCTCTTCACAGGCCCATTTTTCTCTTCAAATGGCCATTTTTCTATTCAAATGGCAATGACCCAGGTTTCATGACAATCCACTGAATTATGTAAATAAGACAAAAAGTAAAAGTAAAACATTCAGCAATTTCCTTCCTCAACTTTCTAAGATATATATTACAAATAAAGGCAAGGAAAATATATTTGGGATAAGGGAAAATTCTTCAGCAGTATCCTTCTTTTCCTCCTCTCAAAGCAGACTCTCTGAGTGTACAACTGTATCGACCTTTGAAGCACTAGGTGTATTTCATTAGTCGATGAAAGAGTTAGAATTTCTCTTTACTACGTAAGCCATCTGTATAGCCATATGCAAAACTGAACTTACAGAACCGTGTTGTTATTTTTTTGCCTTACAATCATTTCCACAATCTACAAAAATGGTCCAAATGGTCCTTTTTTCATGGTTTGATTAGATTCAGAGCTTTTCGTGCTTTGTAAGAAGGTATAGCTTGAAGAATTAAAGGCTCATAGCTTCAAACACTAAAACACTATCTGACACCTCTAGTCTTAAGAGGCTTTTTGTTTGTTTGTTTGTTGCCTTTTTTTTTTTTTGGAGATTGGAGAATATTTTTTCTCCTTTTGGAGAAAATTAGACATAAGTGGTTTAAGGCAATAATGTTGACATTTATGGATATCCTGCAGCTCCCAGAATATTACCCACCGTGTTTATAATGTCAGCTGTGCAAACTTACTACCCATATGAGTACATTTTCAGTAGCGTAAATCAATTTAGAAACTCACTGTGCATTTATGTAAAGCCTAGTTCATACAGGAGGAGCTGGAAACACATTGTCTCAGTTTCATCACAGCACAACAGCTTTGTTCCCTGCGATGCTCATTTTCCTTACGCCTTCCACATAATACTGAGCAAGTGAAAATCCTATCAGTATGTGGTAGCCTTGCCCTTTCCTGGCAACTGGCTGGTTTGTACTTCAGTAACAGTCAACAGGATGTCATTATTTCCAAGAAAAAGAAAAATTAAATCTCTTTGAGACTGCAAGATATGACCCACTCTTTTAATTAGCATTTTTTGCAGGCTATAGTCTGAAATGATAGCAAATATTCAACAGGTATCCTTTCTTCATTCAGTTGCAAATACAATTAAAATTTGGTTTTCATGCTATTTGAAAATTAACTAAGCAATTTTGGCTGTGTAATGTTGCAGAAATTTGTAAACTGTAATACGATCTCTCTAAATTGCTCTCCAATCGGAAATATAAATATTAGCTTTCTGAAATGTATAAACTGAATGGAACAAAAAAGCATAATTGTATGTTGATCCTGTCAAGATACACCCAGAACCCAAAAATATTAGTGATTCAGCTAAACAGCTTGCAAAATCTTCTGTTGTTTTTCATTAACAAAATCAGATTTAACATAGTCATGACAGTATGGATGATGTCAGTAGAACATACCATATTATCATCTCTTTGCCCTCCTGAGGGCATCAAATACAACCTGTTTATTATATATCCCATCATAACAGGAATTTGAGAAGTTGTCAACCTGTTTGCTGGTGTCCTTCTGTTAAAATGCTCAGCTTGAAGTGGTCTGCTTGTTGCCCTTAATCGGCCATCTGAATCCTTATTCAGCTGCAACTTCTCAGTCTATCATCTCAAATGCCATGAGAGGCTGCAGAACGGTGCCACTGCTCAGTCTCAGCAGAGGTGGTGGAGAGGTCATTCTGCCTAGTTTGTGTTTGTGTTTAATTTAAGCTAAAGAAATAAACCTTCAGGATCCTTTCATTCAGTGTTCCAATTCTGTCTATTGAAAAAAATACATCTTCAGACAGCAAACTATTTAAAAAAAAAAACAAACAAATTATGCAAGACCAAGTGGAAGAAAAGTGTAATGATTCTGATCTTGTGTTGATGTAGACTTTAGTGGGTGAGCAACTAACTGCACCACGCTGAACATGTTTTTCTTGCAGGCAGGAAGGGACCATTTCCCATATCTATCAGCCTTTGTCTTCAGTATTATCTTTATTCATGTTTTGTCATGTAAAATATGTTAAGTTTTCTGTTCTGGGGTGGGACATGATGTTGCATGACATGCCGTCAAATTTCTACTATCCAAAGAAAGGGATAAATTCTGGACAGGTAGATATTGTGTCCCACTGAAATAGCATCAATAAAAAGTACAAATTATCTTTTTTTAATGAAGGTTTTAGTATCTTGTCACCCTGGTGTTTACTGAGAAAAGATCAGTCCTGAAAAGGAGGTTGCTGTTCTGTTTACCTCTAATTATTCAGGTCAATAAGTACCTGTAACTCTTTATTTTACCCATCTACCAGTATTTTTTTTTTACAGCCTGCATCACTGTTTACAAAAAGCCCCTGCTGAGTGAGATCCTTCACATCTTTCTTTTTTTTTTTTTTTTTCGTGACTGGTCCTAAAGTCCTTATGTTGACAGACATTTTCTAAACACTAATTACTAAATCTATTTTTCATTATTAGAGACAGCTACAAAACTATAGCCTGTAGTTGTATTCTTTTTGATTTTGTAAAATGCTGTCTGAAATAGAGGAAAAGCAATTTCATAATGACCACAATGTTTTATGAGGTGAAAAAACTCTAGGATTCAAGATCAAGACATGTATACCTGCTTTTAGCACATAAGAACAGGTAACTGCAGCAAGTCTGATGTGTCCATAATTCTGAATATATCTTCTAACAAGTATGGGAATCAACAGCTCCTGAGCAGGTTCTTAGCTGTGAAAATGATGCAGACAAGTTTTTCCTATGCTATTTATTGACAAATGGATTTTGACTTACCACATGACAAAAGTACTTTCAAGAACGAACAAAAATCTAATATTACAAGTATTTGAATTTATTTGAATAATTAGAAGTTCGTTTCAATAAGTTGTTCTGCTACTGATTGTAGGAGAGTTTAAGTCATTGAGATTTCCCTAGAAAATAACTAATTATTTGAGATTTCTTATGTATTTTACTTTGGCAAGGTCAGTTAATTTTTTTTCAGTTAGTACTAATTATGACTGTAGAGTATTGTCACACCTGCCCCCTCTCTCAGTGGCCTGGGGAATCCAAAATACATTTTAGAGGTATTTATTCTACTTTCTAGCTTCTGTAATGCCTCAGACAGGTCGTTGCTGTAAACTAACATAACTCTAATGAAGCTGTGCGTGTCTTTCTGTCAGCTGGTGACCCACACTCTGTTTATTTTAATCTATTTTGAGCCAGCTCCTGGAGCAAGACTATACATTTTGCAAACCACACAAGCAGTACCACATTCTGCATAAACACACACACATACATGAAGCTCACACATTAAAATTTTATGTCTCCAAAAAAAATTATTCTGAAGTTTCTTATAAGGCTTTCTGGATGTTTCTGCCAACAAATTAGCACAGTGGCCATGGCTGGCAGCCACTCTGCCACAGAGTAAAGTGTCACCCTATGTCACTGCCTGTGCAGCGGAGCTTACTCAACACTCCTCCAGTAAGTTGGATGATGAACTGGAAATGCCACTTCAAATAAGCATCCAAAAGTTCCAGATGCAGGGTTAGCCTGGGAGCAGGTGACTGTTCCCGTGTAACCCTGGAGCAGGCATAGGTGACTGTGGGTAAAGGTGAGTGTCAGGGAGCTGCTAGGGGATGTGGTCCCTGGGGAAGAGGATGTCACCCCAACTGACCGCAGCCCTGTCCCACAGGATACAAGGAAAACAGGCATGGAAGCACCCCTAGAGCATTGTTTAGAAATGTATTGTCCTGTTACTCCTTCACTCACCAATACAGTCATAACTAAGCGTCTTGACAGTGTCCTCATTTTCACACCTAAGAAACAGGCCTTACAGAGGATCCGGACAGCCCTGTAAAAACCTATATTGGCCAGACCTGATAAAAGAAGACAGAGAGTTATCTCATTGCTGGTGTTGGTGCAAGGAAAATCAGACTGATTTGAAGGTTCTGGCTAGAGAAGGTCCTTTCAAAGCCAGTAGTCTGGCCATGGTAGCAACACAAGTGGATGTTCTGCCACTGTTAAATACCCTAGAGGGCAGAGATCTGGATACCTTTCTTATTACTTGGATAACAATCAAGCAGCCTTAAAGGGGCAAAGGGTCTGAGAGTTTCAACTGATAGCAGAGTAATTATAAATGAATGGCATAACGAGCTCAAAGGAACAGATAAAACTCACTCTCAGAAACAGGAGGTGGGATAACAGAAGGGGATTTTTGTTCTGCTTAGCAGCTGGAACATTGTGCCTGCTTGGGAAGAGCGCTTTAAAAAAAACTGTAGACTAATTTTTCAAAATCCAAAATCAGGGGGCAAAAAAAAAAGTTAGATTAAGAAAATATGCTTTTAAATGAAAGAAACCGATAATGCAGGAAGAGAAAAGAGTTTGCTTCTAAGATAGACTGAAGTACAATCTCTTGTTATGTGTAGTAGTATTCTTGAAATTTTAGTGGATTCTTTGATTTTCACCTGTAATAAGGATGAGACAGTAAACACCAAATAAGAGGCATTTTTAATATGCTATTTTCATATTACATTCTATAAAATCAAGGATTTTCAGCCATAAGGTTTGGTTTTTAATAGAGCTTGATTTTAAACTTAAGTGATTTACATGGACTACAAATTAAAATTTGTAATAATTTTACACCTTATTTTAATTTTTTTTTACTTTATTTTAAATCTAAATTAGTCCACCTTTTCTCATTCTTCTCCCTTTTCTTCTTCATGCTTTGTTTTTTATTTGTTGATTTTTTTCTTTTTTTTTGGTGGGGAAGTGGGTGGGGGAGAGAGGAGCTGTGGGCTTACTTTTGGCAAAATCAGCTCTACTTAGAATTTATCAATTTGCCTGGAAGAGCAGGCTTGCTGCATTGACTGTGTAGAGAAAAATACCAGAATAAAGTTTTATATAGTACTAAAAATAATTTTAAATTGATTGTTTAACCTTTTAAATGAAAATTAAGGAAACCTTTGGTTAAACCACAGTGAATCAATCACATCTGTAAAACCCCAACAATTTATAATATCTGTTTGCTATAATGCCTGAGATTATTACTCCACTGGTTTACTGATAAAACCAGCTAAATATGCCAGGTCAGTTCCTAACATACGTGAGCTTGCTAAACCTGACCTGTATATTTAAGTTTCTTTTAGTTTTGAAGACTTATTTGTGCTGCTGTATGCCTCATTTCTAAATACTTTTTCATATTTAGAAATACTGAATTTAGAAATTCTGAATACTTTTACATAAAATAAATCTATCAGATCTTAAAGTAAAATGTAGTTACCTGAATGTAGTATCTAGTGCCAGTTGAGTTTTAGCAAACAATTTAAGGAAATGTAAGCAAAACAAGTTTTCAGCAACTCATTCTGAAGAATTTCTAAATCATTCATTACTTCTCCTAACAAGTCTCTCCAAGCATCTTCACCCTGAAGCAAACACACAAAAACACAGCCCAGACTTTCAGTTTGGGAAACAATTGGAAGACAGTAACGATCAATTGCAAAGTCTTAACTTCAGGCATTGCTACCAGTTCCCCTAATTAACAGGAGGCATCACTTTTGACCTGCTGTCATATTAAAATTCAGAATACAATACAAAATCTCCGATAAAACATTTCTACATTCAGTGGAATAAACAGAGAGGGGAGAGCAGAGATGAGCTTGGAGTAGGCGTGGGAGGAATTGTTAATTCTATGGTGAGAGTTAAAGATTATTTTATTTACTGCAAGGTGTGCAGTTCATTTGCACTCCTTGTGTTCACTGGTGTTTTAACTGCAAAAAATCCAACTGCCTTCCCTCTAATATGCTGCGAGGCTCAGGATTGCTCTGTCACATGAGAATCTCTTGTTTGTAGTTTCACTTTCTGGCAGTGGTTAAAAGAAATTTATAGATCACACATCTTTGGTGAAAAGAGATTTTAATAGTAGGTGGTGTGTTTCTTTCCTATTACATGTGTTTTCATGCTGAAAGCCATTGTTTATTAGAAAACAGGTTTTTTACTCCATAAAGAGTTGGGTTCTGAACTGTAATCTTACAACATACATTCTTTATTCCAGATGGGATTAGAGAAATAATTAAAATTACCTAAATATTTTACAGTGTGATCATATATGTTCTACACTTAGTTCTCCAAAGAAATTTAGATAATGAAAATAACAGTAAATGATCTTCCTAGAGCACCTGAATGTCCTGAGTACAACCTGGACCCATTAGAGTCAGCAGCACACACAAATATAGTAGATGATTTTTGAAAAACATTGCTTACGATATGCAGGAACAAGACAAGTAAAGTTCAAAAAGGATGGCTCTCCACTAAGGTCATACTGAAATCCTTATACGACAGATTTTGATTTTACGTACTGAGAAACTTAACTAGGATTACATGATATTTGGCCACATATCTGATATTTCCTGCTGTCTTTCTTAAAAAGCCAACTAAAAAGAAAAGAAAACTTGAAAATTATGATAGGAAAATAAGTAAAGCTTTCATTAATTACAATGGCAACGTTTTCACTTCTCAGCTGTCCATTCTGCGCAAGTATCTTTGCAATGGAGAAAATTGCATTAAAATGAAAGAACTACCTGTTTCAGTAACAGTCCCTTGATATATTACTGAAAAAATATTGTGGCTTTTCTACTAAGCAGAAGCAGGAATCAGAGCATCATAGGTGATCGTGTTGGCCAATTATAATCTTAACACGATACATTCAGTCACTTGTGGAGGGTAGAAACATGTGCAATTCACTGATTTGTCAGTAATTGCTTTCCATGTACCTGTACCCTGTTCCGCAGAACACATCTATTGCAGAATTCTTTGACTGTTCATTATCCTATGATTAGACATAGACACCTGAGCAAAAGGATACCTTGCAGCTCCCTGTACAGGGTCCATGCTCACTGTGGCATCCCTAAGGTGAAGGACATTTATAATATATAGAAATTACTTGAAAATGTACTATTTTCTCAGTTGAGTATTTGTAAATAATTATTTTCTGAAGCTCATAATTCATCCAAATAGAGAATTCTCATGAAAAATCTCAATATGGGATTCCCATGCTTTTTGGTAATCCTCTACTCAAGCAAATCACTGAGCATTTCTGTCACCCATTCTCTATAATGACTGTACCATTTTTGCTGAAAGTACTAGAAATTTTTTTTTCCTACAAAACCTGAAGACATCTAGCACTGAAGTATTCTGAAGAAAAAAAAAAAACATTGAAGTTTAGTAATTATAAGCATCTAATTCAGGACCTAATACTGGCAATTTTGGACCCCCTTACCTCACATTTTTAATATATAATAACTCCAGACAGAATGAAAAAAAAATAAAAAGGAGCTCTTAAGCAATCATAAGAAGAAAAGAGATAGAGAAAAAAAAAGGAGAACACTTTGAAATTTCAATTAAACCACATTTTAATAAGAGTTCCTCATGCTTTATCACTTGATCAGGTGACTCCCCTGATCTCAAAGTAAATGCTGTTATTTGCTGTTAAATTTAAAATGCAAAATAATTTTAAAAAAGAAAAACCAGAAGGCAATTATTATTCTTCAATATAACAAACAATTCAAAATTCCATAACTAAATGAAAATATCTGAATTCTGGACACAAGAAAAGTCAGCAGAAAGTGCCATGAAAGCTGCATTTTAATTTGTCCCTTCTTTGTCTAGGGAGAACCTTTCAAGGTCGTCTGCAATTAGAAGAGCTTTGAACTCTTTTGTTGAGGGAGAGGAGAAAAAAGAAAAGGATTACCTCAGCGGCAGTTTGAAAAGACTGTGTAATGCATTTGCGTTGAAGAAGGACTTATCTTGAACCATCACTCCAAATCCAGATCTGTGGATCTAGTTACCGTTTAACAGACAAAGAATGAATTGACTTGCTATCATAGCATGAGAAAAGATTTGTTCTGTTCTTCAAATGTTGTTAATCTGATCCTGAGGAAGTTATTTAGGGGTATCATCTAAATGTGATTTAGGTGTCTCAGCACCTTTGAGGGCAAAAGGGTCAGATACTGAAAGGTGTGTGGATTACTAGTGAAGCAGACAGTTTCTTTCTAGGAGTTAAGGATGAAAAGCAGTCCTTAAAAGCAGAAACCTCACAAGGTACCTCTCAGCATTGTTTGATATCAACACATCATTATAAAATCCCATGTTAACAGCAAGAAGGAATCAAACACCCAAACAGCACAAAGATTTGGGAATCAAATACATTGCTACTTCTTTTTAAATGTATCTCTTACTGTATTTAAAATAATAAATACAGGTGGAGTAGATGGTTAAATCCAACTGAAAATTTTACTTTACAGCACATACTTCATTAGCCTGTGTTGGCCCAGACTCCAACAATGATTTATGTCCATGATTATGCTCTGTCCTCAGCCCTGCTGAGTGTTTCATGGAGCAAGAGAAAAAACCCTGCTCCTTAGGAGCCTACGAACATGGAGAGTCAGATATCTGCTCCATAGAGCCAACACTGAGTCTGATGGTAGCTCTTCTAACCCAGTGCCAGGTGGTTTGGGCCCCCACCTGGGGCAGAGCAGCATCCTGGCTGCCCACCCATCTCAGAGAAGGCTAACTTCAAGGGCGTCAACAAAGGAGTGGGTTAAGAGGAGCCTTCTGCATTAAAGATGCACACATTCATATTACAGTCTGAAAACCACTGGAGAGGTGTGATATAATCCCTTAAGCTTTGATTTTTCTCTCCTTTCAGAGATGCTTTTTATAGGACTGCTGTATTTTATAGGAGTGAAATATGGCAAGTCCGATTTGCATAATGCTATTTATCACTACATACAGATCCTTTGCAGAAACGTAGAGAAACCCTGAGAAACCCTAGGGATGTATGTTCTCAGTCACAGCAAGCCTCTAAGTGATTTGCAGAAGCCCTTTACCTGTAGAAATGTCAAATATATTTTCAGCAAATATTCCAGTTTTTGTTACAGTCACCATGTGTAGTGTTTTGAACTAAGCTGCCACATGCCCACCAAAGCTGCTCCTCAGCAGGACAGGGGAGAGAGAGTGTTATGAAAGGTTCATAAGTTGAGATAAGGGCAAGAAGGGGTCACTTACAAGTTATCATCATGGGCAAAACAGAGAACTTGTAAAAAATTAATTTATTACCAATCAAATCAGAGTAGGATAATGAGAAACCAGCTCGAAACTTTAGACTTTCTTCTTCGTGGGCTTCACTCCCAAATTCTCTCCCTCCTCCCCACCAGCAACACAAAGAAATGGGGAATGGGGTGTGTTCATCACACACTGTCTCTGGTGTTCCTTCCTCTTTACACTCTTCCCCTGCTCCAGCATGGGATCTCTCCTATGGCAGACAGTTCCCCATGAACTTCTCAAACATGAGTCCTTCCCACTGGCTGCAATTCTTCATTGTGGGAGTAGACCTACAATATCAGGAATGGAAGAAGTCATGCCAGAAATGGGTTTATGAAGAAAATGAAGAAGCCAGCCAAGATGCCTTAAAAACTGAAGTTTTTACTGTATTGTAAAATGGATTCCCTGTCCTTTTTTTACTTTAGAATCTTACTTTACTTTACTTAAGAATCACCTTTCTTCTTCCCAAAACCCTTTGAGAGAACTCTTATGTCCCTACTTTAGTATGCAGGAATTCTTTCTTGCAGTGCTATGTGGCTTGCAGTGCTATAAGGGCCCTTATTGGCCCTTTCCCCATTGGTTGTGAAACTCTTAAATACCCCTGACCATGTGAATAAATTCTCTCTCTCTGCACCCTCTCTGGTGGTCTCTGTGTGCCTCTCTTGGGGCATCTCTGGGACCGCATGGTGGGGGGGGGGCGAAGGGGGAGCATCTCCCAACAGCTGTCGAACTTCTTAACTACTCCAGGGTGGGTCCCTTTCATGGAGTGCAGTCTTTCAGGAACAGCCTGCTCCAACCTGGATCCCCTCCACAGGGTCACCAGTTCTCCCAGCAAAGTCACTCCAGTGTGGGCTCCACAAGGCCACAGATGCTGTGAGAAGCCTGCTCCAGTGCAGGCTTCCCATGGGGTCACAACCTCCTCTGGGCATCCCTGTGTTCTGACATGTGCTCCTCCATGGGATGCAGGTGGATATCTGCCCCTCAATGGACCTCCATGAGCTGCAGCGGGACAGTTTAGGGGGAGACTTGGTTTTTTTGTACGTGGAAAAAAAAAACAAAAACGGTGGGAAAATGTAAAGAAAAGATTTGATGCAAAAAAGAAAAGTACTTTCTATGAAGTCTATTTTCAAGCACCTTATAGATCTGGTTGTTTCTCATTGCATATCTTAATTGCAGGCAAAATAAGCATTTTGTGAAGAAACAGCTTCTTAGTAGGCACAAGCTAACACATATCCAGCCTGTAAAATTCATGCAAATATTTAGCCAATGCAACAGAAAAGCTTATGTTCTGGTGCATGTTCCCTCCAGCAACAATGTAGCCTTGAAAAACAGAAGCCAGCAGCCATGTGGCAAACACCCTCATATTCCCTGTCACTTCCATCCATCACTTACGTTGCACCAAAAAGAAATAGTCACTTTACTCTCTTTCTTCATCAATTTGCAATTAAAAAATTACAAATAAAGGCTAAGAGGATCATACAGTATGTAGGATCATACAGTATGTTTATGTAGAGCACAAGGAAAAACACTGGGTTTAAAATGTATTTTATAAGATCACTGAATTTCACTAATGAAACCACCTTGAAAGGTAACACTTGATCAATGATCCAAGAATGGTCAATCCATACCAGTGACTGGTTTTGGATAAAAAATTTTATACAAATATTTTTTTAAAAAACAACATATATGTGTCATTTTGTATGTTAGTAAAAATCACTATGCAATAAATTTAAACTTTCTTAAAATAATGTTTGACAAAACACCAAATTTCACAGTTTCTAATGTTGCTGTGCCAAAGTTTAACATTTCAGTACAAAATTAGAAATATATTTTTGATATAACTTTTCAAATGAAAAATAAAATAATACTGAAGTTTTTTAACATAAACATTAACAGAAGGTTCTGCACAAGGCCAGACTTTGTGATATATTAGACTCAGAACTAAGAAAGTTTTTTTTAAATCAGAACAATAGAAGAGCAAGTATTACCACATTCTTTTGTCTAAGTCTTTCCAAGACTTTTCTGCTCTTTCTCTCTGGTATATGCATTCAGAAAAGGCATCCACATACAGCAAAGGGTTTAGGAGATTTTCAGCCTGTTATGTTGGGCACGGTGACTCCTGTTAGAGAAATATGGAAAAAAACCCCAATAATTAAACAGTCAGTGGCACTGTGATACTTATATCATCAAATTAAAGAAATTACTTTTTTTCTGCCAGAGCTAATACAAATAAATAGTTATACAAAGTGAATGCTTTGAATCAACTCACAAGAATTTAGATGTATACCATTTAAATCCCTACTTTCAAGTTCTATATCCTTCTCAGGCTTCTAAAAGACCATTTATTGAATCAAATAGCAGTGGAAAAACAAGTATCCTCTAAATAATGCAAAATACCAAATGCACGGTGAATAATTCTCTTCATAAGAAGCAAGATTGATTTTACCTTTGATTATCTGTGCTACACAGAAATACTTTTTCCAATTAAGGTTAAAAAGTTAATGTTAGAGAGTCAACAACTTGACAAAATATCACATTAATCAGGAAGTATAAACTCATTGGAATTCCACATGTGGTGCTGAAGGAGCTATTTCTGGAATACCAGACAAGTACCGAGTTACAGAGACATGTTCTGGAGCACTGATTAGCCAGGCCTCTTGAAACACGTGTGGTTTGCACCCATAACATATTGTTAAACAAGGTACTTAAATATTGTATCTCACCTCTTATTTTTTTCAGGAACAATTAGGAGCCTAAATAGTTCAAATGATTTCTAGAAAAATGATACATTCCATAAAATATTTTCTTCAAAAGTAGCTAAATGTATCCTTTTTAACAACAGTACCACAATCAGCTCCCAACTGTAAAGATGTTCTTCCTCTTGGGGCACTCAGTGCTGCACCACCTGCTGGGACTATTTATCACTGCTTTGTCCATAACAAGTAGGCAAAGTTAACAAACCTTCTTGGACCCTGCTGTGATTGGTTCTGAATTAGCTTGGGCTCTCAACTTGGCCAAAAGAAGCACAAGAGTTTAGCACACTCCCCTTTCTTGGAAGGGCTCGGAAACAGGAAACAAGTGGACAAAAAAGAGACTGGGAGGAAGTGATGGCATCTGTCCTTATTGGTTTTGTGCATGGATGCTTGGCTTAGTGATGAGTGCCCAGCTGGAACTGCTGGTGCTCTATACCTCTGAAAATCACCTCAGATGTCTTAAAATACTTGTAAATACTTATAATCAGAACAGTCCCATAGTTGGGGTTCTTATGTTCCAGACTGCAGCCAAGATACAGTTTTCTACACAGCAAAACTGTAAACCAGATGACTTATTGCAAAAGCAACCTGCCAAAAAAATTCACTTTATCTGAGATTCAATTGTTGGCTCCCATCAAAGTGACGGACATTTCAAAAGACTACAATAAATTATGTCTTTGTTTGTGTTATATCTTTGCATTCCCACACACCAAATTCAAAATAAGATGCAGGAGTAATGTTTGAATAACATCTTGCCAGGTCTATAGAATTATGATCTCATAAGGATGACTGAGACATAAAAATATATACAGGCAGATAATGTTGCCTGTAACAAAGAAGGGTATCAAAAAAATGAATATTAAAAAAGAACAGTTTTGTTAATGGACAAGGAATAGCAACCTGCTCTTGGATTTATACTGATCAGAGTGAAGCAAATAAAAGAAGTAATAGAGATAATAAAATAATGATAAAAATTGTTTTTCAGATAAAGTAATAAATCAGGAAACTGTGAGGAACACGGTTGTTGCTACTTTTCTAATTATTTTTACCTTGTACAAGGGATATATATTCTCCCACTATATAACCAGAAATAAGAAGATATAATGAAAAGAATAATTATGGTCAATTATTTCATTTTGAAAACCTTTTTTTCTTTATCCCAGAGTTAGTTACACAAGGACAACTCATAGTTTGGCCTCTAGCAGTGAGATACTCAAAAGGAATAAACAGAACATCTAGTGATGCCTGCAATAGTAATAGCCTGGCTAAGAACACCTCAGAGAAAGACAAAGATGAGATCACAACTTCATTTTGACAGTGAGACAGTATTTGATGTGCTATCTACACCCCATCACCCTTATTCCAGATTTCAGCACACATGGCATTTCTGTATCAACTCCTCTAAGCGTTGAACCAAATCCTGCTCTCTGCTGCCTAAGCAGTCCTTTTAAAATCATTGGCATTTTATAGGTTTAAGTACAACAATTCTGTTAGTACAACAAAGATGAAAACAACCCTTTGCATTTAATCAGGACCCTACCTGCACACTAACCATGCTTCAGACCTAAGATATCTGGAGAACTTGTTTTAGCAATGAAAGAAAAACCACCACTGCATTTTCTTGAGCACACAGCTAAAGTTACAATGCTAATTTCTGTGTTGATTCTAACTGCTCATAGAATGGAGGCAAAAGAGTTCCTTTTCTAAACAGTCACATCATAAATTTACAAGTATTAAAAAAAAAATGGTAAGTTTCTATGATCATTAATATCAAACTTTAAAAATTGGGTTTATGTCTATTTACAAAAGATGAGAAATAGAGGTCAAGCATATGATCTCAGGAAAGATGCTTCTTAAATATCATGATTTTATTCCTAATCTATGCAAATTACATGATTTTATAAGCTCCTTGAATTAATTCTGCATGCAAATGTAGTTTATCAGAATGTGGTCAAACTGGAAAAGGTAGAGAGAAGGAAGGCAAGGACAGTGAGAGGCATGAGACAACATCTGGTGAGGCAGACTAGGATTTTTTAATCTGGAGAAAATTTATAAAACAAGAAGTGTCATGGCCAGAGCAAATAGGGAAGAATAGTGTTGCCTCTTGCAATGCACTATACAGGATACATCAAGGGGAAGGAGAAGGTGATAACATGCGACTAAACTAAAGAGAGTTTAATTGATCTATGAAATTACTTTTGGAGGATGAGTTTTAAAAAGTGAACAGAAAAATCTACAACAATAGTGTTCACTGGATGTTATTAAACAGAAAGGCCACACCATGAAGTTCCTGAGTCAGTTCTTGGGTACTAGAAGAACATCTGGAAAGGAACATGATTTTGTCATCCACTTCAGAACTTCTCCCAAAGTGGGTAGTAAAATACTGGGCTAAAATACCTTTGGCTGAATATTGTTCAGCAACATCTTACAAGATAAGTAAGAGTTTCTCCTAAATATGTTGGTTAAATGACTATATACTTGATGTAAACAATACATGTATAATAAAATGAGAAATAGCTTCAAAAACACTTGAAGATTCATTAATATCTAAGTGTTGTTTCATGTTATAGTATCCTGGTATTTAGCTTGGGATTTCAAACTAACTCATACATTACTATTTAATCTAATTGCTTCTTTTTAATTCATTAGCAGGAAATGCTTTCCTTTTTTCCAATGTGGTTAATATTTATTTGCTCTTATGAGGTCCCAATCCAATAACAAAACATTTGTTGCCATGCCTGTTATTGTAGAAAGCTGTGGTATGATTTTCTCTTTTCAGAAGCTTTCTTAAGCTTTCTTTGTAAAACAAGTTCTCACCTATGCATTAATAAGCAAACCCAGATTAGCAAAATACTTGCTAGTCCTGGATGGGTTCTACAAAAGTCTAAGAGGTCAAAACAAATAAAATGAAGCAAATATATATTTATGCTGTACCTTACGGTGTGTACTAACATTAATAATCATGCTGTCATTAGTCTATCCTCATCAGAAGGTAAGACATGACTGTTTCTGCCAGGCAGTGTTTACAAATGGGTTGATGCAGAATACACACAATGTTCTCTGCAGAGTAAATTAGCACTCCATAGCACTGTGACTTCTAGTACTCAGCTATATCTGGGGATCTCTGCTCTATGCTGCAGTGTGGAGTGTAGATAGGTCCAGAACAACTTGCCTGTATCTTTCATACTAAGCAAATGTTAATCTGGTCTAGTAGAAGGTATCCCTGTCCATTGCAGGGGTGTTGGAACTAGGTGATTTAAGGTCCCTTCAACATAAACTGTTCTATGATTCTATGATTAGAGCCAGAAGCAAAACACAAGCAGCCCTGCCTTCCAGATAGCATTAGATCACAGTTCTAATTCTAAGGATTAAACAGAGAGTGTTAACGCATTTCATCTCAGCTGCTTTACTTTGAATGCTCAGATTTTTCGTTAAAAAAAAATAAAAAAATCTAATTCTGGACTTTCTTCATATATTCATTTAGATTTGTAAGTAGTGAAGAAAATAGAAAAGCTGTAGATTCTCTGCTTAGCTGCAACTGACAGCTGCAAGAACAAATGGTGCAGGAAGAAGGGAAAAAAAAAAAGCTTAAAATAATAGTTGAAGCAATTATGTCTTCCAATAACCCTCCCAACCACTGTCACACCTGCTTTCCATCTATCCTTATTAAAAAGTCTAATGCAAAAGATTTAAAACTAGAGACTTACAGAATCCAAACACTCGTTACCAGCTGTTTTGTGCAGATGTCAAAAATTAGGACTTTCAGGTGGGATACCTGAACCATGAACGACCTGCAAAAGCCTGGGTCAGGTTTTTTTAATCTTCTCATATAAAACGCATTAAAAAGAAGGTCAGTTTGTTTGGAACAAAAATATTTTTAAAACCTGCAGTATGACTACTGGGGACAAAGGGAGGGAAGAGACTAAAAAAAGAGATGGCCTCAGCAGGAAAGTGCATGCCTTCATGATAGATAAGAACTTTTTGTTTCAAAGGTTTGCCCTCCTATTCCATCCCAACTAAAGCCATTATCTTGTGGCTCATGCTGTGAATTTTCAAAATTAGCAAACAGGTGTTAAATCTGGTATTTGACAGCTATAGCAATGACAAGCATTGTCTTCACAGCTGTGGTATCTGGCAGCCATTGTTACCATAAGAAGTGCTGGCAATTGAAAGAATAATTTGCATTATTTTGCAATTGCATAGAAATTACTATTGTGCAGCCACTGCAGCCATCAGTCAGCTCTCTGGGCAGAGTACTCAATATCTTTTGTATCAGTGCAGACAGTAGTCCATTTATCTTGCAAACTGGCACTTAGCATCAACTTGTTACTTAGTGGATTAGGTAAACATGTGAACATAATCTCTGCAGCTTCATGAGTTATGAGATCTTCAGGCTATTGTAGTTAATGATGGAATGAGACTGGAACATCCACTGTGACCTTTCTTTCCAACACTGAAAGTGTGTGGTCTCCTAATTACGGTTTTTCAATAAGACTCAAAGCTGAATTTTCACTTGAAATTGAGAATTTCCATATCTTCATCCTGAGACTTGATACATCCTGAAACTCAGATCCACTTTCAAAAGTAAAGGGGTTGTAATGCCAATGTCAAGGCAAACTTTTCCTATTTAGAGAATTATAGTTAATTCAGGGACAGAATTACCACTGGGGGCAAGGATTAGGAACTCCCTTGAATGCTCTCTGCTTTCTCATTCATTTTTTCATTAGTAGCTTGCTGTGCATTACAAAGGGCGACTTTTGGACCCCATTGTCACCTTCCTTCTTTCAAAGAGCTCTCACAACATTTTCATGCACGTTTTCAGCCATAGACTTCAATTCTGTGCCAAAATCAAAATATTTCATTTCCAAAAATTAAAGTATTTGTTACTAATAGAACTGAAAGTACTGAAGGTACTTCTGCTCCATTGTTCCTGGAAAGACAAATATTGTTTTTTAATATGACTTTCTCAAATCCACAGGGCCACAGAAGATGGTTTTCACCCTTTATTATCACTAAAATGGCAGACTAAAGAGCAGGTTTCTCATGATTTGTTCATCAGAAAGTGTTCCAATAGAGCTATAATTAAAAACTAAGTGTTTTAAAATGAAAATTTGTAAATCAAAGTGTTTGCTTAACTTAATGTATAGATATATCCTAATAAGCAATGTATTTCCACAGTGAATCTGCAATAAATCACTTTCTGGATTTATTTATATTTTTGGAATACAGAGCCCCAATACATAAATATTATGTTTAGATTGATTTATTAGTATTTATACACAGTCTGTTCTTCAAGCTTCTGGGCTTTTAATTAATCTGGATTTGGGGCATAAATTCTTTATGCTTTGATTAATACCAAGCAGGTTTTATTTAATTAAAGAGACAGACTGGTGAGAGACATTTTAATCAAAAATTTCATATGCATACAGTACATCTGTATTTTTTAATACAAGCTCAGGCACATTAAAACAAGATTTATTCTTTCTCAGCTGTTTTTCCTTTTTGAATTATGGCATATTTCTGGTTCATGTGAGAAGTTACCTTCATGCACTCATTCCAAACCCTGCCTCCTCTCTCCTCAGAACAGTAGAGCAAGAAAATAAGATGAAGTGACAGGAACAAACAGAAAAACAAGGAAAAAAGTAAACTAATCATGCGCTGAGAAGCAACTTGCTGAATATCCCTGAATTTTCTAAAAGCAAAAAAAAAATAATGTTATAAAAGCCATTTCTTGAGGAGCAAAGTAATTCCATGAATATACAGGAAATTCTCTTGGTTCTTACGAAAGAAGAGGATAACCAGAAGATTTCACAAAATAATGTGGGCATATCTTTATTATCTTTTCAACCATGCAGCTAAGAGGTTAGTTTCCATACATTAGTTTTTGTATGGAAAATAACTGTCCCAGAAGAATAAACATTTGGCTCAAGTTTTACATCTGTCTACATTCTGTGCATCTGAAATTTACCCCAGTAGTTACCTGTCTCCAAAGTAAACATTCTGGAAACACAGAGAAAATTTCTTCCAGAGCCAGTACATGAACTTTCTACAAAAGCTTTGGAGTTGATTTTTTTTAAAAAAATAACAAAAGCCACAAGAGGTTTTTTTGGTTGTTTCTATTGGTCTGTTCTGAAAAGGAAATACCTTCACAGTACATGATTACAAGTAAAATATCACTGTCCTGGGCATTTTTGAAGGTTGTCAGTGCACCTCTAAGAGGGCCACACAAGCTGACTGAGAAAAGCAGTTCACAATACATGATATTGCAAACAGAAAGAAGAGGAAGGTCACAATTAGAGAAAAAAAAAGAAAAAAGAAAATTGGAAACTGCTGACCTGGATACAAAAGGTAAAAAATAATAGCATTTACAAACTAAAATTCCTCTTTTTAATAACAATCAACCATCATTAGTTAAATTAAAAATAAATGCAGGATTAAAATATCACACATCATAACATCATTCAAACACAGTTCACATGGGGTCTTCAGATAAAATAGATTAGACCAGTGGTTAAAAGATGAGGATTAGCAATGATTTTCATTCTTTGCTGAATGTGAATGGCTGTTTTGTCTGCCTTCACAAATCACTTCAGTGGTCACCACACTTTATAGTTTTATGTCCTTAAGATATATTTTTTCCAAGATATTTGTGTTTTCAAGTTGTGAAGTGACTTGTTTTAGAAAAAACTGTGCAGAGCTCTCTCAATCCCTCTTTCTGACATACTCTCAAACACTGATTTGCATTTCACTGGCTGCTTCAAGGTTTTGTGTTCTTGTTTTCTAGTAGTTTATACATAAACAGCACTCCTAAATATTATAATGATATAAAATAATCATGTAGTCACATCAGCGAGATGAACCACAAGAGCCTCTCAGAACTACAAACTCAGAGAGGAGGCTGTCACTGGTTGTCACTGTTATTCTCTCCTGGGTGTCACTGCTACTGTGTCTGCCCTTTCCTTTCCATATATATGTAAGTCTTGGTTTATCTCTGCAGCCACCTCCTGCAACATCTGGACCTATGATTTGATTGTAGGAAAGGGCTTCATGAACATATCTACCTACAAGTCAAAGTTCAACATGAGACAAGCTATGAATGATATATATGTTTTATATGTCATGTAATACATCATGTTCCTCTCATCATCATTCAAAAGAGCTCTGGGCTAGGCATACACTCCCTTTTTCAGTCAGGGCTAATAGGAGAGTGGTTGAACACCTCTCAGCAAGAAAATGGTCTTTGAAGATGTGAGTGATTCACAAAGATTGTATGTTTATTGCACTTGCAGTTTGCTTTACCTCTAGTTTGTGTTTAATCTAGAATTAGCAATAACTCATTGTTTGTTTAGGGGTGTTTCATATCACATCTCATCAGAAATCATATGATGTGCTTTTTGACTTTTCAGGAATATATGAGTGGATTTTCAAAAAAAACCCCAAACTTAAGCAGAGTGGATGGCAAAGGAATGTGAATCTACACATTTTGACATAACTTCACTCAAGCTTTTGTAAGTCATATATTTTACACAAATATCTGCATATAGAAATAAAAACTGCTATAAACAAAGGAAGGACAAAAAATATTCTTTATTGTGAGAGTTATGGGACACTGGAAAAGGTTGTCCAGAGAAGCTGCATGATCCTTGGCAGTGTTCAAGATGAAAGGAGCTTTGAGCTAGCTGGTCAAGTGGGAAGTATCTCTGTCCATGGCAAGGGGATTGGAATTAGATGATTTTTAAGGTTCCTTCTAACACAACACATTCTATGGTTGCGATTCTATTCTGATGGTTCATGATAAGCCTAAAGGCACAACCAAAGAGTTAATTTAGAGAAAAATCGGTAAATAGTTTGTGTATTCCAAATGTGCTGAGAATCTACTTTGCCAAAAAGAAAAATTGTTACAAGTGTCATGTGAATGTATTTTTCATTTTTTCTCAGAATTTTCCATGCTGAAAAAAATCCTCTCTGATTAAAAACTGATTCATTATAATAAAAATTTCAGTGGGGATTGATTTTTTATAAGTAAAACTTATATCATGATTCATTTGAGGAGGAATAATAGCCAAATATCTAATAAATACTTTCAGTTCTCTTCTGGTACTTTGTTTAATACTAGAATGAGAATTTATTTGGCTTCTAAAATAATATGCTAAACATTTTGCAAAGTGCAAATACAACAAAGCTCAGAAGGAGCTTTTCAGAAAGTTCAGTCCCTATAGCCACTGAACTTATGGGAATTCTCAGTGAAATTTGACCCAAATTTTCTGCAAGCTTCATGGACTCTCAACAGATTTTGAAGAGAATTTGTTATTATATTCACTTTAAACCACACTCCATTCAGACTGTCATCACTAGAAAAGCAAGTGGTGCTGTTGAGAAAGTTGAGGTTCAGGTCAGATGGAGCAAAGAAGATACTATTAGTTTTACCTTTAGATTCTCACCACTACCATGACGCACAGCTTTCCCAGGGTGTCCCAAGAAGCAACAAGGTGTCCAGCTTTCAGTCATTGCACTTCCACCACAACTTCTGTCTCTCTGATGTCAAAGACCTTGAAGATCATGATATACCAGTAAAAGGAGTAAGAAAACTGAAGGATTTTGTTTAGATGAGAAAAAAATTGACTTTTTAAATTTATTTTTTTAAATCAGTAGTGAATAGCATGCTGTTCTCATGCTAATGTTCATTGCTGGGAACATTTTGTGAATAAGTTTTTTGATATAGACCAACAAAGTAAAATAACTGTTCTGCGAAGAACAGCACCACACAACAGTTCTACAGGGCTGTCTTGATATATATTGTTTTTTCCACTGTTTTTAGCATATTAACATTGGAATTTATTGATTGCATTCACAGAGAAAATGGTTGCAGTGTTCCAAACAGCAGTCAGACTTCCTGTCTAGAATGAAATTTTGAATTTCATTAATTACTTTATTACCACAAATTGTTGGAAGAAACATGTGTTCTTGGATGTTAATTAATAGCTCATTATTATTATACAAATTAACTTGGCAGCACTGTGTACCGTATATTTGTGGAATAATGAATTACATTAAAGGGAAGCCAAGATGGCAAATGCTGAAATGCATGCATCTATTATCTGCTTCTTATAAATGCAGAAACCTTTCCTAGGGCATTAAACAGAAATCCTAATGAGAGGCACACTAGAGTTAAAAGAAAAAAAGAGAAAAGAGTAGGGAAAAGGATAAAGAGCAATGCACGTACAGCATGAAGTACTGAGCAGTACACTGAGAAGCAAAAGCTCCTGTTTTGGTCCCACAGGCATCTGCTCTAAATGGGTTCTCGTAAAAGCTGGGGAAGCCGACAATGTAGTGCACAGTGAGTTTTGAGTCTGATCTCTTAAATTAACAGTAGCAATAGGCTCATCTCAACTGCTCTGAGCAGCTGGCCTGGATTGTAACACAGAAACCAAAGGGTTCAAAAGGGAGGCAAAAAACAAAGTCTTATCTACACTGGTGGAGCACAAAGAAATATTTTCTTGCCATTTTGTTTCTTTTCCCTTTTCTTTTTGCTTCCCTTCCCTTCCCTCGCTCCTTTCTCTGTGTTAGTATAAAGGAAATCAAGGTACATTTGTGTATATCAAAAGAAATAAAAAAAATTCACTTGGGGAAGAATAAACAATGTGTTCATGAAGTAAATACACTCTCCAACAGCTCCTGATTTTCCTTTCTAGCTGAATTTGAAGTCAAACTGATATAGTAACTCAGAGTGCTACTTTCCATATGCATTTTTCCACCAATTATGCAATTTTTTTTACTGAAGCTGCAGTATCAAAATCTGGACCCCACAGTGTTCAGGATCCCTGATGAAATTGTACAAAATTCCATATATTTGACTTAATTCATAGTCATATTCTTTTCTGTGTACTCATTCCGAATGGTCTGCCTTGTCTCTGTTTTTATTATTTTCTTAAAACTAAGTAAAATGCATGTTTAGGGGACCTACTTAGAATATCTTCAAATTTTATTTCATCTCTATTGATCTCTCTGTATTTATATACTGTTCTAATTTTTAATGTATTATCTTTATAACTTGACATTACTTATGTAATTTCTCTAAACTTTTATTTATCCAGAGTTTTGTAACCTCCGCAGTTCTGTTCTTTGTCTTGTCTACTTTACAGATTCTCTACTTACTCTTACCAGCAACAGATTCTCTACTACCATGTAGAGATGACTACCAAATTAATCTGGCCTGAAACGTTCCTTATAATAATCAATAATTATTAATAATTAAATCAATAGTTGCTGATTTGGATTTTTTTTATCAGTAGAGGAATCTAGAAGTTTTGGTTTTGTATCAATATCAGTAATCATATTTCATCCATAAGATATTCAATTCTTTTGAAATAATACAATTTCTAGCACTGTTTATTCCTCTAATGCCATATTCATAAGCAAACCAAACATTCACTGCCTATTGCAAACTCCTAACATTGTCTCAAGAAATCCTCATTTACAATATTGTAAAAATTTTGTTAGGAACCAAGTAATTTCTGTATTACCTGTACTGCAATGTCTTACAAAAAAAAAAAAAAAAAGCCATCACATTACTTAAAATGTTATATAAAACTGTGCCAATTCAAATAGCTACAAAACTTCATTCTAAGTATAAAAAGGGGCTATTATCTCCTATTTGATCTGATACCTGAGATCACTTCAAGTGCAACTGTGCTTCCAGTAATAATAATTTTATACAAAGTTTGCATTTTCTAGTGAACAGTTCAGCTTATGCTTCAGAGAAGTCTGAAGTAAGAAAAAGAAACACCACAACTTTCCCAAAGTATATTTCACAGGTTAATCATCTTAGTAAGGGTTCAGAAAATTGGCTGTTTAGATCACTTCTTCAGTAAAACATGGCTTTGCAAAACAAAAATGTTAGATTTTGTCTAGTTGTATGTTAATTTTTTTCTTACTTGTTTGGTAGCAAACTGAATTGCCAATGTATCAAATCATCAGGGCTATAAGCAAATGTCTTTTTTTTTCATTATTTCAGCACCACACTGTACTTCTTCAAAAATTTCTTTCTCTCACGTTTAGATAGCTAGGGGAGTTATGAAAAAATGTGACTTGGAGAGATGAAAGGTACAAAAAGTCATCCTGAATACATCTTAGGGAATGTAGGGAAGGCAGTGAAAATATCTGATAACGCTAAAGTCTGGAACTAAAGCAATCCTGATATTATCAATAAAGGGGTTGATAACAGTTTCACCTGTCAAAAGAGAAGACAATTTCTTTGATGTTACCTTAACATGGACCTTTCCTTTAAGTTTCTATTCTCCTGAAATAAACCAACCTAGGCAATTTCTATCACTTTTTTACTTTGCAGTTTTAATTTTCTGTCATCCAGTTATATTAACCTAGATGACTGAATCATTATTTAATAAAGTTCAAGAAAGAATAATTTAACAGAAATATTGGGCTGTGGGATAGAGATAACATACAAATGATAACCTGAATTTTCAAATTTAAAAACCCACAGTTAACCGCATTTTCTTTGAGTTAAACTTGTACAATGGGGAAAAACACTGGGAGCACTTTTCCTTCTCAACAGGACAAGGGGAGAAAAGCATGACCAAAAGCTCCTTGTAGGTCAAGATAAAGACTGGGAGGTCACTTTTCAATTACCATCATGGGCAAAACAGGCCTGAGTTGGGGAAATTAATTTAATTTATTGCCAACAAATTGATTAAGGTAATGAAAAACAAGAACAAATCTAAAAATAACTTCCATCACCCCTACTTTTGTGGTTTACCCCCCGGTACCAGCTCAGCCCCACACAACCACTCACTCCCTAGCCCAGCTTCCCCAAGTGGGATGGGTGTGGGACACCCCTTAGGTCACATGGGGGCAGCTGTCCCCATGATGTTCCCTCCCAATTTCTTGTGCACCCTCAGCCTTCTCATTGGTGGGACAGTGTGAGAACCAGAAAAGGCCTTGATGCTGTGTAAGAACCGCACAGCAGTAGCTAAAGCATCAGTCTGTTATCAATGCTGTTTTGGTCACAAGTCCAAAACACAGCTCCATATGAGTTTTTATGAAGAAATTAACTCCATTCCAAACAAAATCAGCCCACTTCCCTTTTCTCAGGCTCAGCGTCACTCACAGTTCTTCTATCTTCTTTTCCTCTCCCCAAAGTAGCACAGGGGGAAGGAGAATGGGGGTTGCAAGCTGTTCAACGCATGTAGTCTCCACTGCTCCCTCCTCCTCAAGCTGTTCACCTGCTTCAGTGTGGGGTCCCAGCCACAGGAAATGGTCCTTAAAGGAACTTCTTCACTGTGGGTCCCTCCCACATCAAATACACAAACAAAATATGTTAAAATGAGTAAGTATCATATTTCCCATTAAAAGATGCAACAAGGACTTTGAGACAGTTTGTCAACAACACCTATCTGTCTGTAACTGTAATGCAAATTGCTGGATTATGATAAATTGAGTGCTCAAAAATTCAATTCAGTATAATAACTATTCTTTATTTTTTCATTTGCAATAGAAAAATCCAGATAAATAAATATTTCATCTTTTAAAGCCCCAGCAAGGAAAGATAGTGCTGAAGATAGTATCTTTGAAAACCCAGCCAATGTCAGGACTCCACACACAGACACAGAGGTCAGATCTGGTGGCCCAGTTGCTGAAGTGCCAGACCTGCCTTTGATGTCTCCTTGTTTTCCTGAACTGGAGAGAAGCGTAATATCATTCCCCATTAGTATTTCATTTAAAATTTAAAACTCTATGGAAACAGATGCAAACAGTAAGTGTATGATAAACGTCAGAATCCATTATTGGGCACCTCACTTAATTGTGAGGTAGCAACTATCAATTAACCAACAAGCTTAAAGACTTCCTAACCTTCATCAACAGGAATTTCCTGATTATCATTTGCAGCTTGCAATATTATACAATTTCTTTGTAGTACTCTTTACGTCAGCAGTTTTTGTACCAGAAGAAAGTTCTATTTGTATTATGGAGAGTTTTTAAAACTCAGTGTACAATATCACATGAACAGATAGTCTTGAGTAGGGTTTGAATCGAAAATGAGCTAATTTTCTAAGGGATTTCCTGTTAATGACAACTTTTCAGATGCTCACTAACTTGTCATGTAATTGCCATATCTTGTACTATATTTTTGCACTGATGGTTTCAGAGAAAAACAGCAGATTTCAGCAGGTCATGCTTGCGGAGTTGTATAGATATAGTCAGTGATTAGAGTCTCTGTATCAATAATTATTTATAATGTATGTAATGTCTTACAAAGAGAAGAATTATATCAGTGAGATCAGGAGCTCATTCATAATTTCAGTGGGTTTAACCATTAATATTTAGGCCTTTAGGCAGAATGCACAACTAGAACATTTTGTAAGTAGAAGTCGAGCTTTGTTTCAGGAAAATGACAGAATGTGCATAATATCTTCTTTCAGAGTCTAATTAAACCGATATGAATTCAAATCATACAAGTAAAACCAAAACATCCCTTAGGATCATTCCTGTTTATAAAATTCCAAATATTACACTTATTCTATAAGATAACTTTCTACAGTGGTCTAATACCTTTAATATTATTAATCTAATGTAAAAGTACTAACTTTTATTTTCCGTATTTCTGCATCTGCTGGTATTTATAAGTCTACAGACAAAAGTCAAAGCTCCGCCTTCACATTTACATCTTGTAGTCACTTAACCTTCTCTTTTCCAAAAGGCTGAGGGAAAAATCTGCCACTGTCATTTGAGTTGTCCTCACAACTGGACATTTTGAAAATTCACATACAACCAATCTGTGACAGTAATATTGCACAGTACATGACTCTCTCAGCTTAAGTTCAGTAACTAACTTGTTAATTTTAAGAATCACTGGAAAAGTCAAAACAACATCTGCTTATTGTGCCTTACTCTGACAGAATATACTGATCCATTCCAGTTGTCTCTTTTTCCTAAGAATCTTCATGAATATAAATCTTCATTGTAACAAACTCTGTCACCTTAGATTTCAAAAGATATTCTGTGCCTTGACAGAATAGTTACACAGTCCACAGATTTTATGTGACATTTCTAACATATTTCTCTTATATTAGAATTCAACCAACCAGGTTAGATGCTCTATACTGGACATAATTTTATAGGATAAGATTTGGCATCACTTTCATGTACAAGGGAAAGAATGCTTTGCCTGCTTAATCAGTTACTTCCTGAAAATTATCAAAAGAATTATTCATAACTTCTCTGAAACTTATTTAAAAAGGATTTGTTTTCAAATTTGTTTTTCAGTGTAAAGGAGATATCAGAGACTGAAGTAGAAGAATGATATAGCCATTCTGTGTTCATAGAAGTGATTTGACAGGGCTAAGAGTAAAACCCTCACATAACACTTTAGTGTGTCCTCAAAGGCAGAGAGACAGGTGCATTTCATCTCTATGAGGTGGAAAGACACTTATTAGCCTCACTGTTTTTCAGTTGCATTTTCAACTGGACGTGAGAATTTTCACAACTTTTAAGTAGGAGAGATTTTTAGGTATTGGCAAGGCCTGGCAGTAACCCATTGTATTCTTTCAGTTATTATACTGATACTTTGATTATTGCTGATAAATATAAGACTTCTGCATACATTCTGAAATAATAAATTAAGTTACTGAAAATAAGAAATTTTACTATCTTTTGTAGTTATGGATTTACTGTATTACTAGGTGTATATGTAAGTATTATTGAAATAGGGACCAATAAAATAAATGGCTTGTTTTATAGCATCTTGCCAAGCACAACTTTATGTGTTTATTATAGCTTCACAAGTACCATACAACTCATACATTCTTAAGGCAAATAAGAGTCACTTGAACATGTTTCTATTGCTAAATCCGCATTAAAATGAGCTGATAGGTTGAAGGGGCAGTTCCACAGATCATGAAACTATCAGTCACACGTATTTTACGCACCTTGTCAGCGTGTCCCCTAAAGATGCTCAGTGGTGGATATGCTAGTACATTTGGTAACTTCATCATGTATATCTCCATGGAAAATGTAGATCATATCTTCATTCGCCACTTTGGTTCAAAGCTTTTTCCAGAATTAATTCATAGGCCTCTCATTTAGTTCTGATTTTCACAAGGAATATGTAGGTTTTCCACAAGAGCATATCTGGCAAGACTTTAACAAGATGCTTTGAGGGCTGACATTCTGCCAAAAATGCCCTGAAATGCAATGGAACCCTAAGATATGGGACATCTCTCATCTTCACGACATTTTTCTAGCAATAATGACATCTTTTTCTTGATATAAGTGCATACAGCCCAAGAAGCAAATTAATATTTTCTGTTCTAGACTTATATGATTTCTGTAACAATGTACCCAGTAGCTACATTTACCAGTGCCATTTATTAGATGATTGGGAAAATACAAGTTATTGTTGCATTGTCCTTTAAGGGATTTTCAGCTGTGTCCAGTAACATAAAGTTAACACAAAATCTTTTAGGTAATGTAGAGCAAAAGAATTTGTCAACAAGCACCCACCCTGCTTCTTACTCACCACCTCAGTGCACCTGGAGGTGGAAGAAGATTCTTGGATCTATTCAGTACCAGTCACCATCAGAGTACATATATGTAGGAAAAGTAGGATACTGTTAAAGAGTCTCCATAACATAATGGTCCCTTGATTTTTAGAGAGACCATTACCACCATTAGTATCACTGGCTATTTGCTTTTTCGTTCTCTGGATTTTCAAAGTGGCAAATGTAGAATTATTGAAGAAGTATTACTCCTCCCCCCACCACCCTGCCCTGACTTCTTTAGTTGCTTGTTTATCACAAGGAGCATAATCATTTCTCATGCTAGAGGGAGAAAAAAGCAGCATGGTTGAGGCAAACAAACTAAATTTGTTTGATGGAAGCTGTACCAAACCATCTCTTGCCTTGCTATCTCTCATACAATATTCTCAACATTTTTTATCAAGGGCTTTATCTACTCTGTGGGAAGACATGCTTTATCAGAGCACAGCTGCTTTTATCAAAACTACTGGAGCTCAAAACACCTTCTTTTTCCCATGAACACTTTCTGCCACCCACCAGATTTGCCAATGTTCTGAGCACAGATTTATCTCAGCAGAGTTGTCTTGCTCTCTCATAAAGGGACAATAGTTCTCTCTGAGTTCTGACATCCTAATGGCTACCAGTTGGCCCTTTTTTCTACATTTCACAGGAAATTTTCACACCTCTGAGTGTGCCATTTTTCAGTTGAATTTGACTTATAGTTCACAGATGGAGAGAGACTCCTGATAAAAACTCTCTTTAGAAGACAGTGCAAGAAAACACATTTCTGCATTGTGACAGGTTAATATTCTACACATTGATTTGTTCATAGCTTTCAGGGTGTGATGCCAAAGCCTTTAGTAAATGGGAGTCAACTTTGAGAGTAATATAAGAGAATATAGTCTTACTAGAGAAAAAGGGAAATGACACAGTTGTTAAAATAAGAGGCTCTCACCCACAAAAAAAAAGTAGCAATTATCCCTATTACTACAATGGCAACTCAGATCCCAAAGACTGATATTTCACATCCACTGTAAAGCTCTGGATATTGTGGCTATCTAACTTTTTTCAGTGAGAATTAATCAGCAAAATACATCTGCATAGTAATTAATCACTCCTCACACAAACTAGTGTATTTAATAGATAATTTCCCAGGAATTCAATCTTTGTTTCTCACTCCTTATTCTCATAGAACCAACAGGGTCAACTGAACAACTCAAGCTGCTCAAAACTAAAGGCTCACTTTGCAAGATGGAACTATGACATTGAAAAGTAAATACAAAGAAACACAAAATACATAGAAGTTTCTTCAGAGGGTTGAAATAGAGTCCTGGGCAACAGTATAATACATATAAGCAAATAGTGTACAAAAGGCCCTTCTGTGAATTTTGTCAATACTCTTAATTTCATTTTTTGGACCATATCCATGAAAATTCCTCTTTTTCTTCTTTTTTTTTTCCTTTATTTTTGTTTCTTTCTTTTTTCCCCCTTCTTTTTAGCTAACTGCCAGCATTCCAATTGCATCCTCTTTTCTCCAGTTCAAAATGACTGTTTACCTGACCACCTCAGTGCAGTCACTTCTGCTCTTCACTGATGATTACAGCCAAGCAGCTTCAGAGCACTCTTATTCCCTCAGTGCCTGTGTTCTCACTGATCAGTTTAGCACGGAAATAAAATCTTCATCCTGCAAATGATTTTAATTAATTCATGTCAGTCTCACAAGTCTGGCTGTCATCACTCCTATCAGACCTACTTAAGTGCATGATAGATAGTGCATCACCAGAGTCTATTTCTGAAATTATATGGATGTTTTCTTTACCATCAATATCTAAGGAAAAGGGGAGAAGGTCTTTCAAATATGAAGCTGGATTTTGACAATTATGGACCGGAGTTTTGGCATGGAAACAACCTCTCAAAATCATTTTGGACAATTACTAATCACAAATTTTCAAATTAGTCACAATGATGAGGACTCTGTGATTAGAAGGTTTTATACAAGAGTCAGAGTTTGTGGGGTTTTGTGGGCATTTTTTGTGTTTAATGGGGAAACTTGCACTTTCATCCAGGGAAGCCAAGAGAAGCAAAGGAAAACTGAATTAATTTGAATGATTCATTGTGTATGTGCACTCTTCATATATTAGTGAATATATTGTAAGAGAAATAAGGTGATGATTTTACTTTGGCTAAGTGCAAAGTCACTTGCCAGAATTAAATTTTTACACTGAGATAAAAAACATACTTTCTTAAAACAATGCTGATTTTATTAGTTCAATAATAGGTATCTAGTAATGTGTAAACTATCTAGTAGTGAACACTTTCAAAAATTAATTTTAGTTTTTGTTTTGTTCTCTAGACATCTTTCTGCTGTTTCTTAAAATGTACTTTTCCCATTCCATTTTGACAGTTCCTATTCAGTACTATGATGTTGTTGTTTCAGTGGGTATGAAGTTATTATGAGGCTTAAATTTAATAGAATTTTAATGATAGCTTATTTTAAAGTAACCTGTCAAATAAACTTTACTGACTGTGTGTTTATCCATGGCAAGTTGATGCAAAGTAGCTGGGAACACCTTAATTATTTCTGTAACAAATCAAACCCTTCAAGTTACTTTCTGTAGAAGATTGGAGTTCAAGAGAGAGCAATAACTTGGAAATTCTGCTTCATCATGATACTGCAGGAGGTGGTAGAAATGTTCACTGAGCCTATTTCTATCCTTTATCATCAGTCCTGGCTAACAGGAGAGGTCCCAGGTGACTAGAAGTTGGCAAATGTGGTCCCCATCTGCAAGTAGGGCCAGAAGGAGGATCCAAAGAACTATAGGCCTGTCAGTCTAACCTTGGTGTCGGGAAAGATTATGGAGCTGATCAACTGAGTGCCATCACATGCCACGTACAGGAGAACCATGGAATCAGGCTCAGTCAGCATGAGTTTAGGAAAGGCAGGTCCTCCCTGACCAATCTCATCTTCTTCTATGACAGTGTGACCTGCTTAGTGGATGATGAAAAGGCTGTATATAAAGTCTACCTAGACTTTAGTAGAGCCTTTGATGATGTTTCCCACAGCATTCTCCTGCAGAAACTGTCTGCTTATGGCTTAGCAGGATCCACCCTTTCCTGGACAGAAAACTTTCTGGATGGTGAAGCCCAGAGAGTGGTGGTGAAAGGAGTTAAATCCACTTGGTGGCTGATCACAAGTGTGTTCCCCAGGGCTCGGTAATGGGGCCAGGCCTATTTAATATCTTTATCAATTATCTGGATGAGAGAATCAAATACACCCTCAGTCGGCTTACAAGTGATACCAGTGTGAATTGGAGTGCTGAAGGGTAGGAAGGTTCTGCAGAGTAGTTGAAGGATCAATGGGCCAAGGCCAGTGGTATGAAGTTCAACATGGCAAAGAGCTGGGTCCTTCACTGACAAAACATCAGTCCCATGTAGTGCTACAGTCTGGGGGCAGCGTGGCTGGAAAGCTGTCTGGCAGAAAAGGACTCACAGGTGGTGGTCGACAGCGGCTGAGCATGAGCCAGGTTGTGCCCAGGTGGCCAAGAAGGCCAGTGGCATTCTGGCTTGTATCAGAAATAGTGTGGCCATCTTCTATGACGGTTTATTCTGTACAATGTGTCAACAAAGAATAGAAATTCTGATCATGGTCCCACCCAAGCACTTTGCACAATAATGGTCAAGAAGGTATGAAAAGTACTCCAATTTTGTATCTCACCAGGGAGTGAGAACTGGATGCAAAATTGCTGGGACAGATCTACAAGTTTGTCCTCCTCTCTTCCACAGGAGGGATAATTTCTGGTAAGCCTTGCATCCACAGCTATGCTGTGTGTTAACCCAGGAGAGTAAACTTGTGATTGCAGTCACATTGTTAGTAATATATATAATGTGATTGTAGTCACATTGTTAGTAATATATATAACTACTCCGTGGTTAGTGCATTATCACTGGCAATCACAAAACCTTACATGTTGCATTCAATACATTGTATATTCATAAATTTGACTGATTCTTTTGAATATGACCAGACCTATAGTTCATAGACTATTCATACATCTGGCATCAGACCTAAAATTATGCTTTTGCAACAGTCAGGTGAGGGTTGGTCTTCTCTCTCAAGTAACAAGTGACAGGACAGGATGAAATGACCCCAAGTTACACCACAGGAGATTTAGATGCACAAAATTTCTTCACTGAAAGGATTGTCAGGCATTGTAACAGGCTGCACAAAGAAGTGATTGAGTCACCATCCCTGGAGGTTTTGAAAAGACACATAAATGTGGCACTCAGGGACATGGTTTAGTGGTGAACTTGCAGTGCTGGGTTAATGGTTGGACTCAGTGATCTTAAAGGTCTTTTTCAACTTAAACAATTCTATGATTCTGTGATTATATTTTCTGTATTTCATATACAGGGTTCTTTGTTGAACATGGTCAACCCAAGAGTGAAACACTAGCCTAGACTATAAAACTGGAAGATATTTCAGGAGATAATGTATTTCTTTGCCTTATTATGATCTATGATGGATGTTTTTCTAACCTGCTCTGGAAATTGCTCCACTAAAGTTATTAACATTCTTTTCTATTGCTTCATTAGCGTAACAGTTAGGCTTAAGGTTGTCTGCTTTACCAAAATGATGCTGAACTTGTCATCTTAACAGGCATAGAGACCATAAAACATAAGATTCATCTATATAATACAGATCATTTCAAAGACAGTTATGCTATTCCCTTGAACTACCACAAAGTCGAGAAAGTGGACTGTATAGAGCCTTGAAGTTTGTCCATGTGCAAAATAACAAGAATAGAAAAGTGTGTAATCCTAGGTCAATACAGCTTGATTATTCCTCATCTTGTGCAAGTATCTCATGGATTTTACAACTTCCTAGGAATCATGTGGTCATGTCGCCTGTTTTGGAAACAAAAGTATGAAATATCAATTAGATGAGCAGTTTAATATCATTACCCATGTCAAATCAAGGTAAGGGGGGAAAAAAGTCTTATTTAAGGCAAACCAAATAGTGAAATATTACTTTTTCGTCAGTTAGTCTGAATACCTTGGGATTTGGAGGTGACAATGAATGTCATGAGTCTCAGTCCATCCCATTCCTGTTCTCATGAAAGCCATATGTCTTTCCCCTCCATCCTCTGCCAGGCAGAACTCAGGAGGAGGGAGGAGGCCAGGCCCTTCCTGTGAGCAGTGCAATGCTCAAGGCTGCTGGCTGATAGCACTTCTGCAATCTCATACTCACAGATATTCTCTAGCTGTAACTATGTTTCTTTTAATCACTTGCTCATCAAGAAGCTTCACTAATCAAATCAAAGATCAGAAATAATCCTGTATAGTTGAAATGCACTGCTCTTAGTTTTCACTCTAATTTGCAGATTGCTATCCAAACTTATTACATAATACTTAAAATAAAATCACAAGGGGCTATCAACACAAACATCCTAAATTAGTAGGTTTGAAAAGCCCAGTTCCAATTTGACTCACCCAGACTTAATGAAAGCATTTGATTTCTGTATTTAAGATCAACAGGGGAATTTTCATCACTAAGAAAAAGAAATTTTTATTATCCTTAACTACTAGCTTGTTCCTCATCATACTAAACATGTCACAAAAAACATTTGTTTTTTAAAAAAATTGCAGTGACAAAATTTTAGACTTCATGCAGCAGCTTCTGCTTGGCTGCAGTGATTTCTAAGTCCCTAAAACTATTTTTGATTCACAGAGATGTATATCTGAATTCAAAGTTTACCTAGCTAAAAAAGAGGGCAAAAATAATAATGACAATATTTGAATATACTTTGAATTTTGGAGAAAATTTGCAATGCATACTCATTATTCAATTTTATTAAAAAATGAATTGACTTTTAAAAATACTAAATATCTGAAGCATATGTTTAACATTTAATCAGCTTCAGCGTATTGGTACAGCAGCCTTAAAACTGTCATGATGAACTCTGAAGTTTCCTTTCACTAAGCAATTGTTGCAATTACTTATGCAGTCTAAGTATTTTAGTACCCTTTCACTGTGAAAATCTTTTTTGATTAAAAGACATATGTCCTTCTTTATGGCTTTTATCCCTTTTATATAATTTTCAGAAAGGATATTTTAAAGTATTTCAAAGTTAGCTTAGTGAACTAAGTGCAATGCCTCTCGTTAACAAGGGTATATGAGGATTTTCATCATGTGAGAAGATTTTCTGCTAAACCTAGCAGGTCTTTTCCATCCATACAACTTTTTCATGTCTTTATATTTATAGAATCTTTCAGAAGCTTTTAAGATATATTAGTTTGATAATTTGAAAATTAGTTTCCTCTTTTAATAAAGTAACAAATGACATGTTGAAGGAAGTAAAAGGCTAGGGCTTTCACCCAGAGTGCTGCTACAGGAGAAATGCTTTTCTAAAACTCCAGCCATTAAAATATGTATCAGATCTGGCATGCTGCAGTTCTGGCATGAACAGGCCCAGTGAACACTTTTCTGACACACAGCATCCTTCAAAATTTGCAGCTCACTACATTGCTATGTTCAAAATCTTGTTATCAAAGAATCAGAAAGGTTGAGGTTTAAAGGGACCACTGGAGATCATCTGGCCTAACTCCCCTGCTCAAGTAGGGTCACCTAGAGTCATTTGCTCAAAATCTCTGATGATGGAGACTCCACAACCTCTCTGGTCACCCTGTGCCAGTGCTTGGTCATTGTCACAGTGAAAAAGCATTTCCTGATGTTCAGAGGAAACCTTCTGTGCTTCAGTTTGTGACTATATCCTCTGTTTCTGTCACTGGGCACCATTGCACAGAGCCTGGCTCCATTCTGTTTGCATTCTCCCTTCAGGTATTTACAAACTTTAAGTTTCGCCTTGAGCTTTCTCCTCTCCAGGCTAAACAGTCCCAGCTCTCTCAGCCTTTCCTTGTAGGAGACATGCTTCAGTACATTAATCATTTTAGTGGCAGTCCCTTTGCTGGAGTCTCTCCCTTGTTCTGGGGAGCCCAGAACTGAACACAACACCCCAGATGTGTCCTGACTGAGTAGGGGGAAAGGATCACCTCTGACCTGATAGCAATGCTCCTTCTAATGCATGCCAAGATACCACTGGCCTTCTCTGCGGCAAGCCTGTTAGGAAGATTGTTTCCTAGACATTTCAAGTTACAAAAGTAAGAGAGGGATATAAGGTAAGCTGTTATTATCCCAGTGATTACACAGATTTATAATATGATGTGATATTGTTAAATACATAAATTTAATATTATCTAAGTCACTTCATCCCTCCTGTCCCCCAATTGTTTTTTTAATGTATCTTATTGTGAAAAGTAGTGAGCTTTAATAAAGGCCCTGCTTTTCAAAAATCCTTTAGAGTAAATTCAGAGGATGTTTGGGAAATTTGCTTCTAGTGTCTTCCAAAAAGATCTGCAGAACTACCTCTGTGTGAAGCAATAGGGTTATTATGCAGCTTCCAGGAAACTCACAATCTCTTACTATTCTTTAAATTAATTTTTAGATCATTTACACATTTCTATGAAAATCCACTGACAAATAAAATCAAAGCAAAGTTTAAAAGTGACTTTTTATATCTAGTGCATTAGACTGGAAGACAATAACAAGACATATTTTTGAGGTATTAGAATCATATAATCTAAAAAAGCAACTTCAAAATTTAACCACAGAAACATAATTGCTGTAGTATGGCTGGAAAACACTGTGATGACCAGAGAGTTGGACTCCATGCCTCAATGCTGGAAATGTTAAAGCATTCATCTCTCACTTTTCACACTCCAGCCCAGCAGAGCAATGTTTTCAATAGGAACTACCTATTGAGTGATGCAATAAGGAAAATGCTCAAGTCCAACCATGTTCAACAAAACACAGAAGCACATATTAAACTGTCAAGGAGACATCAACTATGCCAGAAAAATGCCTTGCTGAATATGGATGAGCTGTTGTAGATTGTGTGCCAGCTGTCCAGTACAAAAAACTTTAAAGACCATGTGTAAGTGAGCTCCTGTGAGGTGATGGCCACCTCCACATTTCAGTGGGAGATCAGGATACAGCAGAGTGGCAGTTCAGGTCCATGAAGCATATTACTCTCGGACAGCAAGGTATGCTTGACAGCCTTGTCTACCTTTTACAGCTTTCCCAACGTGGATACTTTACAGACCACAAGCGTAGGATGGTTTTCTGCATTCTAATAAGAAATGTACAAACCATAACTCAGGAACAAAGTGCTCATTTGAGCTGACAGTTGTTTATTTTCACAGTTCTTTTATGCTGAACAATGATGCTTTGTGCTGCTGGACTTTTGCACTTTAACTGTCTAATAAAAGCTGTTTTGTGTGTTTTGTAATTTTCAACCCTAAGAAACATGAATTCCTATCATTTCATCATTACACCACTGATACATTATGCCTTCTGGTAACCCATGGTAACAGTATTCCTTGTTTTAAGTAGCAGGTGTCGAGGACATGGCAAATGGCTGCCTATTCAGTTTAGACCACCTAATGGAGCTTTTAGGGCTAGTCAACATTTTCATTTAAATTACACCAGGATATTGTACATGCACCTCACACAGTGAGCTTTGCGGGAAAGCTGCAGGGATTTAATAAACCCTACATTACACAATCTGTCTCTGCAGACAATTTTAATACTGAGGGTTTAGACTGCTTTTATGTCTGCCCTGTTTAGCTTGGGTTTTTTACATATGTTAAACAAGTTAGACTGCATGAGCCAAAGTCATTCCTCCTACAGCCTAGTCTTAGTCAATCAATTTATTCCAGGAATGAACTTGCTCACTGTGGTCAGTGAGATAGTTTTGGTTTTGTGGTTTTTTTTTTCGATAGAAAAGTGTATATCCCCATCTAGGAAAGATTTCTACTTATGAAAGGGTAGTCAATGAGACTAATTAAGCAACTCAGTTTAAAATTTTCCTTCACACATTCTGTTTCAACCTTTAAAACTATACGACCTATATTTGCCATAGTTCTTAAACATGGTTAAATATCAATGTCACTGTTTATGAAAGTTAAAATTTGAGAAATTCATTATGCAATGCTAAGTGCTTGCCAAAACTAGAATTGCTACGGTCAAGATGAGTCAACACAAGTTCACTATAAGGAACTTCCTTCTTAGATGTACTTCCTACATTTTTTAATCAAAATGAGTTCCTACTGTCTTTGGTTATTCATTCTGTTAAAATTCATCTTTAAATCTAGGCTGTCATCAAAATATATGCATTTTCTTGGACACATTTTAAAGGATGCAGAGGTCCTCCTTCTGTTACTTTCTACTCCGGAGATGAGAGTCTGAGGAGGAGGGAAATATTCAGCCACAGAAGGAACACTGAAACTGGTTATCTTTACCAAGAATGATGGTTTAGCTGCTCTTGTTTTTTTATAGTGCTTCAATTCTTGCAATTGTGTTCCTGCATAAGAAATACCATGAAGCAAATTTGTACAGAACTCAGGTAGTCTGGGACACCTAAAACATATGTATAAGTAATTCTTTAAAGTATTAGTTGTTCTTTTCAAACCTTACTCAAAAAAATATTGTCATTTTATAGGTCTTGAAAAAAATTATTTGGCAGCTTATATTCTTGTGTTGGTATTAATTCCTTTCCAATGGCTGCAGATGCAGGTTCTGCATAACTTCTGTATGGGCCTACAGAGGTGTTAAGGTGAGATATAAGGAACTGCTTTATTACAAGATGCATTTTGTCCTCATTGCAAAGGACAAACTAGAGGAAGCCTCATTATCTGTTAGATGCACCATATCAATGGCAAAATCTTTTATCTTTTATCCTTAAAGACAACTTCTGTATTTTCTCAACACTGCTTAATTCTGATTTCAGGTTGTTTGAGGGTGGGGTGGTGTATTTTAGTGTGGTTTTGGTGGTGGTTTTTTGTTGTTGTTGTGTTTTGTTTGTTTATTTGGGTTTTAAGTTTATTGGTTGGGTTTTTTAAATCAGATTTACCCAGTGACTCACTTCATAAATTTTCAACTTAAGTAATTATTTCATATCTATCATTTGCTCTAATAGTAGCAAACTCTGCTGAAATCAAAAGTAATGTCAAACTTGATGGAATTTGTGTAGCATAAATTCAATGACTTCTGTCTGTGCTGCACTCCATTGCATAGTCTTACCTAGAGAACAATGATATTAAACACTGCCACAGCTCTGAGGAATAATGCAAAAGCTCATTGATTTCCTGCTATTCTTAATAAGTTGTAGAGAATTCAAAGCTTCATGATTTTTTCCAAAAGAGCAGCCTAAGAATGCATTGTGTCTCCAAGTCACAAGTTAGCAGGTATAGATGGTATAATACCTGTGCATTACACACTGTGTAACAGCAAGAAGGAGAATATACATTTGCCCCCTCCCTGGTTGATATTAAAAGGATGTTTCAGAGACTGATGAAAAAGTATTATTTCTTATTTTGTTGAGCTGCAGAAAACAGGGATATTTTATTTATTAGGGTGTGGGACTCTCTTTGAATACTTCTAGAAAGAGTTTCTCAGCACCAAGGTGTGTGCATCACACCACGTTTCAGTGGTGTGCTGTTTCATTTTTTTTTCTCCCACAAGGGACCCAACTCCTGACCCCACATAGGACCATCCCCAAGAGTCACACCATGACCCTGAGAGCATTGTCCAAACACTTCTTGAACTCTGGCAGGCTTGGTGCTGTGACCACTTCCCTGGGGAGCCTCTTCCAGTGCCCAACCACCCTCTGGGGGAAGAACCTCTTTCTAATATCCAGCCTAAATCTCCACTGACACAACTTCGATATACTAGCAGTTGCTAGAGTTCAGCTGATACAACTGCACATATATCATGTAACACATTATCATATCCTGGATTGCTTCTTTGTTTGCCCCATTAGAAGATCAACATCTTAAATGGAAGCTTTCCCTAAACACCTGCCCTATAGTGCAGTTCTGTAATGTGGCTCCTTTCACTGAGATTTAGCCAGCAACTGATACAGAGCCAGAACTGGCATGTGAACAGAGGAAGGGCATCTTTCACCATTCTGTTCAGTTCACCTGGTATCATGAAGGACACATTCTTGAACTCAGAAATGTAAGGAAATTTATTTAAAAGCAGCTACCCTATTTTGCTCGCTCTCTTTTTATTGAAAGGACATTGCTGGAATTTTTTTCTGACTTCCAACTTAAATCCACTGAAACCAGTCCTTACAAGTATTTTCAGCACTGTTCAAAAATAATTTCAACAATTACTCCTTGCAGGCGTTTAATCCCTTCATGTGGAATTTAATCCCCCTATGCAGCTGTAGGCAGCATATCCCCTCCATGTCGTGAGGATGAACAAGCAATAGATCTTTGAGTTTCTTACAAAGCTCCTAGCTGATCTCCAGCAGCCCACATGTCCTGACAGCCAGTGATGTGCCAGCTGCCTGTTGGGGAGCTCAAGGCAACCACCATCCAGTTTCTGCCTTGGGCACCCTCCTCTGCCCACTGACCTTACCGATGCTCCTTAGGCTTTTCCTACATTGAAGGCACATTTCTGGGAGCAGTAGTTAAACCTGGACTTAAATACTCTATAAACTGCTGCCAAAGTTAAGCCAAGTTAATCCTTCACAGTGTAATTCTAAAACATAACTCATGATAAAGTCTTCATATCATATAGCATAAATGTGTGCTATTGCCAAAAACTGGACAGTGTATATAAAAAAACTTCGTCTGATTCAGATACAAATTATGGTATTTGTCTTGTGATTTAGGGGTAATAAAATGTTATTAAAAGTTCCGGACAACTTTGATAAAACGTGTGCTTGCTTCATTAACATTTGATCTGCTACTGAGGGAACGGAAGGAGCTCTTTTGAATTACTGTGTAAGTAGCATTTTATCGAATTGTCTGCCTCACAATGTGCTGATTTTGGGGGAGATTTTAACTGCACTATCTATTATGACAAAGACAGAAACCATTTAGAGTCTCATTCTCCATCTATAAAAGAATTGTCCTTTCTTACATATTTTTGATTTAACTGATGTGGTAGAGAAATTTTAATCCATAAAATTGGCAATATGCATGACTCAGTACAAATGCTAACCTTCTTTCCAGAAAGAGAAGATAGGATTTGTCCTTATAAGAAACATTTAAATCTGTTAAAAATGAGCTATATCCATTCTAATAGCTTTTCGTTTGCTGATCACAGTGTAGCTGTTCTTAATTTTGTTTCATCTTCCTTGCAACTATTAACATGTATGAGAGTCTGATGACATGCATTTTCAAAATCCTTTCTCTACCTGAAATAAATGTGAATGGTTTTACATGGAAAAAAACATGTTTTCAAGACCTCAATTTGTGCTTAAAAATCAATTCTAATTTAACCTGTTTGTATTCTCATTTGGCTAAAGCTATTTTACACCATCCCAATATGAAAACCAGGCCTTCAGGCCATATGAAATGAGAATTCTAGGCCATGCGTAAGTGCTTTGCTGAATCAAGACTCAATTACTAGACCATCACTGTAATATGACGCTGTATTGCAGGCTTTAACAAACCCATCATAGTTATTTCAAGACATCTGTGCTTATATTCCAAGCATTACAAGGTCATATATTTAAAAAGTGATAAGAAATTAGCTTGTGTTTCAGTCATTTTAGATTATATAAATTAATAATGCAATAATAGAGTTATTTAAACAAATAAACAAAGAAGGAAACAAATAACATTCTTTCTTTTAGCAGACAATTTGGGATACTTCGTAACACCTTATGAAACTAAAAGAAAGTGAAAGGCTAAATGGAGGTTGCCAGTGTTTCCACAGGTCACAGAAAACTTTGAAATCTTGGTCAGGTTCAATAATGGAGTGGGTACTCACAGAGAGATACTGCAGGACTGCTCAGGACTTCCATTGTGCCAAGGCGTAAGGAACACATTCACTTCTATAATTTTACAGTTATGCAGGATGGACTACACACAAGAATTCCTCCTCTCACCTGGGAGGATGTTTGCTGAAAATGGCAGAATGGGAGAAATCATATGACAATATATGAATCAATCACAAGGATTTGAGGGATTAATTCTAGGCAGTTGGGAAAAAGATAATGATAACTGAAAAATAAGATATTTCCCCTTTTCTTTTATATTTTCCTGGTCCATTTTATAATTTTGCTCTCTCAAAATGTGAGCTGTGTTTACATCTGCACTGTAATTGTACAAGTCTATTTACAGGAAGTCATGTCTCCTAAATCAAGCTTATTGCAGGAAGGCATGAGACAGGAAGCTAGTTGTTTTGTAAAAGACAAAAAACAACAAAAAAGCCAAAAAGCAAAACAAAAAACCAAACCAAACCAAAAAAAAAAAAAACACCAAAACTTAAAAAAAAAACACACCACCTTTGAAACTCTGAGCTTCTTCCTGCCCTTCTCCAACATGGGCCCCAACGTCATCTGGAAAGGGAATGAAAGAATAAGAGGGCACAAGGTGTTCTTCTTTTTACCAAGAAGAACCATTGGATTTTCTCAAGCCTTCTTGCCTCTTATCCAGGTTGATCACGGAAATTGTGTGTGACTAAAAGCGTTCTTTATCATAATAAATTAAATGAGAAGGAGATAGGATTGTTGTCTATGAAAACAGAAGTCAGAGCATTGTCTTGAAGTAAATTATATAAGGTGATGGAGTCTCACTAGGCACATCCTACAATATCCCCAACAGATTTGCTTTAGCTAACATCTTTTTGATCAAAGATAGAGCCATTTCAATATAATGCAATTTGAAATAGTTTCTATCTTTTAGAACTAAAAAAAGACCTTTGATCATCTTAGTCAAAGATTTCAGTTCAGGTTTGAATTTATAGTGGAAGTACAGGGAAAGGGATGTATCTGTTTTTATATTACCATATCAATAAAATCAGAAAGTATGAATTCTCTGATTAGGGGATAGCATTCTCTTTACCTAAAAATCTCTGGGACTTCAGGAATTGGATTTCAATGGAGAAAGATCACGTCCCTAATAAACCAAAAGCAAAACACATCTCTGTCAAGAATATTTTATTTAGTGTTTACAAAAGCCTCATTATACAGGTGAGAGAATGGCATGCTTTTTTCATTCCCTTGTTTCCATCTGCACTTCTTGTTCTTGTGGGATTCTACATGTTAGAGCAAGAGCTCAAAAACAAAACTAGAAAAGACCTGACTGGAAGCAAACATTGCATAGGGAAGTATTTTCCCATGAGAACAGTGTTGAAACAATCAGCCCCGAAATATCTGCTGAAGGAAATGTAAGATAAGAAAAGTAATAGCTAAACAAGAAAAGATGCTGTAGGGAATGAGCTGACCTATGGCATGGGGAAAGTTATAAAGCAAATGAGCCAATCTTCAGCTGCTGAAAATCAATGTCAGCCCAAATTTGGAAAACTCATGCAGTAATTAAAAGGAAGCGCAATTTTTTTCAGCATATAACTTAAATTCCAGGGATAACATTTTGCTTTAAAAGTGCACTGCTTAAAAAAGTTATGCTAGCCAGCTGACACCATTTGGTATCCTCCCCAGAATGAGAGAGTGCGGCAGCAGTCTGAGGGTCAATATGGCAGAGAGAGAGGAATCCTTTAAGGTATCAAGCAGTGATGAGTTGGGGAAAAAAGGACTTTAGAGAGGCATAGTCTGAAATAATCTTCCCATTATACTAGCTTACATCAATAGAGCCTGCACTGCTTCACAATCCCAGGGCTAGTTTGTTTTCCTGAGACATTCTGCCAGATACGAGTAGAACCTCATTTTTTGTGAGACTCAGTTCAGTGGATTTCGTTTGAACTACACACATTTGTAGTGATCCTTTGTGTCAGTTGACCTTAGTTTGTAAAGGCAAAAGCCCCCCTCCTCCGAAACCTTCTTTTGTCAATCATGTCATTCAACAGAGGGGAAAAGCTATACCATCTCTTTTGTAATACTAAGATAATGCATAATTTTTGAAAGATGAATTAAACTCACCTTTTAATTGAACCTATCTGGAAGAGTTCTATTGTTGCTGCTTCTACTAGACATACTTCGTGATTTTTGGTGGCGTGGAAGGAGAAAATGGAAAGTAATTATTCAATGTTTAATGTATAATTTCTAAACAGGCTAAACTGATTGTATTTTGTGTTACTGCTTCAATAATTCTTCTGCATTTGTATTCAAAGGCAACTCTTCAATGTCTTAGCAGGAGTAAGATTTTGTCTTAAAATATTAATAAGGAAAAACACATATTCTAAAGAAAGGTGTTGGCAACTTTACATCACTTTTCATATAACAATATGATGAAAACATTTGTTAATAATATTAAAATGAGAACAATTGAATCTAATGATTACTGAAAATGGCCTCAAGCAGAGCAGAAATATTGATTCAGTGCAAAGTTAGATGCTCTTCATTATTGCATCTTTCAATAGAAGCTGAAAACACTTACTTCTTTGGTAAATTAGCCAGGGCAGGATGAGCACAACCAAAAAATCCACAAAAAAACCCAAAAATGCTGACCTCTATAATGAATTATAATTTAAACAAAACATTCATCTTTTTACTATTTTATTGTATCGAGAGTGCCTTCCTCTGATGAAGAGAAGGCAAAGTCTGAATCAAAAATGCTAACCTTTAAAGGTCTCTTTCCCAAAGGCATGCTTGGATTTTTCACTTGATCTACTTTAAAGCAAGCTTGGCAGATGATCTGTTTGCACTTATAGAAGAACCAGTGGTAATTTTTAGTGACAAATTTTGTTTGAGTTATGTCAGAACAGCTGGTTCCTTGCTGTCATACCAACACAACAGTTTTGCAGAAAGGTGATGCTGCTTTTATACGAGCAGAATTTTAAGGCAAAAACTGCACTGCACAGTAATGCACTACAAGGTGTGTGCACCTTTACACCTCAACAGAGATGTGAATGAGACTAAATCCAAGCAATCATTCAGAAGATAAGGAATGTACAATAGAATCATGAATTAATGTTCTTACAACTAAGATTATATCTGAGAAACTGTCCTTCTTATCCCATTTGGTTGGTTGTTTTTTTCCTCTTTGTTTTGCTTTTCAAATGTCCAGCTTCTACCAACCCCTGTAAGCTCTTGACTTACATGAGTCTCTCAGCCCAAGTAGTTACACAAGAAAAAATTCGTGTGCAGTGAAATAGAATTTGTGTTTCATTAGCTTGCAATTCTCATATTTCTATTTCAATGCATGTTCTTTTCTATTATTATTATAAGAAAAGATCACACTGTTCCTAGCTCTGTATTACCTATGCTTTTGGTTATTTCATATATCTTCATCCAAGTTCCCCCTACCAGTCTTCTGTACAAAGCACACAAGACAGCTTAGAGTGGTGTTCTTTATATCAGCTTCTCCACAGCACTCATGGGAAATTATTTTTGGTGATTTCCACATACAGTCCTTTCTGCCACAGTCTTAGGGACTCCTTGAGGGAATAACACTGTTCACAAACTTTACAGAGATAGAAATGAACAACTATGTTTCCAAAACAATTTCCACCAGTTCTTTAATTAAAACTAAAGTCTATAGTACCTTTGGTTTATTAAATGGTTTTCATGTTTTAATATATTCTTACAGCATATCCACTCACTTTCTTCCACATTTTTCTTGAAAAAAAACAAAAACACACCAACATAGATGGGCTATTTACATAACTGTGCATTAAATATTGAACATGTTCTTATTTACTTTGTCAGTTTGATTAAACTGTGGCTGTCATCTGTCTGCTAGACAGAAACCCCTGGTATCCTAACTTGAAAAATATGCTCATCACAAGTGGACAAATAATGTTTCTCCCTAAATCATTCAGTCAGACTCTTACAGAGCCCAGAGCTGATAAAGTGAATGTTCGCAATCATCCTCAGATGTCTGTTCTTTTTTGGGAAAGATGTTGTTAAATGGAAAAAACAAACAAACAAACAAACAAAAACCAAAAAGCAAGCAAACAAACAAACAAACAAAAAGCAAACCCCACCAAAATCAAAACCCACACCAAAAATAACCAAAACAAAAAACAAAGCAGTTCGACAGTATGTTGAGGAAATAAAATTCATGGGCTCTCTGGCATGCTGTATCTAAAGAGCTGGAGAAACAGGGGCAGCAACAGACTGATTTCAAAATGCATGTTAAATACTAATTTGTGTCAGGATATTTTATCTCCTTCTCCTGTTCCCCACAATCTTTTTTTTCACAGCATGCTCACACAGCAGAAGATAATAATTACACTACTATGTATTGTCTGTCACTGGCACACATTAGAAAATTATGAAATAAGACTGAAGAATAGCCAAAATTAACTTTTAGAAACTCAGGATTTTTCATTAGTTTTCTGTGAATTTAGGTCATTTAAAAGGTGACATTTTATTAAGGCTCAATAGAGAAAAATAATTTTTCTTTTCCAAAGGATTCAGAAGTTCTGAAATTTGTTTTCTTCCTAACTTGAAACAGATTTTTTTCCTTTGAAAATGAAATCTGATATTAAACATATATTTTATAAATCAGCTCACTCTGATAATTTGAAAATAAATTCTTTGTGATGTATTGAAAGAGACTCAGAAACCCTTGACAGAGAATTTCACCTCTTGTGTCCTCAGAACTTCTCAGACTGCAGTATTTTTAGCTCAAGGAGACTGCTCTGACAGCTAGATGTTAGAAGTCCTGGGATTCCCATCTGAGACCAGGTTTTTCTGGAAAAATATCACAGAACAATAAATCATTGAAATCCAGGGAGGAAAAGAGCAAAATCTATTTGAGGAGAGGTGAAATAGGCTAATTGGCTTGTTGAATATCTCCCAAAAAGAGTCTTGTCAACATTTCTTTTTCTCTTTCCCATTGGGAGTTTAGTGAGAAGACCACATCTGTCTGAGAACGAGGAGCAGTGCTTGGCTTGGCTGTGGGCTTCAGTACTCAGTTTGCCGATGGTTGGAGTAACTGGAGTGTCCTTACGGTGTATCCTGGTTTTTAGAGCCCTTAGGCAGGACCTTGCAGTGACAAAACATGTTAACAGTGTTTGTTTCAAATTGTGGATGAAATTCAGCAGTCTATAATGAACATATTTCAACAAATTAAAATTTCAGTGACAAATGCAATTTTTTTCAGTCTCCTCCTCTGAAAATTTCTCCATCTTTTCATAAATTTTTCCATCTTTCAGAAATTCTGGGTTAGATTAGCAAATGGCTTTTGCAGTTTTGGCATGGTTTCCCAGTTCCTAACAATAAGATAAACATCTCTATAGTCACTTTAGGACATCACACAGTTAAGGTATGCTACAATCCATCAATACTAGAAAGAAAGGTGGACATGTAGGATTTCAGAAATAAAACACACATTTCTTTGAAAAGAACTATTTGAACTATAGTAGTGACTTTAGCATAGTGGATGTTCCTCCTGGATTCCAGGATGATAGACCTTTGCTTGTATTTGGTTCTTAGTACTGGGTAAGGCAAGGTGAAAATGGAGGGTGGGTGTTTTAAACTGTCCTGGGGAAACACAATTCTTTGTTAATAAAACAAAATATGCTGTGCTGTAGGAACCTAAAACACAGACAGTTTCCCTTTGAGTGTAGCAGTGTGTGCTACACCACCCTGAGTTATAATACCACCCCGTTAAAAATTTATCGGGGCCTTAATTTCAGTGTGCAAGCACAGAAGTGTCTTTAGTATCTCCTTTGCTCTTTGTAGCTCATTTGTGTTATAGATAATCGCCAAACAAGATGCCAAACTCTTAGCTCATTGTCTGTGTTCATTGTTCCATAATTATATATGAAAACTAAACTCATGGTTAGAGACTGCAGTACTCTGTTATCAGCACAAGAAAACACAGAAGGGAGATTTATAGCATGTCTGGTGTTACAAATTATCTACACATGAAAGGAAGTAGAAATAGCTAATAGTGGGACTAGCTATTAACTGTGCAGCTATTCTTTCATAGCTAAGTTCTCATGCAGGGCTATCCACCACAGTTCAAAGCCATCATCCACCCGTGAGTTAGTTACTTTCACATTTGTCATATGTTCATGCTCTTTCTCTCTCCTGAGAAAAGTATGAGCAGTGCATGTTTTGTTTCCATATTTTAATTGCCGTAGGGAAAGAATCTGCCACAAATACAAAAACATTTGAATTCATCTTTCTCCAACTGTTCTTGGAAAAGAAACTATCATGTTTATACAATACAGGACAGACTTGGCAACTGTTAGATGGATGGTGCCTTCCCACAGATCATACAGTGCCTCAGTCTATTAATGACCTAAACTCCATTCAGCAGTGCCCTTGGAAAACTTCTGTTGCTAGCAAATGCTGAATCAGAAACACTCCCAAAACAAATCTGGTGTAAATTAATTTAATTATCTAAAGGCTCCAGGAGCCTGGGGATTTGCAATAAAGTAATTATAAAAGCCAAAAAAAATCAAGAACTAAAAAAATGAACACATCTTCCAATATGAGCAATGAACAAATCTTAATCATTTAAGTCTCATGTATGTATGACTGCAAGGATCTTAGTACATAATACAGGCTGACATAGAGTTATTTACTTCTTATCACAGTCAATAAAAGTTCTCAGGGTCAAATCCTGGTTCCTTGAAGTCACAGGGAGTTACATATCATTTAATGGTCATGAGCATTCTCTTTCAATCTCTGCATCATCTCTCATAGCCTTCCATTCAACAACTATGCCTTTTCCACTAGCTTAAGTAAAAGATTTGTTTCCTATTTCTTGTACCAATGTACCAATATCTAATAACTCCCATTGTATCTATGCTGAATGTTTTTGTTGTCTAAGGTTACCTGTGGCTCATTTCCTCTCTGTCTATAGCTGGTGATGCCTGGAGACCCAGCACACTAAAAAAAGCTGGGACTTCATTTTATACACAAAGTGGACAGTTTCCCAGCTAAAATCAATGCCATGAATAGGGATTATAACTTGCACAGAGTTTTGCCTTGAGAACACTATAATTGCCAATACCTGTCTTCCCTCAAATATTAGTCCCTGCAAATAAGTTAAAAACCAAAAAAAACCTACCAAAAAAACCCACAGAACAACAACAACAACAAAAATCCCCAAACCTGCCAAATCAAGCTACCATGGTCTCATAAACCCTATTCAATTCTGGGTAAATAGCTCCAAATAAAAGCAACGGGGAAAAGCAAATTAAATTTATGGGATCAGAGGGAAGAAAATTATTAAGGTGAAGTATTTGGAATAAACCTTCCATTCTACTGCTTCACTCAATAACCCAAGCTTAAGTAAAATCATGAGGCAGAGAGACATGTTAACCTACAGAAAAAAAAAGCAATAACCAGTGATCTGGGGAATGTTGTGTTGGGCCTATTGGACTTTTTTGGGGTTTTCTGTTTTGTGAAGGGGACTAATTGGGTGATTATCTTTCTTTCTGAACAATAGTTCATGGAAGACAGAGAGGGCTTGAAAATATCTGCATTTTCTGAATTGGCCCCTATCATTTCTTTGTGGCCCCTTTAATTCTCACTGTATTTCTCTAACAGTCATGCCCTATCTTTGTGAATGACAAAGGCCATTAGTTGAACAACCATAACAATTCATTACCATAATTAAGGAGACTATTTAATATGTCAAAGTCTACATTTTCTAATAGATCTATTTAACATAATATTTTGCATTTCTTGAATATTCACAGTAGCCTTCCAAAATGAGGTAGCTGGCTGACCTGACCACAAGATGAAGGGTTTCCTGATGTTAATTGTTGAATACTACAAAAGTGACCTTAATAACCTATTCCATCCCTCACTGCCCATCCACTAGTGCTGCTTTTATCTCCTCTATTTTATGCCACCTTCTTTTGGAACAATGAGGAAGTAAGAAGTCAGTACTCTAGCTTGGGAAGTAAAGTATTTCTTCTTATCTATTAGGTTTTGTACATTTCATGGTACATTTGTACATTACCCCTCTCCTTCTCGTAAAAAGCAAATGGCACAGTGGTAACCTGATCATCATGCATGTTTCATATATAAAATATCACGTTATGTCCAAGTGCAAGGTCCTGCACCTGGATTGGGATGAAAGGGTTGAGAGAAGGACTTGGCAGTACCAGTAGATGAAAAACTGACCATGAGCCAACAATATGTTCTCTCAGCCTGGAAAGCCAGACACATCCTAGGTCGCACACAAAGAAGTGAGGCTAGCAGGTCAAGGGAGGTGATTCTGACTCTCTACTCTGCTCTTGTGAGACCCAACCTGGATCTCTGCATCCTGTTCTGGGGTCCTCAGAATGGCAAAGACCTGGATCTGTTGGACTGGTTTCCTTGGAGGGCCACAGAAATGATCGGTGGGCTGGAACACCTCTCCTATGAAGACAGGCTGAGAGAGCTGGGGGAGTTCAGTCTGGAGAAGAGAAGGTCCTGGGGACACCATATTGCAGCCTTTCAATACTTAAAGGGGGCTTGTACGAAAGATGGACAGAAACTTTCTAGCAAAGCCTGTTTAATAGGGCAAAGAATAATGGCTGTAAACTAAAAGCTGGATTTAAACTAGATATAAGGAAAAATATTTTTTACAGTAAGGGTGGTGGAACACTGAAATGAGTTGCCAAGCAAGATGTTAATTATCCCATCCATGGAAACATTCAAGGTCAGGTTGGACAAGGATCTGAGCAATCTGAAGGTTGGGAAAGGATCTGAGCAACCTGACCTAGTTGAAAATGGCCCTGCTTATTGCAGGGGGCAGAGTTATACTAGATGATCTTTAAAGCACCTTTCCAACACAAACTGTTCTATAATAATATCAGTTTAGCATAGTCCTTTGACAAATACACCCACTTAGCATGAAAATCCTCCATGACCCTCCTGCACTCATAGTCAAGATTAAATGTTTGTCTTGATACTTGTAAATATTTATACAAAAAAACATGCATGTATTATGTATTGCACAGTTTATAGTTCAACTGAGGCTGAGGGAAACTTAAAAGCATACTAGAAGAAATTTTGGGGTCTGAAAAATCCGAAGTCATAATATGTTTATTTTAAACAAATACATTATTTCAAGCAAACTCCAAAATCTGACATTGAAGTACTTTTAGTGAAGTATATTGAACTCACAGAATATGTCTGCATGGGCATCCTCTCTAAGTAGGACCAGAGCATTTACAAAGTGACTTGTACTTTCAAAGACACTGACCAGCACCTGCCTCAATTTTCTGTTGAAGCATCTGACTATCTTTATTTCACAATGTTCTGAGCTCATGCTTATCCACAATTTGGAGGTGTTTATAATAAAAAAAAAAAAACACTTTGCATTTCTATAGTGCTGCCCATCTGGTAATCTCAAAATGCAGAAAAACATTAATTAAGCCTCTGAAGTTGCAGGATAAATATATTTCTTTAGTGATGAATGTTTCTTTTATTTTACACTCAAACATGCATAGGCTCACTTAAGTTAATATTTTAGACAATTTTTTCCTGTATTCCATTCTTAGATAAACTCTTTTTGTTCTATGTAAATGCATCAGTTAGTATGAGACAGCATAAGAAAAACATAACAGTAGAGGGAGAGTCTGTTTTCTTTCTTACAGAAAGAGGATTTCCCAACCATCTCTTTCACTGCCACAATTTTAGTGGCTCTATAAAAGTCCTTTTGCCTTTTCTGTTAGGGTTAGTAACATACCTGCCCTTCATATTTGGTATCTATTTGAATAAAAGGTTTTATTCACAGCAGTGAAGAAACTGAGAAAGAATATGAGCCAGTCCAGCCCACGTTTCATCCATAAGGTTTATGCCAGGAGCTGCCCATCCAAAGCAGTCACATGTGCATGTCAGTCTGCAATCTGTTAAAAGTCAAATTCTCTTTTCTTTGAAACAGAAATGGTGGCTATTTGGAAATGTTACTTAAATGACTTAGAAATTATTACAAAATGATTCACTGATTGTAAAAGGATGACTAAGTAAGGCCTGGTATGGAGACAGTTCAAATGTCCAACCCTAAGGGGAAGAAAAAAGATCAAAATTACTGGAATTGTTTATCCCCCCAACAAATGAAGGTCCTGTCCAGAAAGCAGGATATTCTCCAGTGCAAGGATACGATATCTACTACAACCCATGTAGTAGATATCAACGCATTCCTGGTTCCGTACCTGTTTTGGGGGAATCTGGTTTTGTGGAATCCATTTTTTGGTTTGGTTTGTTTTTTTTTTTTTGGAGGGGCTGTGGTTATGTTGTTGTTGGTTGGTTGGTTTTGTTTTTGTTTTGTAAACCTAAGCCAGATTTCCCAATATGAGTCAAAAATTTGACTGAACATCTACACTGGCATTCTTACAAAAAGGTCTTGAAAAGACGACAGAAAAATATTTAACAATATTAAAGAGCCTCCAAGTCACCTCTACTATGTCAATTTATGCCAATTCACCAAGAAACACTGCACAAAACAGCATCTGTTAGCTCTGCTCAGAGGCAGTTGCAAGATAAGACATTGGCTCAGATACTGAAGGTGATTCTTGGACTGATTGATAGTGATCACACAGGCTTAGTTTAGGGACTCCAGCCAGCTTTAAGTAACAGAAGTGCTCTCAACTTTATCCACTCAACAAAATCCTTTAAAGGGCTGTAATTGTTTTTCTCTATGGACAATAGAAACTTATATCTAAAGCTGCATTGGTCTTCCTATTTCCTCTGATGAATATATTGGGATTTTGAACACAAGCAACAAAAATTAGCTCAGTTTTGAAACAAGTAGGTCTTAAATGCTGGATGACAATGGAATCAGATATTAATAGAAGAGCAAAAGGAGCTAACCTTGAGTCTGAACTATCCTGATTAAAGAAGGACCACTAATAGGGCAATGTTTAAAATCTAGAACAGAGAGGAATAAAAGCAGTAGTATTTCAATGTCATATACATATATATATCAGGGAACAGAACAGATTAAAACAGTTGTTTATTACTTTTCTTTTTACACAGAAAGGATGAGCTTGAAGAAGAGTTCAAGCTGAAATGGACTGGGGAATGAGGAAAACCAGAAAAGTTTTGTGTGGAGAAGTTACACATTACTAGTGGTAGGGGATAAAGGAAGGCTGTGGTGCTTTTGAAGGCATTCAATTCTAAAGGCAACTGTTTTGCAAGCTTCACTTCATCTATAAGGATAAAGTGAATGCTGAGTTGTCCTTTCCACTTAGTTTGTCTTGCTTTAGATTTTTATTCTTTTATTGTGAGGAACATAAAGGTATAACTTATCTACAAATAAGGCAAACAGAAGGGTGACACATATTTTTTTAATCAGATAGTAAACATGACCTGAGAAAAGGTGGGTTTGTGGTATGTATGTATCAGTGTCACATCAGTGAAAATCTCATCGTGAAACAGAGGGATCTGCTTCAAACCCAGGATCTCTCATCGATGACTGTATGTAATGATGTAGTGTGTTGCCTGGGATGTGCTTCATAGCTTTGTGAGCCCCTCAGATGTAAAATTACAATTCACCCTTGAAATCTTGGCTTGGATGAGTCATTCAGCTCTTTCTCTTCATTTGCATTTACAGAACAAGGTATATTCTTTCTTCATGTCCATTGCCCTCTGGGTTTGCTCTTCAACGATGCCTCATGCACACTGACAATATTCTTTATGTCTTTATCTAAAGCCTCTGTTCAGCACATCAGAGCTCACTGCAGGTAAAAAAAGGACCTAGCATGTGCATATCTCCACAGTGTCACAGATTTTCTTCTTATGTGTTGGTCCTTATTGCTTTTCTTCTCCCTCACGCAGACCTGGTGTCTGGTCTTCTTTCTGGTAAGCCATCCCTACCCATGACTCACCACAGCTTTTCCAAATATGTCCCAGTCTCGTAGAAAAAGTTTTGCTGGGGACCTGTTCTCCCATCAAGTTCCTGGGCACACAGTACAATTAAACTGTGATGAGGTGGCTGAACTGGCCCTCAACCACCCCCTGAGCAGGTAACTGGACTGTGTGTCCTGTTGGTCTGCAGGCCAGCAGCAGGAACATCTTCCCCCAAATTTTGGTTCATCAGCTGTGTAAGAAGAGCAAAGATAAATCTCTGTGAGGAGAAAAGTTTCACCAGCAATGTCAGATGTGTGAGATGTGTCAGTATTTACCCAGAATAACAGCAAAGACTTGCAACTTTTGAGATCGTTATCAGTTTGAGGGGATTGTTGTTTGTTTTTTTTTCTTTTAAGGAATGACTGATAGGAAAAAGGGATGGGATAGACTTATAAATTAAAAATGTGTTACTAGATTACACTCTATCTTAAAGCATAGTCTATGTATTGCAAAAAGGGGCATGATGGAGAAGAGAGGGAGGAAAAAAAAGTCCTTTATTTGAACTAGTGATATATTAACAACAGGTTGAATTTTCAAGGAAATTTCTGTGAATAATGGCTTGAAACTTCCCTTTCCTAGTGATGGAAGTAGATGTTCTCTAGTTAGGACTTAGAGCAGACTATTTGCTTTACTAAATCATCTGGAGTTCATTGTTCCTCCTTCTCATCTTTGCATTCCCAAGTTAAAGATCAGGGACAACTGGAAGTCATGGGGAATGTACAGGGTTCTGGAATTAAGAAACAACATTTTTAGTGTTTAGGAGTAATTTGAAAAATACCTAGAATTTGTTTATTAAAAACTCCCAAAAAAAAACAAAAAACCAAAACAAACAAACAAATAACCAACCTGGCAGGCTATTTTTTATTTTAATTTCTCTGGATAAAGGAAAATGATGAATGCAGTATTGTCGCTCCTTGAGTCAGAACACACAAAAAGCCTTAAAAAGGAAAAAGATGCAATCTGTTAAAAGACCTCTGCCTTTGCCACTGAATCCTCCCCAACAAGCGAAAAATGTGATAATCTGAAGGCTCATGACTGTCACTCACAGATAACAGTTACCTTAGCCTGCTAAGGGGGTTTTACTAGAAGACTCATCTGAGATTACAATATGCTCATGTGTGTCAAAGGCTTCCTTTTGGTGCACAACCCTCCCATGCAGTTCTTTACTGTCCTGTACTTGCACAGTAATGAGTACTAGCCCAGGAGCGCTGCCTTGGTAAATGTTCCACTATTCTCTTTCTAGGGCAGGGATACACAGCCCCAGGGGTTGTGCATATAAAAATTAGTAGACATTAGGACAACACACAGTAATAAAAGAGGAAAGGGCAAAAGAAAGTCAATGCGTGGAGCAATGGTTGAAGAAATGGAGGGCATTTTGAGGTCCTGTATCTTCCTTTATTCCACTGCTGCATTTCTCCTCCATAGTTTCTGGGTTTGAATAATTTGTACCTCAGACAACCAAATATGAGATTTTTAGAAAGCATTCCAAAATTTACCCTAATTGCTTCTGTTCAGGAGTAAACCATCAATTCTAAATAATCTAATATTTATTTTAGACAGTCCTTGTTTCTGCATTAATCTGTCCAACTGAAGCTCTCTTCATTAAACTGTGAGTATCCATATGCATAGAGTTCAGATTTGTTATATAGTTAGTTTAATGTCCATGAAATAAACAATGGCTCTGTTTACTTTGAGTTAAAATTCAAATATCTGTTAAAGGAATCCATGAACAGAATTAAATAGAATTTCCAGGATATTTTTCCACTATAGTAAATATAGGTAAACATTTCATTTGTTACTATACGTTAGGTCAGCAGATGCCTGCCCTTATCAGACACGTATAAGATATAAAGAACCTCTGTTTTTCAGATGAAGGTCACAATTGATTATTGATTATTGATGAAATATCTTAGAATTTTTAATTATTTTTCTTTTAATTTCCATCTCACAGGGAACCTCACACACTCTTTAAGTGATTCCCTTTTGTTCTAGGATCATTTCAGAAGTGCACATGAGCTGGCATCATCCTATTGTGTAACTGCTGCAACTAATTTTTCCAGTCTGTTTGGGCCTTCCTGACAAGATGACAAGCTGTTTTATTTCTTTCCTCTTTGAGGATATCGTAACATGAGGAGAAAAACACCAGGCATAATGAGACAGAATTATGTTATAAATCCTCAGAGGGAAATACATTTTCTCAAAATTCTTGGCACAGAAATTTGCAGAATGACCTAGTTCGTAAGTGGCAAGAAACAAAAAGTTAAGTAGCATAGTATAAACAAAATCCTACCCTAAGGAACATTAAACTGAAAAAAACCAAACCTTCAACTATCATTTAGGCATTATCCCCTTCACATTTCTCATATCTTTCATGCAGATATATTTAAATTCTGGAATGTCTGATTTCATTTTCCAGTGATTGGTATGGGATAACAATACACTCTCATTTTGACTTCTTTCAAGTTTGTATATTCCTCAATACATGGGAGTCCTAACCTAGAACCAGCCTGTCCAAAATATATTTAACAACACCAACAGGTTAATTATAACTTGTCTCATAAAATCTAAAAACATGTACTTTTCAGTAAAGAATTTAAATACCTCCAGACATATAGCTGTATTCCAAATAATGATGGTCTTTTCACTATACCTACTGCTAAAAATTTATTGCTGAATTGTAATTTGACTTCTGCAATGAGACTGTGCATAAAATGATCTCACATGAATATTCTGCAGGTTGCTTGAAATGCATTTTTTAAGTGTCTTTCAAAATAAAAATGTATTTGGTTTAATTAATCTACAGCAATACAATAACAAGGGAAATGCAGACACCTCTGATATTTCTGTTTTAAATACCTTTTTAAAATGAAAAATATCAGGACTTCACTCTCTGTTATCTGGAAAAGTCAGTTAGAAAAACAAAAACAAATGTAAGCAGACAATAAAGAAAATAAAGGCTACGTACTATGAAGCACTCAGGAAAAGCTCAGAGATGCAGCTTGTCCCATATTTCTCCTGGAGGTCAGCATTGCACTCCTAATAAATGTAATGGCAAAACTAATAATTTGAAGAACACCAAGGCAAAAGATGACTTATAAAAAAACCTCAAAGCTTTATAACTGAGACGAACAATGACAAAAAGACTTCTGAAGGTCCCAAAGACATTGAGGCACACATGAGAATTTTGCACATACCTATCCTTGAAAACTTTGGAAATCTATGCTAGAAAATATTTGATAAGTGCAGACAACATTTACTGTCCTTGATGTTTGTGTTACTTACAATTCTAATCATGCCAGCAGGCATACGTTGAGTATAAAAGTCAAGTCTTCTGAACAAAACTGCTCTGCCCTGTCTGAATCTGGGAGTTATCCATCATTCAGTGATCACTAAGCTTTGCTTTGAGTCACCCTCTTGATGGTCCAGTAGATTTTACAGTACTAGTGGTCCCTGGGCATAGCACTAAACACTTCAAATGTCTCTGATTTGCACTAGAGGAGCCTTTGCCTCTTAGTTTCTGTTTTAACTGGCAACTTTTTGTCTAACATTGAAGAGCATATTTCAGTGCATATGTTTAGCCATTTGTTTTTCATTTACATGTTTGTGTATATGTGTTAAGGCTATTTACTAATGCATGCAGCATGAGAAATAAACAAGAGGAGCTCAAAGTTTTGGCCCAGTCCCAGAGATTCAACATCATTGGCATAAATGAAACCTGGTGGGATGAGACCTGGGACTGGAGTGCCCGGTTGGACAGTTATAGTTAGACAGTTATATATAGTTGGACAGGACAGAAGAGGCAGAGGGGTGGCACAGTAAAGGTTTCAATACTGTCTCTCATAGGATCCTTCTGGACAAATTGTCCGGCACACAGCTGGATAAACAGATCAAGTACAGAGGGTAGTACTGAATGAAATAATATCAGACTGGGGACCTGTCACTAGTGGGGTTCTGCAAAGCTCCATCTTGGGCCCTGTGCTCTTCAATGTCTTCATAAATGACATGGATGCAGAACTTGAGGGAATACTGAGCAAGTTTGCAGACAACACAAAACTGGGAGAAGTTCTTGATTCCCTCAAAGGCAGGGAGGCCCTGCAGAGAGACCTTGGCAAATTAGAGGGCTGAGCAATCACCAACCATATGAAATTCAATAAGGGTAGGTGCAAGATTCTACAGCTGGGATGGGGATGTAAGTACAAATTGTGGAATGAGAATCTGGAAAGCAGTGCTGGGAAAGGGACTTGGGGGTCCTGGTCAATCGCAAGTTGAACGTAAGTCAGCAGTACCCTGGCAGCCAGAAGGACGAACTCTGTCTTGGGGGGCATCAGGCAAATCATTGCCAGCCAGGTGAGGGAGGGGATGGTCCCTCTCTGCTCGGAGCAGCCTCACCTGGAATTTTGTGTGCAGTTCTGGGCACCACAATATAAGAAAGATATCGAGCTCTTAGAGCTCAAAAAGGAGGACAATGAAGATGATGAAGGGGAAGCCGTATGAGGACAGGCTGAGGTCACTTGATCTGTTCAGCCTGGAGGAGACTGAGGGGAGACCTCACTGCAGTCACAAATTCCTCATGAGGGGAAGAGAAGGGGCAGGCACTGATCTCTGTGGTGATTAGTGACAGGACCCAAAAGAATGACCTGAAGTTGCGTCAGGGGAGGTTTAGGTTGGATATTAGAAAGACGTTCTTCATGCAGAGAGTGGCTGGGCACTGGAACAGGCTCCCCAAGGAAGTGGTCACAGCATCAAGCCTGACAGAGTTCAAGAAGTGTTTGGACCTTACTCCTAGGCACATGGTGTGACTCCTGGGGATGGTCCTGTGCAGTCCCAGGAGCTGGACTTGAGGATCCTTGTGAGTCTCTTCCATTTCCTTTCATTTAATCAGGGTACAAGGACTTGTAAAAAAAATCTACAAGCTACTCTAGAAAATATCTGACCAAAGAGATTTCACCTAAGAATATTTCAAAAGACATTATAACTATAAAAACATATTTTAATGATTTTTAGCAGAATTTCCCTTTTTACACATTTTTTTTTCCAAGAGGAGTAACATAAGGAGAATTTTCCCTTTATTTACTGAAAATTTTATTTTTAATTTCAAAGTGACAAGCTAAAACCATTTGCTTTAGTGGATACAAAGGCTACCTAGCATTTTGTTGGAGGAAACATTCCTCTGACTGTGAGTGTCTAAAATTAAAACTTATTCCAACCTTCATCACTTCAATTTCCTGCTGAAAGTGTCTCAAATTGTTCTTTGTTTTGAAATAAAGACTGCTACAGTAATTTGGGTCTAAAACCATCCCTACTGGAATCAGCAAAAAGGGCTAAGGTATTGTACATTCTAATTCAATGTTAATAAAGAGTTGGTAACTGCTATTAAATAACCACACAGTAATAGGCATGGTCATTTCAAGATGGGGTCTGTGACAAACAGTGCACATGGGGTTAGCCCAGCATTGCTCATGTTTTGCCAGAGGTCATGTATTTCTAGTACAAGGGCAAAAGAGAATTGAGGTGGAATTTCTCAGTTTCAGGATTTTGTTTTTTTCCTGGGGCAACGGGTTAATTGGTGGGGCAGGAGCCAAATCTGCTCAGAAAGCAGAAAGTTACAGACATAAAGCCAGGACAAGGAAGCAAAGAAAAGCAGAAAGTTTTCTCCAGAACCTGAGTCTAGTGCTTGCCAGAAACTCAGGGGCAAACACACAGAGGTGTCTCAGAGATGTTGGGGAAAAAAAGAAAGGCTCAGCCATCAGAAGGCATCACATAGAACTGGCTGCAACACAGAAGCCACTGTTTTGAGGAAAACTAAAGCTGGTAAAATGAAACTCCCCTTGGACATACCAGTCAGGGAAAGATTGTTTTATGACCAATTTTTAATTTTTATTACACTTTTTCCATTTGCTGACAGTATTACATATTTTAACTTATGGTCTAATAAATCCAACTTTTTAAGTGATATCTGCCTGTCTTTATTTTCTCTAGTGAAGTCACTATAAGGAAAAGGCTGAGGCAAATCTTTATTACCTTTCACATTAATCCCATAACAAGCCTTCTGGAAATAGCTGTATGTTAGTCACTCATTACCTAGAATAAGCTTAAAGATTCTTCTTGATTCTTTATCTGTATTTTGCAAATTGGAAAATATCTGTAACTTTCATAATGGTAAGGACAGAAAGGCACCAGAAAAGATTGCCAAAAACATTTGTAGAACCAGTGTCATGTAAGTTTTAAAAAGCATGCAAGAGCCTATTAAGAACATTTTTGGTACAAGTGACCCTGCTTTGGGCAAAGAGTGGACTAGATGGTATCCCAAAATGCTGTTCCCTCACATTTCTCCTTATCAGACATTCTGAAAGATCAACATACATCTGTATACAAATCCTTCTTCAGAATGCTTTTCTCCATATGACTTAGAAAAAGACAGCCTAAAACACTGTAATAAAAAAGTTTTATATTTAACTTCCTCAAAGTTCCAAGATACAAAGAGGATAAAAGATCCACATATAATTAAACTTCAGGAAAGCATAAAAAGGGCAATATCACTCAAAATAAACAGGATTCTTAATTCTTGCAGGTCAATATCTATCATTCTACAGCTCTCCCAATCGTCATTAAGAAGATGAAATACATGCTGCAATATTTAGAGGAGTCCTGATTCTGTGAAATACTCTATTGTCTCTCTAGCTTAGTCTTATCACCTCATACTCAACTATTAAAAATGAAAAATCCTCTGAGTGAACTCCTCCCTTCCATATGCATATTGTTTTCACAAAGCTTTTCCATAATCTCTGAACTCTTTTGGTGTTATCCCCATGACAAATAACCAGCTTCCACAGAGACTTCTTCTTAGCTAAGATCATAGAGCTTAAGTTTGTCATATCCTACATAACTAAGCCTTCCAGCTAAAGTATATTTATAAAGCTCGAGGCGGACTAGATCCTTTCTTGTATTATCAACAGATTCATTAAACATGATCATCTATTTCTTTCACAGGGGAAGTCTGGGAGGTCATGTTATGTACTTTGTCATTAAATATAACCATACTATCTTTTTAGCATTAGCAAAGGAGAATTATATATATATTATATATATATGTAGCTTTAAAGAAGGATTGTGATAAAACATCTTGAAAAATAGCAATAAATAAAGGAAGAAAATCCAGAAAGAGGCTACAAAATAATGAGCAAAATGAAAGTACAGGTTCAGGGAGAATAGAAACGAAGGAATTTTTGTAAAGAAGTCTCTGTCTTGGAGACAAGAGATTTTAGTTCTAATTCTGTCTCTACTGCTGGCCAGCTATGTGTGAGAAACCTCAGCTGGCTCTTTCCTTGCCTCAGCATAGATCTCAGCATCACATTGGCCACCTCCTGAGTGAATAATGGTCATTCCCTGCTAAGTGGAATATGAAATTCTGTCATATCAAGTCACTAGCATCCACCAGGGCAGAATTCAGTTGAAAAATCCAAGGTTGGCTTGTCCTACATCATCCCCATATTATTTTTTCTGAATCTGTTTCAGCCTGTGATGATTCTCAGTTCACGCTGCCCTACAAATAGTTGGAATGTTGTCATCTGAGTTTTAGGGTTTTTGTTTTTTTTTTATTTCAGTGTCTTAGAAAAGCTACAGCTATGGACCTATATATATATATATTTACAGCTAAAGACTTGAACGTGAGCTAAGTATGGGTGTCCACATTATAATTGCTAGAGATCTTGTCAACACAGTCTGAAGAGTGACTCAGTTCATTGTAGAGCTGGCACCTACTCTTGGTTAGTTGTAACATCTGACCACACATCCACAGACCAGAGAAAATACCTATCGCTTCCACAACCTCTGAATGAGTCTATCATCCAAAACATCACCCTGTCTTCCAGGCTGTTTTTCCAGTTGTCAGTCAGGTCATAAAGTTCCAGAGTATTCTCCATCATATCTAAAATAAACCCTGCATCCTATACACTGCCTTTTTTTTTTTTCCTCTCAAACTTCCCAATCAGTTTAAAGCATAATAATCCACTTGCAATATATGGTTGGCATTTACTTATTGTCTGCTTGGAATAATTTCTTGACTTTTCAGGTTTATGAAGAGACAGAAAATCCAACCAGCCTTCATGTGTCTTGCACTGTACAGCAGCAGGAATATGCCATTTTTCTTATCTCCAATGTTGTTTTCAGTGAAGCACTGACTAAACCTATTTACATATGCCCACAAATGTCCATCAATCTCTAAAATAAAAGCTCCGTGAACCTTGCAATTTTCTCTTTTGTCTGTAAGCATTTTTTTCCCTTTCACATATAATTTCAGTATATCAAACACCATCTTTTTATAGCCTTTTTAAATAGCTAACCTAGGATTGCCTTGCTCTTTTCACATAGGGAACATAACTAATAGTTTGGCCTTAGTATATCTGTATATTTTTTTTAAACCAACCTTAGACAAATAATATTATATAAATTATTTTTCCTGATTCCTCCCGCAGAAGCTTAATAATTGCTTCCTCTTTTAACACCTCCTACAATCTGACAAATAGGCCTTCTAAAAATGGCATATTTCCCCCAGGTAAAAATGTGCTTTTCCTTCCTCTGAAATCATAAATAACAATGTGAAAAAGACTAATTTAAAATGATTTTTTTCTCAACAAATTTGAAGGTCATCTTGTTCAAATGTTGAAACAGATTGAAGCTGAGAATAGACAAAATAAAAGGTGACTATTTCACCATATAAAAAAAATTATCTTAAGTCCACAGCTTGTACATAAATTAGGGTAATCTGACCCACTGTCAGGTAATAACACAGGTCAAAAAATTTCAGCTAACACCTCAGGTATGAAGCTGATTAATCTCACTCAAGGTAGAACATAACTTTTAGGAAGACATACACTATTGCCCGTTGCTTAATACTCTGACTGCAAGCTCTTTAAGGCAGAGACCCTCCCACTGCTCAGACAGCTCTTAGTGCAAGCAAATCTTGGATAATGCTGACATTAGGACATAGCCCGCTACTGGTTTCTACCTCGATAAAAGTAAGGTTATATTTGTCTGTTAGGTTCTTTTCAACGATGACTTATTCAGAATTTACTTCTGGTGTGTGTATATCCAGAGCGGACAAGTCTCCACACCGAGAATAGAAAAGCTCCCTTGCTTTGCTGAACACTTGGGTAATTCACCACATCAGTAGAAAGGGGAAATTGTCCAACCATACTGTTTTCCTGCTAGTTTGACTAAGCTGCTGTGTCTTAATAAAACTGGACCTTGCCATGGCACATTTCTACCTTTTTCTTATGAAGAGCATCATTAGCTGGGATATTGCCCAGAGTCTAGGATATTAGTGCTGGATAACTTTTATAATTACTTCAGCATTCACCTAAGCTTCCTTTTATTTCATTAATTTCAGTATGACTTGGAAAGAAATTATGGAAAAGAAAATGAGAAAAATCATTCTGGTATGATGGAAAGCTATTGAGAAGTAGGGCCTGTGTTTATAAGCATGTCTGCAAGTGTGATAAACTTTTATTACACCTTTGTGACTGCAGTTTGAAAGTTTGAATAAACCAGAAAGGTTTATTTATCCCAAAATGCTATTTCAAGTTGAGCAAAGATATTAGTGACTCTGCTGAACCCAACAAACAGCTATGTTCCTAAAATGTGGTAATGTAAAGAAATGTAATGCAATAAATATTTAAACTTATTCAGAATTATAGTTTATTTTCTAATTGGAAACATCTTCTGTAAGATTTGCCTGAATCTAATTTTAAAATTTTTATTCTGTATGTTTGACCCTCAGTTCTTTTCCAAGTTGTATTGGCTGAGACAGGTTAAACATTTTTTTTTTATCAACTTGTTTTTCAGTTTGGTCAGTGAATTTAAATTTTAGAAATTCTCACAGTGCTAACTAAACAGCAGTAATTTTTCAGGTGTATGAGTTTCTCTTTGTGGCAGGGGCAATGGGGAGCTGGAAACTATTCTGGTTTTGTCAAAATGCCTTCTAGATGTAGTTCACAGGGAGCTAATTCACCTTCTACATGAAACAGGAGACTCACATGAATTTTTTGGGAGCCTGTCAGCTGAGGATTGTGTACAGTGATTTCAATTGCAATTGTTTGTGTCCCACCATAGAAACATAAGGCCATGGGAGCCATGAAAGCTGTGTCCTGCAGGACAGAATTAGCTACACTGCAGGAACTTTCTGTAACTGAGAGGAATGCATTCTGCAGAAAAGATGTATTTTTTAAGTCCAAAGGTCTATATGTGTAGGTTAAATTTAGATTGTTAGGCTCCATGATGTTTATAATTTTCATACTGAGCAAATACCTGTTTAAATCTGATAGTTACATTTAAACAGAGGTTAGAATTTTCTTATACTGAAATAATATAATCTTCATAAATTAAGTCTTAATATCATACAATTAAAAGCGAAGCATAATAATCTAAAATTCTCTCCTATTCAATGAGTCTTTAAAGTGATTACAGGTTTCTTAGCCAATACATTGACCATGCTCACTGCATGACACTAACATATTAGCCAAAGAACATTTATTATAGCTTTTTACAAACCCATGCAACTTTGATTTAAAGTCATGCATTCTAATATGTTTTGACAAGTAAATTGCTTGCCTTTTTTCCTTGATAGCCAACCATATAAATAATGCATGCATAGTAATAGCTAGAGCAATAATGTAAAAGTCAAGTAAGGAGACACATGCAGCATGTTAATGATAAAGGTGCTCTACCCATTTCAAGCAGAAAGATAAAATAAACAACTGCAAAATATATGAAAGAGAGGAGCCCAATCCTTAGAAAAACAGTTTTTAAATGACCATGGTAAGCGATAATGAATATTGGACCAGAATTTATTAAAGTTTGTCATAAACAAAGACATTTTGTCATCCTGAAATTCTTTCTCTTCTTGAGTGGGGACTGATTCAGCATGTGGAAGCTTAAGAATGAGTCTCAAGAGATGCATTTCACCAAACATCTTTCCCGCAGGAAGCTCCATGGCTTGACTAGGTATGGAGTCTAACAGGATGCTATCCAGTCTCCATCTGAAGATGAGAAGGAGATATTAATAGTTTGCCTAAACAGGGTCTTATTGGACCAAATAGGTTAGGTGGACAATGCTGAGAACTATGCTGAGAATAAAACTATTTTAATATATGAAACTTTTGGGGGTTTGTAGTCTGTCATCATTCTTTATAAGTAACCTTTCACATTTTGAACCAGGAGAATGAAATACTGTAAGTCTTTCATAACAGTTTGGACATTTTCTGACACACTCCTTTTTCCATGCCTTAGGGGTCTGACCACAGAGTCATTGTGAATTATTTAGACTTTAATGACTGCTACAATCAAGTTAGACAAGCATTTGCAATTCAGCCCTTTTCTCCTAGCTACAAATCAGTCACAAACCTGCTTTGATTTTTTTATCTTTTTTTTTTTCTTGTAGCTGTTGCACATGAGATGTTCAACAAATACTACAGTCAAATTCTGAAGTAGTTATTTTGGACTGATCTGGTTCATGGCTAGAAACAACTTTATAGTGTTACTTCCTGAGAGCTATGGCACTTGCTGACAAAGGATAGAAAATAATTATATACTGCTATAGACATTTAGAAGACTTTTTTTTTTGCTAAGCATTTCAAATTTTTCTAAACATATTGAAACATAATTTGGTGAACATCTGCATGCTTTTCACAGAAAACTGATATTCTTTTGTCGAGTGATTCCTAAAAACCTAGTGTATATGTGTTGAAGTAGAATCCTGTACCTGAGTTTTCAGTTCTCAGAAGCACGAGCAGTAAAGCACCTCAGCCAATTGTTTCTAGATTTACAGGGGTTTTTTTGTCTCATTTGACCCATTTAAAATAATCTGGTTGCTATTAGACTGTATTCCAACCATGAAAATGCAATTCACTTCAAAAAGGTACATTTTCTGCACTCTTTTAAAAAGTATTTGTTATTTTTTCTTCCTCTTAGGAAAATCTTGGACTAAATCATTTTTATATACCCAAAATTCTATCATTCACAGTGTAAGATGTAGGGTTTATTACAGGAATTTTGCTGTCCATTCTTTCCATAATTGGTTCTTTTTAATAAAGGAATATAAAAGAAAGTGGTTTACAATGCAATTATTTAAATAACACAACAGATGCAGAGACATCATCTTTTGTTTTATATTTTTAGTAGCTGCCAGCACTCATTTCTGATCAGTTTATCAGCATGTCATTTAAATGCTCATATCTTCCCAGACAAACTATATGATTAGCCACTTAAATACCCTCATTTTGTTCTTTTAAACAATTGCTATAAAGAGAAACTCTTTGCTATATCAGCAAATGTTTTGAACATGAATTATGCAATATGTGTGCTGCAGTTATAAAGAATCAGAAAGCTGTTAGGAATGTTTAAAATATATAATTTTATTGAAATCATGTTGAAACACACTTACAGCACATTCCTTGTGATAACGATTTTTTAGCAGAAAGAATGTCTGTGCATTGCAAACAGGTAATTCATCCTTCCCCTTGTCCACTTCTCCCTCCAAAGGACAAGGAGGAGAGTGGAAGGAAGATCAAAAAGACTCTTACCTGGAGTAGCCACACATGCACCTAACCTGTGCTACTGGAGTGAAAGAACACAAGACTATGTGACTGTTCTACAAAGACTTAAATATCAGAGTTTTATAAATATCACAAATATATCTTCTTAAAGTATTTGCTGCCTTCTAACACCCATAAAAGGGTTTGCGTGAGTGGGTTTTCACTCTTTTCTTGTTTGGATTCTCCTGAAAAGTTTATTTTAATGCCATCAACTCTGGAGGTTAATATTATTAGAGTATCTTGTGGGTTACGTATACAGTAGCAATTTTCCCACCCTAAATTTTGACTTGCTAACTACAAAATTAACAAAATTCATCAGCCAGTGGTTTTCATTGTTGTGTTGTGGCAACACCAAGGGGCCATTCATACTACAATCACTACATTGTCTAACATAGAAAAAACCATTTTTTCTGAACATATTCAACAATGGATGTCATCATACAGCTATCTCAGCTTAACGGGGTTTCTGGTTTGGATTTTAATGAAAGTAAATGAAGTCTTAACAAACTGACTTTTGATTATTAAGATTTTATCTTTGTCTAGCATTAAGATTGTGTGTATTTTTATGAATGAGGATTTATTTTTGCAATGCAGGCAAAATTTGCATATTGTCTGTTTGCCAGATGTATGCCTGAACAAAGTGGGAACTCTCAAAATGAAAATTTTATTGGTTTCTAGTAAAAAAACTTGTAGCTTGACAAGTGTTTTTTTTTTTTTTTCTTGGCCAGGGGTCCCTTGACTAGTGACAGCAGAACTGAATGCTGCTGCAAACTTTTTATCTTTTCTAATTAAGTTAAAATTAAAATGAGAAATGATAGCTCAACGTCTCTTTACCATAGTTTACTATGAAGATATTTCAAATTTTGAGATGTGGCCCTTGAGGTCCCAAAACTAAAACACTTTTAGACAATATTTCTAAAAGCAGAAGATTCTGCTCTGAGATGAGAAACAGGTACTGAATTCTCTTAAGACTGAGGGCTGCAGTTGGATCAGAGGCTACTGAGAATCACCCAGACATTAGAAGTATGGAAAAGTTTGGATTTCAGGGGAATCAAAATATCTGTTGGTCAAACCTGTTTACTGTACATATCAGTTAAAAAACAATAACAAACAAAAACACACACAAATCAAAAAAAGCTTTTTTTCTTGCCATTGGTCATATCATAGCTGATAGCAACCGAATTGAATTTAAATAATGCTTCTGATAAAAATTATTTAACATTCCAAAGGTCTGAGAACATATGTGAAACAAATTGGCCAGAAAATGAAAACTTTAGCATGGCCAAAAGGTTTTACTGAGATTACACACCAGTGAACTCAAAATGCTCTTTGTAAAGTAGCAAAGCCCTTAGGAGGTGTTTAAGAAGATTCACGTTACTTGGTGAATTATGGGGTAAAAGAAAAACAAGAAAAGAGACTGAACAGGCATAAGGGGTGCGAAATTTCTATATCAATCTGCTGAAGCAACGGAGGGGATGGAAAACCTCAGGAGACCAAACTGAGTTCAGTTTACCAGGGAAAAGGAAAACAGTCTATGTTTTACATGACATCTGTGGATGAAGAAAAGCAATGTTTTCTTGTATATTTTCTTATGGAATGTAGATGGTCTTACATATTTTCTTATGGAATGTAGAGCCCACTGAAACAGAGCCATTGTCTCAGGCAAAGTCTGTTCAGAACCTGAAACTGTTACAGACATGACACTGCATCCAAGTTGATAAATCAAGATTAATTTATGTGCAAATTACTTTCTCAATACAGTACTACATCTTTTTGTTTGTTTGTTTTGAGAATTACTGATTACGTACCACAAAAAAAAAAGCCTATTAACTTTATCACATTTCACATATTATGGTTTTGCCTTCCATGAAGCCTTTCACCATAAGGGTTGAGTTTAGGATTGTGGTTGATACATAGCTCTGCAAAAATGCAGCCAAATAAAATTCACAGATGATTCTGGAACGCAAAGAAAGCATAAATGAAAGTAACATGAGTGATAGATTTCAGAGGGGAAACAGAATTTTTGTGGACAGTTTGGCCTTGTTTTGAAAGAAAGCAGTCGAGGAGTTTGCAGAGTTCTTTTAGAGCAGACAGTAAATCCTTAAAACTACTGCACAGGGGAAACCCATTCTGATAGCAATAGCATGACTTCATTTAAAGTTGTGTGCCTTAGGGAAACTAAAGACATGAGTCAAGCCCACCAGAAATGGAGTCACAGCTGCTGAGAAATCCAGGGGCTTCTGTGGTAGAGCTGAGACAACTCTGTTACTCATCTGGCATTAACTTTGTAGTGCAGCTGGCTGACAAAAGCCACCCAAGCATGTCAGAGATGTCACTGAAGAAAGCTGCTTGCCCAGTGAGGAGAGAGCTTTCTTTAAATGCCACAGAACCCTATGAAAGCTCTAACCAAGCTTCCCCCTTATTAGCTGGGAAAATATTAAAATGTAAACATCTACATATCATCCTCATATTAATCCATGTGCTAAAATATTCATGTTAAGTATTACTGTGATGCTCTGTTACAAAAACCTCCTCTCTTTTATTCTCAAGGATTTAAATGGGAACTTTTTGACCAGAATGGTTAATTTTATGGTGAAAATCTAGCAGCAGGTAAATTCTTTTGATGATTTGATACTTGTTAAAGTATAAAACAGCTGAAACCAACATGATGTTTTGAGAACGGTAAGGTGTAATTCTGTGCTATTCATTGCTTAGAATTTCAGTTGGCAAACTGATAGTGCTCAGCAGGTATGGTCCATTGGGCAGTTTCTAAACAGTAGATCTTGCACTGAAACAGTAAGACATAGAAGCAAAACTGAAATCTATTTTTATTTATAATTATTATTGATAAATAATAATTATTATTACTTAACAGGTCAATGTAATCTGCAGTAACTAAAGAAACCCAAAAAAACATAAACCAAAAAAGCCAACCAACTAACAAAAAACCAAACAAACAACAAAAAAAACCCTAACAAAGCAACAAAAAACAAGAAAATATCAGTAGATGAAGGGAAAGAAAAGGGTCATTGCTTCTAACTCTTCAAAAGCCAAAAAGGATGATTTAAAAAAATAAAATAGAAAGACAGGTGGCACTCCATGAACTTGTACACTTTGATTGAAGATAAGAGTCTTTGTGTTTAATTTCTTATTATTTGTCTTTCAGAGGCAATATAATCTGTGCTGACATCTGTTTCCTTTGACAACTTAATGTAGTCTCTATAGACTCACTTCAACAATGCTTTATTGTGATTTGACAGTGTGGGTGTCATCCTCAATGACATGCACAGCCATTGCTGAGTCCGCATTTTGACATTTAAGTGGGCTCAGCTGTGAATAGGTATCTAAGATGTTTATTTGCATTCACACTCTATTTTGACATTGTATCATTTTACTAGGTCCAAATTCTTCCCTAAGTAGGTTATTCCCAACCAGGGAGGAAAAGTTCTTTGAGCTTGATGTAAAAGTTGATCTCTATTGGAAAAAATATAACTAACTTAGCATTTCAAAAATCCTGACTATGAAAAGACAATTATTTGCAAGTTTCCCTTTAACATGGAGAATGTGCAACACCTCAAAATGGACACATGGGATTTTATTTCACTTTAGCATTTGTGCATATGAGTTAAAAGCAGCTGAAGTGACATTATCAGAATTAAAAGTAAATTGTGATATCAGAGAAGGGGTCCATCATGCCCAATGAAATATTCATTATTATACACATAATTAGCATTTGCCATGTCTCTTTATACATATCTTTATATGTAAATGTAATTTTTCTCTTTAAAGTTTATGTGCACATCCATCTCTCTGTACAGGTATAGTATAATAGATCATAGATTAACAAAGGATTTTGTTAAGAGTGATTGTGATTTCTAAATTCGCTTTTCTCTGAGAAATGAAAGAAACAATAAATACTGCATCTAGGAAGAGCCTACTAAAGCCTCATTCTACATATATGTGTTTAGAGTAATATTAATTGTGAATCTTTCAAATGTGAGGTCCACCAGTTTCAGAGACTAGAACTCAGAACGCACCTAATCTTTGCTAATTTCCACCAGACAATTTCCTTTCCTTGTTTGCAGGCACAAAACCCAGGTTTGGTTGGTTGATGTACAGAAATAATATAATGAAAATAAAGTTTGTTAATGTAAGGGAAGTTAGATACTTTGATTCAAGCTCCTATGGATGAGCAAACCATTTTTAACAAAACAGATATGATGCTTAATGTATTTCTATCTCTAAACACTAGGATATTTGTATGTGTGGAATACTTTTAGAAATAAATTTATATTCTATGTATGCCTGTATGTTTACTCTATGTTTATACGTGTCTAAAAATCTTTATTTTATATTATTCGCTCTTTGGTGCTTCCCCAAATACTGACACATTTAGGAGGGGGAGAAAGAGAAAAAGATAATGTGGAAATGACAGAGTAATTATCTCAAGAAGAAAATCTACTGTGGTCAGTTATTATCACCAATTTCTTTTTGGTTTACTCAGCAAAATTTGACAGTTCAAATCACTGAAAGAAACGGTGAGAACTGAGGTACTAATTCTTCAACATTATGCATATTGGCATCAGCTTCTCCTGCCAGCAATTACTTTTCAGCACAGGAATAGGATCGCCACTGTAATTATGTGATGTATGGTTTAGTGAAAGCTATTTGACCTCCCTTCAAATTCTATCAGCTCAAAGTCCATGCAGACCCGCAAGTAATCTTTTCTAAATGTGCTCTATGTAAATCAAAACCTGTTAGATCTGTGTCTGGTATTAACATTACAACATCTACTGGAAGTACCCAGCAAATATAATGAAGTATCTGTTACTTCTGGAGATTCAGACCAGGGGAACTTCTAATTTTCTATGCTACTCTATTAACAGAATGTGGAAAGATGCCAGAAACAATCCCAAGTCAACAGAGGAATTTTACTACATGTAGAAATTGTATTCCTAATAATAAGAAAAAAGAGGGATCTATTTTCCCACTACCTTTCTATCCCCTTTCTACCTTTCTATTCTATGTTGCCTAGAATTGCAGCTAGCAGTCTTCCATGCTTTAGAGAGTATCTCAAAGGGAAATTGTCGCCATTGTCCCATATCTTATCTTCTATGACCCCAATACCTGCACTGTGGCTGTGTTGGGAAATATAAGCCATATTTTACCAGAAAAATGAGATGTAGCAATATAATATTATGGAAGCTTCCAATATTTTTATGCCTTTTCTTAGAAATGGAGATTCCAGTGTTATTAATCAGAAAGTCATCTAAGTTAAATGGTATTTGATATATTTTTGGTTTACATAGCCTGATGTGATTGCCTGAAAGTCAGAAGAAATGTTTACTGCAATACCATTAAAACCTATATCTTATTTTCCTAAGTTATTAAATCACTTTAAATTTGGAGTGGAAATATTAATATTTTAATATATATATTTTAAGCTACAACATCTTATTCCCTCAATGCACTTTGTGATAGTTCCTTCTCATCAGACCTTGAAACTCTTGGTGAATCCCAGTAGTTTCCACAAGAAACTGACAAAGGTGTGAAATGTATAAGAAAAATTAAAGTTCTGACCTAGCATGCCCCAGAGATGAGAGAGGATATTCTTCCTCTAATTAAATGTATCATCAGCCCATATGATGTAAACCAATTAGTATTTTTTTCTCACTGACCAACTTCACTCTTTTTGCATGCTAAGGAGGCTCTGACATCCTCAACTAATTAATTTTTCTGTTTTACCCCCAAAGTTCATTTTTATTTCAACTTGCTATTGACTCCCCCTTCTGAGCAACATGACCCTTGTGTCTTTACTCAAAATTAGTAAAACAAAACAAAACAAAAAAAAACAAAAAAAAAAAGGAGGTAGCAGGGAAAAGGGCTCATCAGGAAGACTAATTATTTATTACAGCTGCACAACATCAAAATTATTACACAAGTGTAATGCATTAATTAATTTCTTCAGTAAATTAAGAAAATATGTGTGGTGCTAGGTCTACCACTTCTGTTACAAGATCTAAAGGTATGAAATACAGCCAATGTACTTTAAGAATGGATTCCATTTTAATCTATGTGTAAATAGCATTTCTAGAGATTTTGGCTTGGAAATCCAATTTAAAGGAAACCAGCTCAAATTAACTTATATCAGTAAAACTGCATCCAGATGCACCATGTCTGAATACATACCCAGAGCCCCCAGAATGGTTTCTTACATTAAAAACATACATTATTTAAGCTGAAAATAAATTATCTTACTACTCAATTATAACATAGTTTGCATCTACTCATCTATATATAGAAGTAATGTATGTCCATTTCTGCATTGGGTCTTAGAAGCACATTGTAAAAAAGGGTAACCCTGGCTGTAGGGCTGTCTGCAATTTATGAGCATCTTCACTCTGTTTTCCCTTCTTTATGTTTGGGTTTTTTTGTTGTGGTTTTTTTTTTTCTCTGCCACATGGCTTGCTGCCAGTGGGTCACACTCTCTTTCCTAAAAGTTTATTTCTCACATATGGCTGGAGTTGGCACAAGGACTTCTTTCCTTTGAGAGTCAGTAACTGAAGATACCCAGCAACAAAAGAGCCTTCTCTGAACAAAAGGATTGTTTATTTAAGCACTGAGAACAAAGTATATGCTGAAAAAAAAAAGACATTTCAAAACAACCAACAGTGTAAACATATGTCTGTTTTACATAAACTCCTCTAGAAGATGTTACAGTCTGCTCAGCAGGCCTGTTTGGTTCGGCCACCCTCAGGAGATCACGGAACATCAGTCTGGTTTCCTGCTACTGAACAACCATTATTGAACTCTTGAGACTGCTCTTTTTGAAACTGCCACAGCCCTGTAGATCCCTGAGTTTCCATTTCTAGCTTGTACAAACATTTACTCTCAGCAGTGTTCAAGCATTTGGGAAAAAAAAACAAAACCAAAAAAAACCCAAAAACACCACCACCTTAGACACTAGTGACTTAGTCTAGGTTAGTTTTAAACATAATCCATTTTCTAACCAACCTCACTCCTACCTGTTTTATAGGCTCTTTAAAAAAATGAAAAATATATTTGCTGCTAATAAAAAAAAAATCCAGCAGTTTATTACTGAGAGTTATATATATAGGTTGAACTCAACGATCTCAGAGGTCTTTTCCAACCTAGTTGATTCTATGATTCTATATCATCCAAGTGACTTATATGCTTCCCTATTTCTCAACAGCTGCATGAGATCAGCACCCAGGGACTGCTGAGATTTCACAAGTGACAAGTAGCTGTTTATCATTTGACTGCTTCAGTGTTTAAGCTCCCATGAGGGTGATGGAAACCAAACCAACATTTTCGGCAGCGTCTTGGAATCATTTACCTGCTTTGTGCATATGTGGGGCCACCTCTTAGCATGCCGATGGTGAGGTTCATTATCACCAAAACTTGAGAGTCCTTGGGAAAATCTTTCTGAGTCTCACCTCCTCCTACACAGCACATGGGTAACACATATTCCAGTGCTAAACCTAGCACACTGACACATGAGAAGAGGAACATGTCCCCAGGACACAAGTGTCACTCTAGGCTTTGGTGGATGGCTATCCCCTTGTGGAGACAGGCATATGGCAGCACAGGCTGTACATGAAAAGCAACATGTAGAAGAAAGCAAGATGTCCAAGGCACTGTAGCTGACCCGTCATTTCATTCTGAGATAACTGAGGGGGATTTGCTGTACAATGCTCTGTGCTATAATGCCCTCTTTTCTCACCAAATACATTTTGTGAAGCACAGCAAGTTCAGTAAATAATTGACAGAGTTGTGGTGCATTTGTGCATCTGCAGAGTAGCCCTGGGTGGGGATTTCCCTGTGACTCCCCAGCCTCAGCAAGACAAGCATGCTGGCAGGAAGGGCTTAGTGTTAAAAGGAGTGCATGGCACGGCCATTTTTCCATCTCAGACATGCAGCAATTAAATATTTGGATCTTATTAGCCTTAGTTTGATAATGAATCTCCTATTAGGTTGTTGTCTGGTGCAATCTGCGTTGAACTGTGTGTGCATGTGCCCACACATACACAAATGCCTACAGGTCTACCCCAAATTTTTTTGTTGAGATACCCACAAGCTAAATAATTGTTATAGTCCACACAAGGCAGATGTATCAGACACCTCAGGGTATTTTAAGCAGCAAAAAGTGCTTCTGTTAAGAAAACTGATTCTCATCTCTGTTGTCAAACTGAGGAAACATTTCCTAGACCTTGCTGACTCCATTTGTCATATTCAGGAGGAAGCATCTCTAGCACAGAATACACAGGTGAGTACTGATAAAGACAGCTAAAATCCCACTGTAGGTGACCTTAGGTCCTTCTTTCACTAAAATCCTCTAGGCTCAGTTGTTGAATGAGCATCTGTAAAACCACTTGCATTCTTCATTACATGTGTTGTTCTTGGAAATATTTTTCAGACACAGATTTTATCACTTATAGTTTTATTTCTTCTACACTAAAATTAAAGATATGCAATAGATCTCAGGATAATTATTATTAAAATGAAAAGACTTTTCTCCATGACATAATTACAGGAGAAGTCAATCAGATATCCAGTCCATTATACATTAATATTTATCGCATTTCATACATTTTTGTTAGCTATTGTATAGAACTAAAATAGCTGTACCAGCTTATCAGACAGAACTTAATTAAAAGTCTTACAACTTTATCAACAAGCTTTTCCAACATGACCTTTTTCACAAAACTGTGTTGAATTATAGTAATTAAATCAACATTCTACTACTACTTACTAAATCTTCTGTAATTTTTTTTTTTTTGACATGACATTTAGGTCAAACAAGCCAGTTCCAATCACTCAACTCAAACTTTTTAATCTTTTTTTTTTTTTATTAGTACAAAATGCACATTCTTACATTTTTCAGAATTTTCTCAGTACGTCATGAATTATTAACAATTATGGTAGAAAACTGCAGTTCCCCTCAGTTAACTCTTTAAATGTTTTGTGGTTTTGATTTTATTTAGTGCAAATCACTGTGCTGGTTGAAAAATATTTATGCCCTTAGCAGATGTCGATTTATATATCTTTTGCTTACTAATAGAGTAGAAAGTAGTGCATAATCTTCTTGTAATGTGCTCCATTTCTATGCAAACAGACAGTAGAAAGAACATCAAAAATTTCTTTTTATGCTACTAATGGTCTCATATTTCCACCTGGAAATGGACATTTGCTATTTCTATGACATCTTTAACTATTGAAGGACTTCTAAATTCCTTCTTATTGGTCTAAGAAACACCTAACAATTAAGACTTTTTTGTTTGTGGATTTGGTTTTGGGTTTTTGTTTAAATGGTTTTCAACTTTCTTTGGCTTTTCCCTACTAAAACAATGGTTAGAACATTACTTGAAGGTCACTCAGTAAACATCATTTCATTTCCATTTAATTCAACCTTTACCACTGACCTATGAGGTGTTGCCACACTTCCTAGTGACTGTGTTCCATCATGTCACCTCTCTCAGGCCCTGGGGAAGCCTCACCTCAGATCTGTATGTCATTCTGGTTATTCAACTTCATGAGTGCAATGAACTGGTTCAGCAAATGAAGAAACTACACCACGATATGTTTAGCATGGACAGGAATGGCCATACTTGGAAATGACACTTGATTTGTAACCTCTGTGGGTCACCACAGATCTTTAAACAATAAAATTAAAATTAAGGTCAAGCAAGTACCAAATTGTTGAGATTATATTAATGCAATGAGTACTTTGATTTTATAAAACAAACCTTCTATGAATTATTTATTTCTAATACAATGTAGTGGGTTGACCTTGGCTAGACACCAGGTGCCCACCTGAAGACAAATGTGTGTTTTTCACCAAGTCAAAAAATTACAGCCGAAGATTAAGCACCTAAAATTTCATCTTGTTCCAGTATGTATCACTTTATCCTTTTAACAATCTGAAATATTGTGTACTGAATGTAATAGCAGGGTACTTTGCACTGCTGTATCAGGTAAGGTGATCCACTGGTTAAATTAAGACTTCGCAGTCAGGCAACAACAACAGCTGAGCTTATGAAATTATATAAATACAATTTATGTGAGTTCAGTGACTCTGCAGAATAATTTTCAAGCCTACCTATGACTCATACTAGCTGCTATTCTCAGAATGTATCAATATTGAAACATAAGATCACTGAGAGTTAGACTTGGTAGCCCAGATTTTATGCGCATCTCATTTAGCTCCATGCAATTGTTGTGTGTTCCAACATAATCTGAGCGAATTGTTTTTCAGTGACCTTTGTCAGCGTGTTCTGGCTGTAACTGTGCCTCATGGGAGTGATCAACCATGTCACCGAATGCCTCCCAGTCAGTCTGATAAAAACCTATTTGATAAGTGCTGAAACCACTTTCTTTCCATGCCTCCAAGGCCAAGAATGGAAGAGGGGAAAAAAAGACCCTAATACAATATTAGCAGCTATATACGATTCCCATCAAGATGGGACACATCTCCAGTTCATTGGCATTGTTTGTCTTTGAGAAAGTTCTTGTCGGTCTGACAGATGAAGAGATATTGCTGAATGAAGACAAAATGAAGATAACTGTGGTAAAAATAGAAAAAAAATAATGAAGGGCATGCTGTTAAAACTAATTACATTGATTAATATCACTTAGCAGAAGAATGTTACCTCATCTCCTGAAAATGCATGACTGCTTATATACCATAAGCTCCCTGCATTTTACAGGCATTAATAAATTTTACATAAATGTTTGATTTCAGTATTCCATATTTTGGTAATCAAAATAGATTAGCAGTTTTGAGGTTGAAGAACTCGTTCTCTACATGAGTGAGTCTCTAAAACAAGCTCTCTGTAAGATCCATTTTCAGTGAATTTCCATTTGTGCTTTTGAACTTCTACAGAACCAAGCCTAGGTAAAAAGGACAAGTGAGTATTCAGTCAATAAATTTGTCGGTCTCTAAGGACTGTGCCTCCATAACCAATACATAATGAATAAACAAGAGTGATAGCAGTGCCCATTAAAAACCTGTCCATACTTATAGACTGTTTATTTTGGCTTATTGCTTATCCAAATGTCAATTTACTAGGCTGTAATTCCACATGTGAACTGAAACACAGCTACCTTTGTAAGAATGTTTTTTTCTGTTCTTGGAAGCAGCCATTATGTTACAATTATTTCCTAGATCAAAGCTGGGGGAAGGGCACTGTTTTGTTCCTGACAGGCAGTACTATCACTTTTTCCAAAATAAGTTCACAGAGTGGTCTGGTTCTCTGAAACAGGATCTTGACCTTTGGGGCATTTGCATCAGGGGTATACAGCCTTTTGCCATGCTCAAAGAAGCAAGCTGAAATTAGGCCTATACATAAATGTTTGAAAAAAACACTGCTCTGAAGAACAAGTTCTACTCCTGAGTCTGCTGTCTCATTTACACCAAACTCTTCACTTTAAAGCATGAAGGCACCCTACATAAGGCCATAGTTACATACTACACAAATCACATCAGTGACACTGGCTTTAGGAGATCTTGCCTGCCCTACTGTACTCGTGAATGGCCACTGATTTTCCATCCATGTCTTCTTGTGGTCATGCTATCAGTTGTACAAAATGGATGTCTAAAATAATCCAAGTTAAAAAAAGAAAAAAAAAGGGAAAAAGGAGGGGGAGTGTAGCAAATAAGGTATAGGATTCCTATGGGAAATTGAAAATAAAAATAAAGGATAGTCTATTCTGTGCATTGAAAACAACAGTTGATGACCCTACAAGTAACTGTGATGACATGTTCAAAATGAAAGAGCAGCAGGTAAAGTAACCCAGCCTAATTTCATTCTTATGTGATTTTTTTGTAATCACTACTGGATCATCACTGTGAGTACAGTTTATAATATTCATCAGAGGTTGTACAAAAGCCAGGCCTTACTAGCACTTCTTCTCTGTTGAATATTCATACCCATAGGTGTAACAAACAAAACCTGCCCTGATAGCCATACAGTGCATAATGATACAAAGCAATGAATTATACGTACTTGTATTTGCAGTTATTGTCCATATGTCATGATGATTACAGTGCATTATTTGTTTGTGTTATGAGAGCCCATAGGCTTTTCTCATTAGCTGCTATCCAGACCCTTTACAAGTTCATGGCCTGTCTGAGTTTTATGGCTAATATTTATCCAAATATATGCTAAATATACTGTTCTTCCGTGGCAGTATGAAAGAATGTCTAACTGTAATTATCTCTAAGGCATCATCAGGATTGGTTTTAGAAAGAATAAATCATAAATTTATAAATCATTTGTCAGTAAGTAAAGAGCTTAGGCAGACACTTCTACAAAAGCAATAAGTGAAATCTGCCAGTTACATACAGATTTCCAAGTTTATGCATAAGAAATACCATCATTCTCCTGGCAATAAAGCATAACAAAGATAATCAATGCTTAAAACAAAAACACTCCACATAATACCTAGGGCTCAAAAAATGCAAGAAGAAAATCTGAACGTATGATTTTCCAAGCACTTTGCCTACACTGCAAATTAGAAATGCAGGCACTTCCTGCAGCCAGAAAACAGTTTAATTATGAGAGCTGAACACAAAATCTCCCATTGGCACAGATTGGCTTTGAAGTGTTATCACATAAGGGAGGATTTTGAAAATACCCTTGACCAGTTTTGTTGGAAATATATCACACTTCTATTTGTGTCAGCCTTAACCATGTATCTTGTCACCCCCTTTCATTACATTAGAGAACCTGATCACAGTTCCAGAGTATTAAACTAATCATGCATATTTTATGCAAACATTAACCTTTAGTGTTAATCCAACAGCATTAAACCAAACCTATAATGAACCATAAAGGCAGTTTATAACATACTGTGGTTGCCTTTTATGAGTATTTTCATTTCTCTCACCAAAGTATTTTAAACCTAGGACAGAAATAGTACCCATATTTTTACAGTGGAACTTTATGTAAATACTACTGGCCCCTTTTCTGAAATAACTGAGTTATTAATTTACCTGTAAGCAAAGGAGATGAACTTTCAAAATAATTGATTCCAAAAACTTTAGTACCTCATAAAAATGAACATTTTTAAGCTCCTTTCTGTGAGCTTTTTACATGGGCAAATTTCCTGTTTAATTGAATGTTTAATCTGTCTTGTTGCAGTTCACTCTAACAAGAAAAACAGTTGTTCCTGTATAGAGCCTTTCATGTTACACACCCCACAGCACTTCACAAGATATGCAGGTCTCATATCAATTATGAAAGAAATAAATTAGATGCATAAAACAAAAAAACATTAAACGGAAAGTACTACAAAATGTTGCAATAATATGATGGGACTAATCAAACCATGAGAATTGTGGTTATCTAAGCAGCAAAATAATATTGAAGTTTTCCATCAGTTCCCAGCTCCTTAATTTCTACATCATTTGACCTACAGACTTACACTGGAAAAGAGCCAATAAACACTATTCATATGATCATTAATTTAAAACCTGCAAAATAAATATAAACAATTACTTCAATGGAAAGAGTACAATAATACAGACATTTCAACTCATTCTGCTGAGGCAGGAATATGGCTTTCAACGCTGTAAGGTTTTGAAGAGCTCACAATCATTTGTAAAAATTTCTATACTCCTTGAGAAGAACTATTCCTATCTTACAAAGGGGAAAAGGAGAAAGACATACAATCCTATTATTTTTCAGGGTCAGACAGAATGTCTATAACCTAAAAATAGCACACAAGTCCCAGAATAGGCAAGTCTTCATTTATTCAGTGATTTTCTCTATAAATTAATAGGAAGTATTTGAGGAGAGAATGATGAGGGAGTATGATACTTTAAGACATAAAATACAGACCCTCAACCAAAACAGACTGAATGAATTCTTCCTTGAATGAAAGCTTCATTATCTTCAGAGTTGGTTTTGGTTCAGTACTGTTAAAATAAATAAACACATACCTCCAAAATTTCAGTTAATGGAAGCAAAATCCGGAGTCATGAAACATTTTCTATTATTTCTTCTGAAACACAAAAGAGAATAATTTGAAGAGCAAAAATGTATCAGTAACATCAAGTGACACAAGAACACCTCACCTCCACACTTCCATACCTGTCCAGACTGTGAAAACCCATCTCACTATAACGGTAGTCAAACTGATATGGTAGTGAACTGATTTTCCTCTAAACAATGGCAAAGTTAGGACATGTGATGCTTCTTTTACATTCTCTACAATGTCTCTTTTACCTAAAGTGATGCATTAACAAGTTTTTTTCAAATATTTTCTTTCCTTACCTCATTCATAATTGTCAGCTTCCCTCAAGACACCTTCTGGGAATTGATGTAATTTTGAGGTTAAAGAAGTCCAATATTTTATTTTTGAATAAAGAAAAGAAATCCTAGGTAAAAAACATTAAAGTTGTGGTGAAATGAAGTAGCATGTCAAATAGACTAAGTATTTCTTAACATTTTACTTAGCAAGGATCTTCATGCAAGACTGTAACAAAGAGCAAAGAAGTCAAAATTTCTGATGGGAATTTCTTTCCTTTCATTGCATGGTTTCTTACCTCATAGAAACTGTAAGTAATTTCTATGCTTAGCATATTGGAAAGTGAAATGAAAATACATACTATAGTTGTGCCTGAGTAATACTCATTGCTGTAGGAATAGAAGAAAAAGTTATGAGTAGGTGAGTTGGACTGATTGCTCACTGCATATAGGTTAGCCACCCAAACATGCATAAAAGAACCATTCTTGTATATTTATCCCTTATCACCTCTCTTCAAAAAATACAGAAATGCTTAAGAAATCTAGTATCTATGGCTATAGGATGATTTGGGAAAAAAACCCAAACCAAATCAAAACAAAACAACCAACCAACCGATTAAAAAAAACCCAACACACAAAAAAAACCCAGTAGCAGAATGTATGGCATATTTTTGTTAAATGGTATCAAATGGTAAATTGTATTTAATTCTCAGATAAAGATGATTCAAGAGAAAGGCATGTCTGATATCCAACATCACATATAGGATACATGAACTCCTGCCTACCTGGAGAATCTCAGATTGGCTGTTGCTGAAGTTTAACCAAACCCCTATATAGAGGTATTTTACATCTTCAAAGTTTTCATGCACAAAGAGTCTTCAGGGCTGCTCAGGAATTAGGGCCTAGGACCAGCTGTGGGAAAAAGGCTTGTTTGGTTTTGCGTTTTTTCAGGTTATGGATTTTGCTTTGCACTTCTAAGTGATTTGCTTCAGTTGTGTTTTAAACTCTGTTTTAGTTGTTCTTCAGCTTCTAGCTGCAGTCCTTTCCCAGTTCCTTTGTTCTTTCCTCCAGTCCACTTCGACCTGTTATCTAACTCCTCCTCTGCTCTTTGCATGTCAAATTCTGTGTTGTTTGAGTTTCCTCACCTCCATGGTGGTGGTCCTATCCTGTTGTAAGCAGCTTTCCTGCACTCACTGACAAAGTCGAAACTACAAAAATTTGAGTTGAAGTCTTGGTTTGAAATAAAACTAGATTCAGTATGAGATTATCAAAGTAAATTATAATAATATTGGATATTATTAAATACCTTGCTGACACTTTAAAATAGCGGTTTGGAATATCCACAATGTAAATCAGATAAAGAACTCTGATTTATAACAAAATTTGCTTGAGAACCCAATTTTGTGGACCTCCAAGGTGAGATATGGTAGGCAATATGGAATGAGATTGTATCAAAACTGAGACTGAAATTTTATGTCTGACCCATAGATACTTAATGTCTCACATCTTAAAACAGATCTCAAAATAGATCTCACAGCAGAGTGATCTTATGGTGCAAATTTGATGATAAAATTATTCTAAAATTATTTTTTCTGTGAAATATAGTAATTAGTCCCAAACATCACTTATAATTTATATTCATTAATATTTCCTATTCATTAATATATAAAGACACTAACAGTTAATCTGATGGTCTAGAAAGCTAGAATCAAGATTTGGTTGAATTTGTTTGACTAAATTGGTGATCCCGCAGATAAACAGAGCATCTATGGCTTGTCACATTCTGTCTTCGGACTGCTGTGCACATGGTGTTTGGGCCACTGCAGGCAAAACAAATAATCACAGCAATATCTTCTCCACAGGAGGTGATGAAGGTCTGTCAGGGCTTTCCACAGAAGCAAAAAGGCACAAAATCAAGGTGCAACTAGAGATTTTTGAGGAAAAGAAAAAAGAATTTCGTAGGCTAAAAGGTGTTCACCCTGTGTCCTTTCAAGACAAGACAATAATTTTGTTCATTCTGAAAAACGAACATTTTTATTGAGGATATTTTATAGCTATATGTTTAGGGCACTGTAACAAATAGAGAACACTTAAAAGCATAGAAGCTTATAAACAAAGACGAGATTGAACTTTGCAAAATTTGGCAAAATTGTAATCAGTGGCAGGATAGAGGGGGGATTTGCTTTAGAGGTAAATGTCTGGATTCCCTCTATGCTCATTGAAGATTAAATGTTAGTCACTTTATTCAAAATTTTAAAATCAGTACTTTATGATAATTGCATCCCACAAAATTCCTATATCTCTCAACAGGCTATGGATATTTTGACTGTAAATATCTAGAGTGGTGAAATCATGACCACCCATAGCTTTCTTATATGCATATATATATGAAAACTAAAGAATCTGAAATACAATTAATGCTTAAGGCTGCAAGGTCAAGATAAACATAGTCTCATTAACATTAATATATACATTGTTCTGTCACACTTAATAACCTATGTCTTGCTCTCATTATGAATTTTGCATGTGGGTGAAATGGCAATAAAACAAGTTAAAATTTGAGAATCTGTATATTCATTGCGAACACTGATCTCTATGAGCACAGCATGCTACTTTTCAACCTTCAGCATTTGAACATTTGAAAGGCAATTACACACAGGAAAATGGGGATTTCAATACCAGATCAGACTGCTAATCAGCTCTTACTTTGAGACCTGAATCCTTTTCCAAGCTATTCCTATTTCATTCAGAAATCAACTGTGAGCAGTCCAGACAGGTGTATCATTGCTTTTAAAATGATTTTTGATATTGTCACCTGCTGATTGAATCACTCAATTTTCCACTTTACTTTTGTGGGGTCGACAATCCTCTTGAACTTACCTAATTGACAAAGTGGTATTAATTAAAATTTCACAATATCTTCTTGAAAATCATTGATAATTAAATTAAATAACAGCTTGCCTTCTGTATAAGTAAAACTTCATGTTTTTCCCACCTCTGTGACTTGAAGCAAGCAGTACTGAGCTTGAGGCCTGCAAATGATATTTGAACAGAAAACAGTTCACTCTGGCTCCCACAATTTTCTGTCTTAATATAAGACAAAGCAAGTGAATATCAGTAAGAGAAAAGAATGAGGATGGAAAACTAATGAAATTACTGACAATGATCATAACATATGTGTAAAAAATGGTTTTGCATGATGATGAAGAATCAGTTTTATAGATGATAAAGGGAAAGTCCTCCCTAGATTTAGGATAGAGTAGCACTGAACAACGCAAGAAGATGGAGAACATTGTTTCAAAGATGCATGAGAATTTTTGAAGAAGGTGATCACCTCAGTCCATCCAAGTGACCGAGAAATGATAGGCAGAGTAGAAACAGACCATGAAGGACCATCACTTGTACTTAATGAGACAGAAAGTTCAGCCAGTGGAAGGAGGAAGTAGGATAGGCTACAGGAGCAATGCTCACAGCAAAACTCTGAATTGGTTTTACTGGGCAAGTCCAAATTTGTTAATCCCAAAACAAAAAGGATTTACAGCAAGGTAGGAGAGGATAAAAACCTACTGGGATTCTTCTATGTGACCCTTACCTGACAATCTATGAAGTAGGAATTGGCAAATTGGAGGCAGAACCTGAGAAATTAAACAAGTATAGCAAGTGATATATGTGGGCGTGGCTCATGGGATGACCATGTCATCTACAGATGCCAACAAAGTATGCAAAAGAGAAAATCTTGAAGGGAGTCTTCAGGTAGGGAAAACAAGGCCTATACTTAACAATACCAAATGGAATTCAATGCAAGATATTCCCAGGATTGGTCAGAGACAGGGGAGAGTTTAAACACAAGAAAACAGGACTGAAAGAGTAGTGTAGGTCCATGGATTTTATCCTAGAGATGGCCATTGAGTATTAATACTTTATGTCTTTCTATTATTCAATTTGTTCATAGCTCAAAGAAAATTTTAGGTTTCATCCCTTCACTAATTTTTCTCTTTAAAGCTTCCAGTCTGGATTTTATTTCAATATCTAAATAAATGAATCTTCTTCATGTGCAAGGAGGTCTGTGTCATACAGGAGGAAGAGCCCTAAAATAGGTTGAGAAAAACTTTTACAGTGTTGCTTGCATATCCCACAATAATTAGCTGAGGCAGCCTGAATGTTTCAACAGGAATTGCTATTGAACTGCTCATGAAGGATACGGAGATAAGGAATTAACTGCAGAAATTATTCAGCAAATAATTTTGAATAATACTAAATGAAAGGAAAAAGTAAATTGTTTGCAGGCAATTTTCAGAAAGAAAAGTGAGAAAAATTTCAAAGAATAAATTATTCATCCAGCTCTGGCAGACTGGGTCTATATTAACCCTCTCCTGCCCTTTCTGGTTTTCATGATGCAGAGTGATTTTCCAGGGTTTTCAGGACAGAAATGTTTGATTATGATTGTGTGATCCACACATATAGGGGAAACTTGAACCAATGAGCAGTTCATGGTTCTTCCTTGTAGTGTAAGAAACCACTCTTCCTTGCGGAGAATTCATTTTCCCAGCTTGGGTAAAAATAGTTTGAGCTGTGGTGGCATTGCCCTCTTCACCCCATAGCTGAGTGGATGGATCTGTACACGGAGGGACAAATCTCATCTCCTGGAAGCAGAATGGTTTTTAAAGAAAATATAGAAAGAAAGCCTCAATTTCTACTCTTTCAGACTCATCTCAGGCAATTAGGCTTCAAAATACTGTTTTCCCCCAAAGAATAAAGTGTTCAGATAACTTAATAAATAAAACTGCTTTTATATCTTAAGTATCTTGGTATTTAATGTCCTTGGTATTTTATGCCTTGACACTGCTGTATTTTATTGAATCTTGGAAAGGGTGATGACACAGGGCATAACCCTGAGCTTTTGAGATACCATAAAACAATTGTTAGTCTTTTTTTTTTCCAAGAAATATTTTGTGACTCTGCTTTTTTAATTGATACCTTTTAGCAAACTAATAATTAAATAATAATCAGTTCTAAAAGATTATTATACTGAAGGAAAGAAAAGTAAGAGATTTGGGGGAACTTTTGCCCCTACAGCAGATGTGATACTAAAACAGGGTAGTCTGTTTGCCTGATCCAGAACAAAACGGTGTGGTTGTATCTACTCAGGTGCAGAAGTAACATTGCTGCATCCAAGAAAAATTACACCAGGATTTATAAACTCCACACCTGAGCTTCTTAAGTGAAGTGCAACTTCACACAAAAGCAGACAGTATGTCTCTGAATCAGGTTTGGTGACACTTTGGATTCAGAAATGTTATACAGGAAGGCAGATGGAGGTTCTCTGCATCAACAGTCAAAGTTCATCTGCAACTGAGATAACTTCTCCATGAATTATTGACAGTCAAGTCTGTCTGAATTTGAGGTTGTAATATGAAACAGTAACGTTTCATATTAAAGGGCACAAATCAGACAATAAATTTTACACAGCCTACTATACAAGGTCTCTCTATTATGGTACATGTGTAGTTTAATGGACAAGCACAGAGAAAAATTACTTGCTGTCACTTTTCAAAACAGTCAGAGGGGCCTTGCAAACAGTGAGCTATGATGAACCACACTGCAGTGTTTATCTTTGCAAAAGAGACAATGTTTAGCCTGAAAAGAAATAAGACCCTTACCAAAGTGATTTTCAAAGCAGTTACTCTTTCTGAGTTACCTGCACTCCAAAACACAGTGTTCACTACAGAGAATTTTGTTTAGTGAATCCCTAAACACTACTCCTGGTGCAGCTCTCACACAGTCCAGGAGGTATGCCAGTGGTCCCACTGCTTCTCCACGGGCTCTAATTGCTGCTTGCTGCTGAAGAGCTGCTTAAGTCAGCCTAAAAGTCATCCCCTTCCACAGATGCTTATTGACTCTCCCATCCCAACTTCTGCCCTGAGTTAGCAGAAGCTAATAAGCAGCAAAATTGCTAAGCAAACAAAAACAAAACAAAACAGAAAAAAAAAGGAGGACATTTTTATCTCTTAAACTCCTCCTAAAACTCTGGTCACATGGACACACAAACATTTGCATTACCCCACAGAGGGTGCAGTTTAGGATCTCAACAACTCTGATATAACCAGGAGGAAAGTCTGGGCTTTCTCAAGCTGGCATTGACAGAGAGATGTTACTTAGCCTTGGAGGAGGTTTTCTTTACCAAATAACCAGTCTTCACTGAACTTGTGAGTGAACTGATCATTTTTCCCTGGCAGGTAAATTCTGATAGCTGTGAAATATTTCCCTGTTAGTAGAATTGAGTATTTACACTATGAGGGATAATACATAGCAGACAACATAAGACCAAAATCAGGCCCTTCTCATTCTTCTGGTGATGTGGCAGACAAATTCTGAGGACATAACAATAATTAACAGCAGAATTAAAGTGTAAGTTTTATGGAATGTGTCTGTAAAGAGGAAGGATTGGTGTTAAGATCAGAATTTTGTTCACGTCAGGCTTTTATTATGAAAAAAAAAAAAGAAAAAGAGCAAAACCAAAACAATAGAGAAATATTTCTTTACTCATTACTATAAATCCAATTTCCATTAGCATCCAAACCAATATATCTCTTAATTGCCTTGTCTTCTCAGGTTCATACCAATAATCATCCTCTGGATGTGGTTGGAGTCTCTTTGGTTTTCATGCATGTTTCTTCACTTACACCATACTCACACAGAGCTGCAATTTAAAACCAGCACTTTGCCACCCTATTTGCAGCCACACCACAGAAGTGAAGGCTCCTGAGCAGATTCATGGTTTAAGACACTGTTATATTTTTTCAGTTGCTGCAAAAAAGGTTCAGTTAATCACTCATTTAGCCTGAGTGGACTAAAATATCATGTCCACCACTTTTAAAGAGCTTTGTTGTAGCACTAGGCATAATATTATTAAGTGCCTACTACAATTCTCCTGTAAATAAGTAAATCACATGCTGCAAAGGCCATTACATGGAAGGATAACATCCTGTTTTGCCAGTTCATTTTAGAGCTGCCAAAAATCATACATGTATATTTTACAGTTCTGGTAAGTTGTATGCACAGATTCAATTATTTAAATGACTAAGTACCTACCTATGAACATAAATCACATATTTTAGGGCCTCTACCTACCAGTGAACCTCAGAAAAAGATGTGTGCAATTTCAGAAGCTATGAGTTTCATTTGTTCTTAAAGAAAGCTGGGTAAAACTGTTTCAATAGGTTTTTCGTAATTCATATGCTGTGTAATATACTATAAAGCTCTATAGATCTGATCCAAACTGTGATGTCATTGGCAAAACTCCCATTGATTCAAAAGACTCTGACAAAGTCATTCTGAGAGTAAAAGTAACGGGTGAAGATCAGGAGTATTAACATCATTTGCTTTGTAAGAACTTCTCATCCTTTTTATTTATATAAAAAGTTAATATTTTCATTCTCATAAATAATTTAAATACCAATACAACAGCCCGGGGTTTTACAGCCGCCTCCAGCCATATCTCTGTGAACTTGCTCCTCTGTGGGAAGAATATAATTTTCTAAGGAAATGTGTCCCCTGACTCTCTTTACTGAAATGAATTGCTCTTGCTGTTTTAGAAGTGACCAAGAAATGATAGCATCTGTCAGTCTTCATGAAAATCTCTGTGTTTTGGATCCCACTAACAGTAAACAATTTTCTGAGAAAAGTCACTGTGGGAATCACAGCAGGGTTTGACAGCCACTTGTCTTTCAAGAGATTTCCCACTATTGAAGTTAACAGTATCAATGCCCACAGAATATAAACATCTCCCATTAAAGAAGCCTCAAACATCTGGTTTATTTCATCACAAGGGCCTTCAGAATGAACTCCTCTGTTTATTTATAAGTGCCTGACTGCTTTAAAACAATATGTTGGCTCTGCTGATTATTCTCTTCATGTGCCACTGTCTTCTAAATTATGCAGTAATCCAAAGCAATAAAAATGCATACTTCTTTTTTATTGATTTAATCTTCAAATTATTTTAAAGTGTGAATTATAACATTATTATCTTCTAAATAACAAAGTACTAGCAAGCCATTAATTACCTGCTACAACTCAATGCATCATTAAAATGATCAATTTTAATGACATGATAGAGCGCAATTATTATTTTGTTATCATTGTGATTATATAAACTTACATTACAACCCTGGATCCAAATAAACTTCAGATCACTCCATTCCTTTTACAATTTTTACCCAGTTCTAAATTTCCTATCCTTTTTCATTCATTAACACACCAAATGTTTATTTCATTACATTTTTTTGCCAAAAACAAGGTTACCTATTGGATTTAGATGGACTAATGTGCCAAGTCCTGTGTTTGATACCATTCGCAAGTGATTCACAAGAAGATGAGAAGTTCTCCTCAAATGTACATGAGATTTTAGAGCTTAATTTTTTGACACAAGTTCAAGAATTTCTAGCATGGTAAAGGACACCTGATTACCTAGTTTGCATTCTGACAGAACGCTTATAAACATCAAAAGAATCTCAGGAAATTTAAAGAGTTTGCTTTCTTCACATTGGGTAATACCTGCCCCCCTTATTTAGACAGTCATAGTATCGATGAACACAAGATGAAGACCCCTCCCAGAAACAACTGGAGAAGAAAAAATAGGGCAGAATTATGCTATTTGAGAAGGACCAAATTTGAAAAAAATGCAGAGCCAAGAAAGTACAAGAAAATACTGGGAGCAGAGATAATAACCCAATAATAAAGCAGAGCAAAAGGTGATCATCATTTGTCATTTCTATTGAAAAAAGTGATACACTAAAGTGTATTTCCAGAGTGAGGTTTAGAGAGAGGAAAAGAGAGACAGCCTGAAGCAGGTTGGTGTGTCAGGCTCCCTGTGGCAGGAGTGCTCCACAGACAGCAACTGGAGCCCAAGCCACCCATGCCAAAGTGACTCCCACACACTGCACCTGGTCTGTCTGACCATGACACCCAGCAACCACGGTGAAAATGGGGCAGTTGCCACAGGGGAGCCTGAAGGAGAGACGACAAGAGCCTATTCCCGGGTTTATACATCCCAACAGAGTGCATAGCCATGTGGGATTGGTCCTTTCATTTATTTTTCCATGGATTTTGTACAAAAAAAAAAAGAAAAAAAAAAGAAAAGTCAAACCTCACCTCTGTTTTTCTTCTAAGGAAACTGTTTTTTTCAACCAACCACAATAAGCAACAGAGAAGCCTGAAACAAGAGCTGAACATTAAGCAAAGGCAAGTGGGTATTACATTTTTTCTAATCTTTTTTCCAAATGTTTCCTGGGTCAGGTGAATTAGCTCTTAACAGCACCCTCAGTTTAATAATGTAATGTTTCACTAATATTGTAAAATATACATAAAATACAGATCAAATGCTTAATCACTTATAAAGAGAATGAAATAATGCACTTAAAAAGAGCTCCCTCAGTAATTTATCATCAAATATCTAGGCTGTCCCCTTCCATTTGAATATACTACAATTCTGGCAAAGCAGTAGGCAGTAGTCATTAGAACTTAACTGAGTTTTCCAAAGGGAAACATCTATTTCACTCAAAGCATTTGTTACTACATTTACCATAAGACGTTTCTGTCTAGTCTGTATTTTGAACTAAGCAGCTTTGCAACATCTCATCAATTCAAACCCCATTTTATCAGAGAACCCACTGAATTAAAGAACATGACATTTTTAGCCTGTATAAGGGAAATAAAAGACCCAGCGAAGGGACTTTACGGAGATACAGTGTGATTAGAGGGACAACTTAAACTCAAATACATGAGGAAAACAGCTCTGTAGCCAACAGATTAATTTTAAGGAAAAAGACTCTTCATGTTTTACATTGTACTAAATGCAATCCACTGCACTGGAGAAAACTAAATTTCTACATAAAGTATCTATATCGATTAAAGACTGTTGGTTTACTATTTGCCTCTATCAAGATGAAAAAAACACGTGATAGTTTCTTTGGATGACAATTTTAGCTGCAAAATTGTGAAGAACACTTCCTTGTGGGAAAAGGATCTGACGACTTAAAACCAATGTGTGTGTGGTAGAAGATTTGGGAGTAGTGGGGTAGGAAACAGAGTAAAACAATTCTGCAGATATCAGAATCAGAGAAGAAGGGGAAGGAGGTGGTCCAGGCATTGGAGCAGAGATTCCCCTGCAGCCTGTGGTGCAGATCATGGTGAGACATGCTGTCCCCCTGCAGCCCATGGATTTCCATGGTGGGGCAGAGATTCACCTGCAGCTCCTGGAGGACCCTACACCAGAGCAGGGGGATGCCTGAAGGAGGCTGTGACCCCATGGGAAACCTGCACTGGAGCAGACTCCAGCCAGAGAGTGTGGCCCTCTGGAGAGAGGAGTCCATAGTGGAGCAGGTTTTCTGGCAGCATTGGAGACTCCATGGAATGAGCCCAATCTGGAGCATTCTGTGCCTGAAAGACTGCATGCCATGGAAGGGACACACGCTGGGGCTGCTGGTGAAGAAGTGCAGTCTGTGGGGAGGACTTGTGTTGGAGAAGTTCATGGAGGACTGTCTCCCATGGGGGAAGTCTCCCATGCTGGATCAGGGAAAAAGTGTGAGAAGTCCTCAAGAGAAAGGAATGGCAGAGCCAGCATGTGATGAACAGACCACAACCTTCATTCCCCATCCTCATGAATTGCTGTGGGGGAAGAGGTGGAGAAAATCAAGAGTGAAGTTGAACCTAGGAAGAAAGTGAGGGGAAAATGTTTTAAGGTATGGTTTTATTTGTAGTTATCCTACTCTGATTTGATTGGTATAAATTAAAGTAATTTCCTCCAAGCCTCGTTTACCTATGATGGTAACTGGTGAGCGGCCTGTCCCTGTCCTTATCTAAACCTACGAGTCTTTCATTATATTTCGTTATATTATAATTGTCTTACCAATGCCAATGATATGTTAATATCTGAGAAGATAAAGTTGGCTTGATGGGTTATCTCAGAGGAGCTGTTTTCTAAGGTTGTTATTATTTAATTGGTTTCATAGCAGCACATTGCTACAATCATATAGTTGCTGCCTCTAAATGGCCCTCAGGACAACGTGTACAGGAGAACAAAGGTAGCTCATCAGGTGGGGAAATGATTAAGGGATACAGTGCTCTGCCTGCTGGGACTTACGCCCCCCACAAGGCTGGAGGTAGTGTAGAGCTAACAGAGTCCTTTCAGTCCCAGGACAAAATATAAACCAATACAAAAAAACTGAAAGGACTTCATATGCTCTCATTGGAACCAGCCTATAGATTACAAAAGCTGTTTCTTATCTACCAGGCAGAATACCGCTTTTATGCCTGATAGAGCTTCAGGCATTAATCCACAGTAATCATCAGTCATCACCATCAATCAGTCATTTAAATGGTATACAAGACGTTGGTTAATACTTTTGTTCTTGAGTGATTTTATTCATACACAAGTGCCCTTGCAATCAGATTTGAGGCATCTTTTGTGACGGCAAGTATGACACTTCTTTTCAGACAGATGTTCCACATTTTGAACAGAAGAAGTGGATTTCTCAGTCTGAGGGGAAGGAGAGTCTATTTAATGGTTGCATGAAAATCAGATATCAGGTGGTGTTGTCATATCTTCATAAGGCTCTGTGAAACATCTGGAACTCAGAAGAAAGCTAACCTGCATTCATCAAGAACTTCAGTGAGAAACTGGAGAGTAGTTTGAGATGCCTATTCCCTTTTTCTTTACCACTCTGAACACTCCTGGATTTTGCATAACTCTGCTTCTTACAGTGCAGGAAATGATAGACCATAGGATGATTTGTACTAGTTGGAAGGTTTTCTCTTCCCTCTTGTCAGGAGCCAGTACAACATCAAGAGCAGAAGAAATAACTTTCCTAGTTTTTGTGCTGATTATCTGGGAAAAGACAGAGTGGCAAGGAAAGCCCCTTTTTACTCAGTAGCCTTTACCTTAAAGGTATTTGGTGAAGAGCTGGTGAGCAAGTTGTTTGCCAGAATAAAAAATATCTTCAATAAACATATAGGATCAGTTTGTAACAGCCAAACATCAGCACTCCAACAAGGCATCTAGAAAATATCATGATCCCTGCTTATTCAACCACATTAATTTTCACTTCTGAATCCAAGGTCACTGCTTGCTTTTCCATCAAGGGGCATCACAAGACAGGACAACTCCTGCAGAAGACAGGTGAAGGTTAGATCTCTACCTGTAAGCTGGAGTCGAACAGAAGTAGTATGACAGCAGCTATCTATAAATGTAGAGAGAGGATTTGGAACTTGCTGACTTTGAATTTATTTTCAGGACTGTTATGCTACACAAAGATAAGAGTTTAGGCTCTACCTTTGTACACTTCTGGCTGTGCCAAAGGAGAAGTGCTGATTTAGCCTTCTATGTAAGGAGAGCATCTCTCAGTCTGGCCAAAGTGAGACCGTGTCTAGAGATTGGGGCATTGTGACCTTCCCCCTCAAATCATTAGGGATTGCAGGAATATAATATATAGAAATATTTTAATTATATACTATTCTGTCTTACAGCAAAGCTACTATGTGTAGGTACTCTTAGACGATTTTCAGCTGTTCCTCAAAGCAGTCAGTGGTAAAGCTCCTCTTAACCTTGTATTTTTTCTCAGACAGGAAGGCCTGCAAATATGAAGACACAGAATCAATGTTAGAACTTGAAGACAAAGTTGGTTTCTGGTAGGCCTTTTTGGGCCCAGGATATTAACAATGTTGTAGGAAATATAGAAGGGGAAGGAGTGGATGCATTAAATAGATCTTGGATGTTCAGCAAGGAGCTGGAGTTTCTTTCCCACTCTACAGTTAAAACAGTTTCTGCAGCAGGGTCCTTGTCTTATGCCACACGCACACACATCTGATCTCCTGTCTGACGGCAGAGGAGGGACCAAAGCCACCATCTGCCATATGTTTTAAAATCTCATCCTTCTGAGAGCAGTCAGTGGTTTCTGTGATTCATACTTATGAGACAAAGAAGGGCAAAATGCATTATGTGTCCTTGGTAAACAGGGAAACTAGAGAAGCCTGAGAATTTGTCCAAGTAGCATGTAATTTGAAAGGCTTGATTTCACCAAAACCAAGTGAAGCTAGTTTTGGGGTATTGTCAGCCTTGGGCAGAAAGTTGTGGGAGACATTCTAGCTTTTGAAAGAGTTCAAAAGATGTTTATGTTTATTGAATATAAATATTAACACAAAAACATAAATATTTTTTGACTGAACCTATTATTCCACTTTTTTGTAGCAATATAATCTCTCTATACAGGATACATATCTATCCAACCATTTATCCTTCTTACCTATCATATCAGATATTTCATTTTCTAAAACTTTCATAAAATATTAAGTCATTGATAGCCTGTATTTTATATTTTGGGGACAAGTAGAAACAAATACTGGAGCAAGTAGTATATTTTTAATGCTTTTATGTTACCTATCCATAACTAAAAACAGTAATTTTGCCCTCAGCCATGATTGCATGTTGTCCTTATAATTAACTAGAGACTTGTTATAACTTTGAGACTAAAACTAAACCTGCTCATTATTATTTTTTGCTATTATTCATACCTTAGTTATATTCATCTTCTAAGTTTGCCAAGTTTAAAGGGCATCCTCATTTTAGAACAATAAGTGTATATCTGAATATCAGAAAACACAGATTGATTTTTGTTTATCTCTAAAAATGACAATAAAATCTATCATAATAAATGGCATATGTAGACTTGGTATTTTAAACATCAGATGGTTGCATGATTTTAATCACCAACAACATAACTTCAGAATATTTTACAGTAATTAGAAACACTCTTAAAATAAAAAAGGAGATTAAAACTAGTTATTTTTGAAAATAATCTTTCAGCAACACAAGAAAGAGCATACAGCAAGTTTAAAAGATTTTTGCAGAAGAGAATTTATGAAAAAGAAAATTTATAAGTTATATTTTCTCAAATAATGGCTGCATATATTTAAAGATTCTTTTTTTTCACCTGGAAAATAGAAGCAAAAGACAGCTGGAAATGCACAGAACATTAGAGTTTAGGAAAAAAATAACTCTCAAGAGATGATTCATGCCCTGTTGCTCCTGCAGTATCAGAGGAAGTGTGCCCACTCTTTTTTAATTATTTTTTTCAGACACAAGAAGCATATCCCAAACAAGCTGTGAAAGAGAGTAGAAGAGATTTCAAGACCAAAATCTCCTCTGGTTATACGGACAGAGTTCTAGCATTTTAAGAAAGAAAATGAACAATTTTGCTCCAACAATGATAAATCTACTTAATCTCATTCACTGAGATTAAAATACAAGTGATCCAAAATACTTGGTGCAATTTATTTTCACTTTGCCAGGCCAAATCCTGTTATGGTAGAGCTATTAAAAGTAGCCAAACTGAAAATCTATAGCTTCTTTGTGTGACCACAGCATGGTGAATGGACAGTTATTGTGGGGAAAGAGAATATGAGTTCCCATGAAAGAAGTGTTGAGATAATTCCCAGCTTTCACATTGAAGCTGTCTCTATGAGAACTGGATACACTGTGTGGAATGACATTTTAGGGCCAAATGGTGTATCAATTTCTCAACCCTCTTAATAGCCTGAATTCTTGAGACAACTAGGTTTAGCTGCACATGTCTATCCACCTACCTTCAATAGTTTTGATCCTACTAGCTAATTTCATCCAAATTTCATAAAAGTGGATCTCTCAATCATAATAAATTATTTTGATTTTTATGAATATAGCTAGTGCCTTACACAAAACAAAACTGGATTAATTTTTTTTACTATACGGGAAGTCTCCAGCAAAAACAACAGAAAGGTCAAACTCAGAACAAGCCATTGGAGAACGCACATGTATGAGAGCTCCAGGAATTTTGCTGATCAGTTTGCTTGCTTGCGTACTTCAGTTCTATTTGACTTAAATAAGCATGTTTGAAGTCTGAATATTCATCTTGTGAATTTTGCATGGACAGTTAACTGGGAAAACTGGACTTGCTTTAATTTTGTAATAACATTATCCTTACCTCAACTGGAAATGATATAGATATTTAAAACTTATTTGTGGAGTTTGTATGAGGCAGGTAAGACCTTTTAAACTAGAGGTGAAGATCTCATAACCAGAGATCTACTCTTCTTCTAGCTAAACCTACAGCATGCCATCCTGCTGCTATCCTCGTGGTTCATGAGCTTTGCTTTTACTACTTGGGCAGAACCAGCACACAAATGCCTACCTCATACGTAGCTGCTGAGAAACATATATTTCTGATGTGATAATATGGTATCTATTGCAGCAAGGTAGGGCATGAGACAGGGCTATTGTAATGCACCACACTGTACACAGGTGAAATAGGATATTTCCTGACCCAGCAGGAGGGAGCTAGGAGTACTCCAAAGAGGACAACTCTTACAGAGTCCAATCTGTCCATTGCAGGGAGCTCTGGGAAGGTGCATCTCTAGGTGCCAGTGTATTACCTAGAATAAAGAGGTGTGTATCACCTAGAATATGTGTACTGCAGGCAGTCATATGGTATGACTGTTGTATCTGGACAGCTCAAAAACAAAACATTAACCATTCGTGGAATTCAGACTGTAAGGGACAGTGCAGTTGCTGTTTCTTTCCAGAAAAGAAGTCATTGTGTTCCAGTATCCTGCACCCGACAGTATCCAAAAACAAATGCTGACAGAGGAATATGAAAATATGACAGGTATGTTCAAATATTTTCTACTGACCTGTGCCTCAGGGATTTCCTGAGTGAGTACTCTGCAAGGTAATATTAATCTCATGTCTCCTCAGAGGTCTGTAGCTGAGGTGTCTACTGTAGGTTGTCTTTGCACTGAACAGTTCTCCTGACCTATTTCAGACATTTATTTTAGGATGAGATGAATTGAGCCCACACTGGCCTATTTCTCTCCATCATTTGTGAAGGGCATTCAGATGATTGGCTCAGATGTCATTTGATAAGATGCCACATTCCATTGTGCTTAATAATTCTCTGGTTATAAGGTTATATCTTTCTCAATACAGGCAAAACTATAGTTTCCACAATTTCCATAGCAAAAAAATTTCACAGTTTAATAAAAGACTGTGTAATAAGGGACTTCCTTTTACTTGTTTATCAGTTTGCCTCAGGTAGAGGAGCACAGGAAGAAAATGAGATAATATTAAATGATTATGATTTCAGCGTACCAATAATCAGCTCATCAAGGATTTCAGTCATCCTAGGAAAAAAAAAAAAAAAAGAAGTTGGAAGTTTCTTGTAATAAGGCAATGACATATAAACTGAAGAGCCATAGGAAAGATTAAACTGAAAGATAAATGCTAATTATCAATGCTATTTTTAATCTATACATTACTAAATATTATCATCCAACAACTTAATTTTAATTTTATACATTCCTACCTAAGCAGAAAGGTTGCTTCAAGGATTTCATCCTTAAATGATAAATAACAATTTTTAAAATTTTAACCAGTGGGTTTTTTGCTCCTTGTCCTCTCCTTACTTATTTATAGAAGGAAAAATAATATTTTTAATACCTTTACAAACTCATAAACAAGTACCCAAAGTAAACAGTGAGCAAAAAGAAGAGAAAGTGCCAGGGAAATAGAATGAATATGACCAGTAGGCTTTCACATCATCTTTTTTAGGCAACCATACCGTATATTTGAATGGCTGTATAAAAAAAAGGATGAAATATTGGAGGAGTTTAAATATTGTAAATAACTATGGACAGCTTGTACCATAGTGAGGGAGCCATTTAAATGCTAGCATATGAAGAGCTGAAATTGATATTTAGAAGAAATAAGCTCCTTGTGTTTATTTATTTGCCTCTGCATGGAAGATGGAGATGTTACTGCACTATTTTACTTCTTCTCACACATCTTATTTTATGATTTATTTAGTTTGAATGTGGTAGTTGCCATATTGACCTACATGATTTCACAGTTTTTTGAGACATGGGCTGTTGCTGTCTAAACTCATATTGATTGGACTCAGGCCCATGGCACAGCTGATTTTACCAATAAAAATTTCATTTCAAATTCAACAAATTTTGTTCTATTTTGCACTGAAAATATGAATCCTTTTTTATTATAACTACATAGTTTGTATCCACTGGAGTCATAATAGACTAATTTGTTTACTAAGCAAACAGAATGTAGAGTGATAATAATCTTCTTTTGTGACACACTGGCAAATCTGTCATCTACATTAAACATTAAACATTAACTGCAAAAAAAAAAATCTTTTTTTTATGTTTGGAGCAGCTTTCACATCTCATGCTTTAACATGTGTTTTCTTTAACCAGCTTGCCATCTGTCAGGTCTATCACAAGTGTTCACCCACTTCACTGTAGCACCAGAATCAGCTGGGATAAATAACAACTGTTAGGGGACAATGGGAATTGCCTGTATGGTTTGTTCTTTGGTTTGTTCTTTAGCATCTTCATATCTGACAGCAAGCTCCTAGGCTTGTGGCTAGTATAGCTGCAAGGAAATGCCTGCAAGCGAAGCTTTCAAGGAGGTGGTGTAGACTCTTTGGAGATAGGATTGCTGAGCCCAGAGAATATCTTCCCTAAATATATCAAGACCCACCTTAAATCTTACTATGTTTCCAGCATTTCAATGAGATTTTTCCAAACCCTCCTGACTTTTCAATAGCAAAGCTTCTCATTTTCAGTTTAATATTAAAATCAGCCAATTAACAACCATTAGTTCTTCTGCTACACTCTCTGTTACCTTAAATCCTGACATCTCCTCAGAGAATTCTAATTGTTTTTGCTTTCTGTTTTCTTTTTCTGTGAAATCAGTGCCTTCTGATCCAGGAGAAGACTGTCCCTGATAAACACACTGAACTCATTTCTGTGAATACAAAACATATCTGTAAATCTTTGAATGTACTGGACAGATGGTTCTGCAGTGGTGATGCACTGATAAACAGTGATGGATCCCATTACTGCCTAAAAGTGCAGACTCAGGTTGCAATTACAACACAGATTTAACTGTGCAGTGTCTCAATTCCTTGATTCAGTTGCTGACTAGACATAGATGATTGGTGGCATCTGAGATGCCTGAGGGAGATGGGGATGGGAGGTATCGTCGCAGATTTCTGTAGCGTGATATCTGATGAAATGCATGAGGGCACCTCACATGGCACCAGACAGCTACAACATCCTAGTCAGCACAAAGAGAGCCTAGAGAGTTATTCAGTAAGCAGATAAAAGCACATATTTTAGAATAAGCTAATTGCTTTTTAAGCTGTATGGCTTGATCTCCATATACAAGCTTACTGACAGATGCTTAATCTTAAACTGAAAGCTTCTTCTAATACTTCTAATTCAATGTGACTCTCTGGGATTTGGACCAACCTCTATGTGGCACCAAAAGTCAAACAGGTGAGAAATTTATAAACTTAGCCCTGTTTTCTTAATCACATATCTACACTGAACTTTACTAATTGCAAATGAGTTTTCTGATTATAAGCTTAATTACGCTGTTTTTTCAAGAGAGGGTACTTTCCCCTTTTGAAGAGCTTAGAAATGCCACAGTGACATAAGCAAGCATCCTAAGGGATGAAAGAAAGGTAGGAAGTTTCACCTTTTCTACAATACATTGCCTCCAACCCAAGATGCCATGTGTGTTTCCAAGAAACTGTGACAGCAGAGATACATATGGAATAGGTGAAGATCCAATGGGTCTGTAACTAAATAAGTTTAAATTGTGCTTGGAGCCACGTGGAAAGCAGAATAGAAGTTCAACAGGTAAGAGGAACACATCTGAGAAATGCAGGGTGGAGGACAGAAAGGAATTTGATAATGTGTTGGAATGAGAAAGGTATCAGCATACTATGGGTAGTTTGGGTATGTAATTTAAAGGATAACGTTTTTTCAACTTTTTTTTTCTCATCCATTTTCAGTAGTAATTTTAACCCAAAATTAACCACCATTATCTGAGTTACATAACTCAAGGTAGAATCCTAACAAGGAATAACACTTTTAATTTCTCACATGGCTTAAAGAGCATGGTTAGGTTTATTGAAGTTTTAGTTAGATAACAGTAAGAATAGACATTTATTTTCTTACTTTCTTTAATGAATTTAAAGACTAAAACAGTGTCTCTAGTTGATTGCAACCAACACCCACTCTCCTTGAGGATGTGTATTCTCCATACTCCACGTACTGTCCTTACTGCATGTACTCACCTACTCCTTCCTGCACCATGAAATGCTCTCCAGGCAGCTGGAGCTTTTCTGTTCACATACAACCTGCTTAAACTCATCAATGCAATGTTCAGAAGGTAGTAAGTTTTTGGTTAATGTTTTCTAGTATTGCTTAGACATTTATCTCACTTACAAATGAACAAGCTGCTCCAGATCTGATTACCAGCATCTACATTCTTCTCTCCACAGCTATTCGTACTACTTTTTCTAATGCATATAGTCATGTAAGTCTGTAATAAAACCTGAGATGCTGCATATTTATTTCTATTTTTCATGGTTTATTATCCTGACATTTCAAAGTGCTCTGCTTAAACTTCAATAAGTGTTGTATGATAGAGAAATCAAACTTTTACAAAAGAAATTGCTTCCATTAAATTTCAAAATAGACATAAAAATTAGTTTTAAAGCTATCTATGCTTCTTTCTAAATAACCTGTGCAAAGGCTGACTTGGGAAGGAAAGTCCTGTTCAGCATCTCTTCCTTATATTTGAATGTTATTTCATAACATGGATCTTCACTGTAGTATTTCAGAATTTACTATAGGTTGAATTTGATTTGCAAGACCTTCAAATTACTGATGTTTTTTCCTCCCAGTGTCCAAAGCTACTTAATTACATAACAGATTGAGTAAAACCAAGTCTTGTAGGGTGCCTTCTGTAAATACAAATGCTTTATCTATTCTTTTTTTCCTTTCTCTTTTGTAACACCATTCTTTTTCCCTTACATTCCCTGTGATGTATTCATATATAAACTGTCTCACAGTATAGCCACCATAAATATTTATTACCTGTGTAATCTTGTTCACTTTTATGTCTTTGTTTTATTCTGCATATTTGAACTATTCAGATAATTATTCCTGTTACTAATATAGGTCTCCTTTTACCATATTTCTATTTCATATCAAATTTCTTTGATCTTCTTTATTTTCTTACATATCTTTCCTGCATTTATATCCTCTGGCTAATATTCCTTTGGTTGATTTCTTTCCCCTGAAGCTTATTCCCAGGATTTTTCTCCTTTTCAACTCCTTTGTTCCTATTCACTACTAATCCCCTGATTCCCTGCCTACACTCACCACCATATATTCTTCAGTCCCTTGCTGTTTTTCCACATCCCCTTCAGCAGACTGATAATGCATTTTTAAGTGAAACTAAGAAACCTTAATACTACTCTGATTCTTCCTGGTTTTAGGCTTGGGAGAGAGCTAGAAGCAAGATGGGAAGGGAAAATAAGGTAGGGAGGAATGGGAGAGGAACAGCTGAGAAGAGACAGAAATGCAAACTTGATAGCACTTCACAGGCTGTTTATTTCCCAAAGACTGTCCTCTCAGCTGGGTGGCAGAGCAATGTGAGCCACCAGATGTGCGATTTTAACACTGGTGTCAGCAAGAGCTGTTCATGCAGCTTTTGGCCAGCAAATGGAGTGGGACATCATTGCTTTTCTCTGCAGCCAGGATGCACCCCAGTAACTCATCAATTCAAGGAACTAGGAAACAGAGCAAGATAAGCAAACAAAGACTAGAACTATCTTTTGTGAGGACAAGAATATAGATGGAAAATCTACCATATGGTAGTAGAAAAGTGGTTGTCTGGCTTGTTTAAGGGAAGCCGTGTACTTATTGACAAGTAAAGGCTGCTGCAACAAATTGAACTCTGATGGCAGAGACACCTTAACTAAGTCCAGTACTGCATGGCACTTCTGCAGTGCCCTAACCCCATACGTAGCCACAAAGACTCAATTTTCCATGGTTATCACCTCAAGTATCCCTTACTCGTGTTCTTAAACATACATGGCATTGAGTTGCAGATTTGCATGTCTGAGTTTCTAGAGATTTAGTGTGCACAAGTGGTATGGACATTTTCAAGGATCCATAGTATGAAAAATAAGGGTTTCTGTTGAATAAAATGCTGTTCAGTAATGGTAGGAAATTGGTTTCCCTGAAAATAAAGTGTATAGCAAAAAAGGAAGAATATATTCATTTCTTTTAGGGTAGTGAGTAGCATAGATGAGAATAGGGCTCAGAAAGGGACTTAACCCCTGTGCAAACACTTCTAAGATTTAGGTATTACATTTATTTAGCAAAATTCAGGCAGAATGATTATTCACCTGATATTCCTTTCAAAAAATTGCCCTGCTGTGTTATATGTGACACAATTAACAAAACATTACAGTGTGTTTCAATGAATCCAGATATATGCAATTTTCTCCAAAGTGTGATTAAAGAAATGATTGGAGGGCAAATGGAACAGCTTTTACTGGGACAGCTAACAATGAGACACATTGGGTTCTTATTATCTGCTATTAGCTTTGGCTTTGAGTAGGAGAAAAGTACATTTTAGAAACCATTCAGTGTCCTATTTTAATAAGTCCTGAAACATGCCAGTTGGTAAGAAAGTTGACTATTTATTTTATTTCACTCAGTATTCTCACAAAAATATGGAGCCTATGGAAAGCTGCTCCAAAAGATGTGTTTAAAGGGTCAGCTCAGGACAAATCTCTACTTATTCCACCAAGGAGCAGAGATATTAGCAATACATGGAGCTGGAGTTAATGCTCTAATTTCAGGCTTGAAAACTTGGTTCTTCTTTTGACATTAGAGTAGAACTCTTATAAAATCTTTGGCAAGTCTTACACAACTTTAAAAGCCTTGGCAGCTAGGCACTGTCTTACTTACTAGTTTGGATCTTTGTTTCTTTCTACTTAATTTTCCAGCGTCCATTTAGAATGGCGTGTGAGTTCATCATTGTGCTGATGGCACTGATGCCCCAGCTAATGCTGTCCACTGCAGATTAGGTGCCCAGTTTCCCCTATGGCAGTTTATCTTATATTTTAAGGCAAGCAGCAAACTATTACCATTTCCAGGTGGCATGCAAGACTATCTTTTTCTTCCTCAAGTGTACAAACCTAAGCCTGCTGGGAGGAGGTCACGAGGAGTGAGGCAATTCTATCTCTCAAAGAAGCAAGTCTCTGTTGAGCAGCTGCCCTGAACTTCTGCTGAACTTGGACCTTGAGAAGGGGGAACCTCTATCTCCCTGGTCTTTCACAAGAGGTTATGTCTCCCAGCTCTGGGCTGACCCAACCTTACACCATTCAAAATGTACCAGCCTGTGGCACCACACACCAGAGACCATCTATCCCTGATCTAGATACTATCATAACACAAATAATGAGAAATGTGCTGTGTAAGCTGTGATGTGATCCCTCTCTGGAGTGCTAAAAGCCTTTTGCTTCTCCACATTATTCTTTGGAGGTGAGGATGCCCACAGTACTATTCTAGACAATTGGCTTTCAATTTCACTCCTCTTTTGTGAGGACACTGAGTTCTTTCTTTCTGCTTTCAAAACTCAGCTTTCTATTTTTCCTTCCACTTATTGACTGTATAGTACTTTCTGCTTAACTGAAAGCTTTTGTAGCTGACTGAGTAAAGCTCTGTATTTGTGACAGGCCTGGAGGGTTAAGAACATTTTCCTTGGGGAAGAACTTAATAGTATTTCCTACCACAAGAGAACTTGAAATCGTCTTTAGGAAATTAGAACAATTTATTTTGTGGCACTGCAAAATGTGTCTGAGATGAGTCAAGAGCCACAATAAAGAACCACTTGCCTCTACCTAAAATCTCAACCCTTCTCCTGGAAAGCAAATCAATCCTGTCATTCCCCTGACTTGTTAAGGGAGCCTACCCTCAGTCTCTATCAGCTTCCTCTGAGCTCCTGCTTAGAATGTTATTAGCCATTGTTTGGTGTTCCACTACAGCTTTTAGTAATACATAGCATGCAGATTCCCCAGAGAAATCCAGAGGGTTTTAACAAAGTGCTAGTGGAAGAATGAGACAGATGTAGGTCCAACAGCTATTGATGATCACTAAGAACTTGCTTAGAAAGAAGAGTCTACAGGAGATAGCACTTGCCTTCTAGATAGGATTAGGAAAGATGAGGTTACAAGGAAGGCAGTGTCTTTGGTTTTACAGCAGCTAATTTCACTACTCTGCACCTATGACTAAGTCCACACCCATGTACATTTGAGATTTGAATTTTATTTTGCACTACCCTCACTATTTTCTTGCAGTTAGAAATCCCTAAGAAAATCAGAAATGAAGTGAAGACTGGAAATACCCACATTCCTGTACAGGTCAAACTCATTGCCCAACTCCTGGGTCAGAAATGATATTTTCTATGTAGCTGGTTCACTACTACTTATCCTGCCATTTCTATGCCTACTGATCATTTTTAAAGCTGCTTCCTTTTTGTTGAAATAACCAGCAGTGGTAGAGCCACTGGGCTTTGATTTCCTCTTGCAGAGAAGGCTCAGGTCTCAGTTGCCACCTTTGATGTTTCCTGTACTACTAATGACTACCGTGGAGCTCCTCTCTGTGGGAGCTATGACACACAGAGCCATTTCACTACTGCTGTGAGACACATTTAGTAGAGTTCCTTGAGTGTATATATAACACTAAAAGAGTAGGCCCAGATAAATCAAGGCACATAATTCTATACAGATTTCAGAAAACATTTTCTATTAACCTGTGTAAAAAAATGCATCTGAAAATGCCACTGGTTTAAGAAGGGTAAGTGGCAGGAGCCATTTGATGTACCAGCTTACTACCAAGAGAGCCAGTAAATATTGCAGAACTATTCTCTAAGACTCATACATAAATTAAAACTAATAAAGACACCTATTATAACATCCAATCCAGATTCATATTCCCAAAAATCAGTTATGATAGTACATCTGAAACATTCCCTTTTTATATCAGTAATCTCAATAGTTATGAACTTTTTATAATCTCCTATTGTTGAGAAAAATTTACAGGAGTATTATGACAAAAAAAAATAGTAACTCCAAGTTGGAACACAGATATTTTTAAATGCGTGACAAGGCTAAAAGTTTTACTTCCTGACAAAACCTTCACTATCACTGAAATCCTTTTTTAATATCAGAATAGCACTGGAGATGCTGAGTAGTCACAAAGCAGCAAGAACTAGACGTTCCTTTCACAAGCTTTTGGAGCTGGATTTAGGTGCCTGACTGCAGGCACATGTGGAAGCTTTAACCATCACTTCAAACTGGCTATTTTAGACCTATCATCTCTCTTGGATACTGTAGACCATGTGGTTCTGCTGACACATCATGAGAATGTTCTTGAAATAGATAGATACACTCTTAAATCATTATTTTCCATTCATTCCATATGGTCTAGGTGCCCTTGACATAATTTAAAAATACAGTTCAGCAGCACAATTTAAGATAAACCACTACCAATAAGCCAAGCAATTTAAAGTCTCATATCCCCTTCACCTTCTAACAAATCCCCCCCCAACTCACCATTCCTCTTAACCTTCCTGGAGGAAAAAAAGTAAAAGGGAAAAATGAACTCAGCAATGCACCTTAAAAAATCATTTGAAATTATACTGTCATTGAGTAGTAGAGTTTGCTGAGATATTGGGTCTATAACATCACTGTATTATAAAAAACAAGTTGCAGACACCACAATCCTTCAAATGCAGATGATGAATTAAATATATAATTTTGGATAAGTACACAGTGATGCCATTGTTGTCTGTTCCTTCTGCCTCACAGTTCCCCCCTGCAATTTTCTCTGCAATGGGCCTATATATAGCATTTCTTAAATCCCAGAATCATTCCCATATGAAGTTCTCTAGGAGGCTACTTTGTCATTTTTTTAAATCTTCAGCTTTACATGAATTGTGTCCTTATTAAAAGTCACTTCAGCAGTTAAGAGTCTGTTCACACGACGGGCTCAAATCAAGCCCTTCATGGGAAGTTACACACTGCAGTGCCTGCATCCTCCCGACAGCAGTTTTTTATCACTGTTTCAAATGATCCAGCCACAGCAGTCAATCTGTAAGCATTTTACACTTACTTTTCCTAGGTGCAAACAGCGAAGAATTGGGCCTTCCATCACTTCCAGTTTTTCTAAGGCTTCAGCAAACCGGGCAACATTTTGCCCCTTGTTTCACCCCTGAAACTACATCCCTGCCACAGGTTCACAGCAGCGTAACTGAGCACAGCACCTGGCAAAGAGCCCAGAATTTGACCCAGCAGGTTTATGGCGTATGGAGATGATATTAACACTCATCATGAGCCAAATCTGCACTCTGGCTGCTCAATAAAAATTCTACCACCTCCATCATTGTATTTAACCTCTTATATTAACAAGAAAGCAGGCCAGACTGATCACAGAGGAAAAGTTAGCCCAGAAAATTTACTGTTTATCAGCCACAACCATTTGCATTTTGTAACCTTTTTTTTGTTATGAATAACCCCTTGAGTAACAGGAACTTAACGGTGACAGGTGGATTAGCAACATTTCACTACACATTTAGAGTATTTATTAAATTTACCATGTGATAGCAGATGCACTTGAAAAATATAATCAGAGCGAAATTTTCACTTCAAATTAACACAAAGAGTTTACTTAAGTATAGTAAACATCTTAACAAACAACTGATTTTCACTGTCATGGCCAACACTTTTTTGGGTTTTTTTTGCATAGAAATCTTTGTGAACTAATCTTATTTTCTCACCTGAAAGACTAAAATAAAATAAGGCAAAATTTAAACAAAAATAACAAGAGCATTTAATTCAGATCAATATTTAATTTATTTTTGGGACTTAGCTGTTTCTGTCATAAAGTCTGAGCATTTTAATAAAGAACATCAAGATCTTTTGAGACACGGAAGGATTTCACACAATGTAAAAGATGAGAAACATAATTCATTTGTTGAGTGGTCAGCATGCAGTGGCAGAACGGTCACAATTCATTTTCTTGCCTGTATTCAGCTAGCTCTAATTACCCAGAAGGTATAATAGTAAATGAAGTGAAACAAACGTACCATACATTGAATTGATCCCTGACTTTATCTATACTATCCTGCCAAGCTCCTTACTGCTATTTCTTCAGCCATATTACAGTGTATGACTAACAGCTGAACACAACAGCACTAGTGCTGGGCTAAATTAACATCAATTAGCATTTAAATTGCATGTTTAAATTAGTGCATTAATGGGTGCATGCAATTTATAACTCTCTCCCCCTCCACTTCCAGCCTTATCTAGTGCTAGAGATTTGTCAGACAGCTGGTATCAATCTGCCTAATCTCAGACTTAGAATGACTGCTCGTCTGCATACATTTAGCTGGCACGCACTGATTAAAGGGAAATTCTTATAGGTTGGCTTTAAATTTACAATGTAGTGTGACACACATCTTATCATCTGCATCTGATTTTACAGCTAGCTTTCAGGGGCCAAATACTACCTGATTTACAACCACTTCCCAGTGCCTTCAGAGGTGCTGCACTTCATGCAATGCTGGACCAAATCTGCCCCTGTGTTTCACAGTCTCTCCATACAGACATCGATAAATTTCTGCCTGTGCCATGACACCCCCCTCTTTCCATGAGGTGAAGCTCTGAATATCAAACCAGGGTTCTTCAAGGATGGTAAGAATAAAAAACAAGTGAAGATTGTCTGCCACTAACTGCTAGTGCCATGAATGACTGCATTCTGCATACCAAAAGTTTTAGTGAGGGATATTCTGGAGGTTTAAATTATACAGAGTTTCTGTTCCCTGAAATAAATTTGCAGTATCACCATATTATGAGAAATATCTAGTGTAATTTATGGCATCTATTACTAGCAGTAGCAGTAGTATTTTAATTTATTAATATATTATGGAAACAAGGAATCCATATGACCTCAGTTAATTAGACAAAATAGCTGTCGAGGTAAAATAAAGATCACTTCAAAAGTTTTTCTGTTTCTTTCTGTCAGATCTGACTCTGAGGCCAAAACTACATCAGCTTCACTACAAAGACTATGAACCTGGGAGTTCAATTGGAGGCTCATCTTCAGTGCATACATGCCACATATAGCCCGACATATCTCAGGCAGCACACCAAGCCTGCTGTCCATGTGCTCAAGATGCCCAGAGACAGACTAAAGGGTGTCTGTAGGATTTCTGCAAGGCAACTCTGGGAATCAAAGGCTACATAGAACAAAATAGGATACCTCCAAGTAATGCTATCAGTAGCATATATAAGGGTCAATGGCATAGATATGGATCCAGCTCTGGACCATACCAATACTAAAAATGTAACTCCAACACAAATACCTGAATCAGAATAAAATTCCAAAAGCATTAAATTATAAAAAATAAAACATCAGAGACAGTAAAAGCCATTTCACACAAATTTTATGGGAATCATCTAAACTAAAATCATCTGGGAAACACCACTTATCACAAGATATTTGCAGAAGGCAGAGACTTGTATCACAGCAGCAGTTGCAATTGTGTGATAATTTCATTTCTTTCTGATGTCTGTCCTCAAAGATGTCATGCTATTCTTTAAATATTTCATGTCTAGGCACTGTCCTGAGGTTTTCTATTTATGCAATAGATGAAAGCTCCTAAATTTTGGCTTGAATAACATACTACTATGGCAAACCAACTCATCAAGGTTAACCATTCTTCTTGCTTACTACCTTCAAAAATTACATCCTCAAGAGGAATTGCACAACTAAGTCAGATAGTGTGGGCAAATTTAATTAAGTAAATGTCAGAGTCCACAGTTGTTACAGATGACATACAGAGAAAAAAAGAGATAGGGCATAACCTTGAGGTACTTGTTATTGCTGCCAAATGCTTAAAGGATTGTTCACCTGGACATGAAGTTTTCAGTCTGTGGCACTATTAATATATGTGTGTATCATAGCATGTCCCTCAAAATAAATTCCATTGTGATGTTTCTCACTTGCATTGAAAAAAAGCCCAGGGTGTAAGGGAATAAAACACAGAGGCCTCTGCCAGAGCAGCTCTGACATCCACACACTCATTAGACAGGAGTGATCTGGACCCAGGGCTGCTCTTTAATTGCAACCGCAGCAGGCGAGCCCAAGATTTCCCAGTTCAGGCTTATGCTGGCAAATGGCCAGTGACCTTGGGCTGGCACGTTTGTGTCAAATGGTGCATCTGAAGCTATGCTCTGCTTTACCATCTGAGCAGGGCTGCTAGAAGGTAGGCACCGGGTTGCTGGCTCCTAGCTGCCCCGGATGAGAATAGCTTGGCAGGGGACATCAGGCATTGGCTGGAAGATCTTTTTTAATATCACAGCCTATGCTCACTTTGCAAACATAGCTGTTTGCTCTAAATACTGAACACTCTTCCATCTATGCTAGTTTTGGGAGAGAAAATACAGTATTTGTCCAGATTTTTTTTAAATCCCAAAACAGTAATTAAAAACCTGCCACTGATTGAGTTCTAATATCCTGCTGTTCTTCTGGGCCAGTGAAAGCTCGACACATGAACATCAGGTTTAGATACTTGATTTTGGAGAGACAAAAGAGACAACTAACTTCAGGCTTTCCCAATTTCAACAAAGGTCTCTCCTGGGAGCCCTTGGTGCCCATCCACTGCCATCCCAAGGAAAGGGATAGCACAATTCTAGAACTTGTTTTCCTTCAGCAATGCACACCCAGGATTTGCAAAGCTTACATAGGACTGCCAGAGAAAAGAATAAAACCTACTGTCCCCATGACATCATTAAAAGGCATTTAGCTGAAATGACCCAGTGACTTCTCATTGTGAAGAAGAAACTTCTATGCATTTCCCAATGAACTTGTTACAGTGCACCCATATTCATTTAAAGCTGGCCTGGAAGTGGCAGAAGGAAGAAGCAGAAGGATTACAGAGTTAATTAAGTTTCAGAAGCAGAATAAGAAATGAATGAGGAGTCACATAGAGAAATAAATCTTTAACAGAACCTCTAAAAAGATATGCAATAAAATAACCAGGTCACAATAAACCCAAGATTCAGATGGAGGAAGGAAGGGGAAATTAGATGCAATGACTTATAGGAATAATTCTACCCTAGAAAAATAATTTTAATGCTTATAAATGACACAAATATATCAATTCTCTAGTCTGAGCTATCATAAGTAAATACGAAAATACCCTTCAGACTATTTGTTTTTGGAACCACAACACAAAACAGTTTGGTTTTAAGAGGATACTAGATACTTATAGAATAATATATGATTACAAGATAGTTATTATTAAGGTTTAGGAGACAATTCTCTATATTTGATATTTCAGTAAGATGCAGTGAGGTGGAGGGCTATTTATTATTATTTATGAAGACTCCATAGAGCCCATCTCTAAGCATGTATGGGGAATATAGTTGTTATTCCTAGGTAGAAACAATGTTCAGAATTTTCCAGACAGCCTCACAATGAGAGAAATTTTCCCTTAATATAATCACTGTTGGGAAATTGCCCTTTCTAGACATCCTTTCTTAGGTTCTGTTCTGATAGAAATGAGCTAAAATAAAAGCATAAGAAGTGAATACACTCAAAGAGAATTTGTTGTTTGATTCACATTCCCCAAAGAGTGTTAATGCCTTTGGAGATGTCAAATCATAAAGGATATACTGCACAGAAGCACTGTGGGAAAGAAGAGATGAACATTACTAGAATTCAGAAATAATTAAATAACATGGTTGGCTTGTACAAGTGACACTGATTCACACCAGCTTAGGGTCTATCATTGCTGATGATTTGATACATATCTTGAAACACACTCTGGTCAAGCAGCCTTTTCAAACAACTGCTTTTTACACATACATTGCTTAAAGTACTGAGTTCTCTTATATTTGACCTATGGGATATCTGAAAACCTTTTATTCCTGAGAAATGGGGGCTATCTATTAACAAGGGAAATCAAGGAGAGGTTTACTGCAGAACATGCTCTCCAGTGGGCCCTGCCTCTTCTTCCTGGTAATGTTTCTTCTCTCCAGCAGCCTCACTGCTTCCCTGATCACTGCTCTTCCCTTCACACCCAACCTAGCAAGACAGAAATGAAGAAGCAAGGGAGGACCTACCCCCATCTGCTTCTCCTGGGTGTAAAGCACACTGCTGCATCTGAGGGAGGGTACTAGAAGCAGCAGGCTCTAGAAACATGTGGGTTTTTGTTTAGTACTATTCAAAAGTAAAGTCATTTGCTAGTGTTACTTTCTTTTTTTTCAAATATTCCTAAAGCTAATTATAAAGGATTGTTCCTACTCAGAAATCATATTGTTTGCTGTCAGGCTGAGGTGGCAATTATCTTACAATGAAAAGATGCCAGAGGTGGTATTGCAGAACCGGTGGGCAGGTAAATATCTTTTCCCAGTTCCCAAAGTGGTTATGGCACAATGCAGCCTGAGCACACAGCAGAGGGGCTGAGTGTGCAGAAGAATCCGAGAAGGCTGAATATGCCCCAGCAAGAACACAGGCCCAAGAGTGCTCCTGGCATCCCAACCAGCTAATTTAGAGAGCCTTAGTCTGTGCTATTAAATGTGGAAGTGCATTCGGACTGTCCAGTGGAAATGGACCCAGAATTAGTTTGCGAGAATGGTCATTAGGCTGGGCAAAAAATAATACCAACACCGTACTAGACTTTAATATAGACAGTTCCAGGCACCCAGGAGCATCACATGGGACTTTTTAATTTACTACACCTCTGAAGCCATGATCCTGTTCCCTGTAGCACCCATGTGAGTGACCCTTGTGCACACACCATTGCTGTGTACCACTGATGCTGTGTCCAAGCAGCCATGTTTTGAGAATGTTTCTTTGGAAAAGGTTTACTCGGATAAGGTTTTCTCAGTCAGAACTGCTCCTGCAGGGATAACAGCACAGCAAGGTTAACCTACTCTCAGCTGGCTGAGAATGTGGGTGAGGAGAATGTACACTGCTTGTTAGACACCAGATCAGCTGGGGGTAATCAAAGGGAAGATGCCACTGGACGTCACTTAGCAAACTTAGGCACAGCTAATGTTTGATGAACATTATCCATGCTCTCCACGAGTATAAAAGAAAAGAGCTATATCCTGACTGTCTGCCAAGGGAGGGAGGGAGGAAGGGAGGGAAGGAAGGAAGGGAGGAAAGGAAGAAAGAGGGTTTTGATAGTTGAAACAAATAAACTCCAGTTAGAATTATTTCATTCATTCAGACAGATTTTACTTCCATAAATATTTTTTTATTAACTCAAGTACTGAAAAAAAAATGTTTTATTTCTTTTATATGCATCTCTGCTGTTGGAATTAACCCTTCAAGAAGCAAAGAGAGTGATGGATATTCCTGCATGCACTCAAAGCCAATTGTGCTACTTACATCTTTAGATCAGCTCCAAATCAAATTGTAGCAGATAAGCAATTGTTCACTCCTAAGTGCTTATGTGGTTCTGTTCTTTAGATCTTGTGAGACTGCTAAAGCCATCACTTCAGGCTCACTAGTAAGAGCTATGTCAAATTATTTTGTAACAATTTGAGTTCTTGTATATCTGTTATTTACCACTTCAGTGATTTAAAACACAGTGGAAATTTTTGTGGTTTTTGCTGATGAACTGAGCTAGATTGGCTGGAGAAGGGAGAAGAGAGAATGATGTGAACAGTGTCACTGTACTAGCTAAATGAGACTGCTGATTATTTTTGTGTTGGGCAAGTCTGCCACAAAAGTATTACTCTTAGTGAGGTTTGGAATGTTAGTATGTGCCACTTCAATTATTTTCCACTCTTAATCTTTCTCCTATATATTAATCCCTTTTCTATATATTCCTTCTCTTTTTGTGATTGCCTGTTCTGTAAGACTTTCAAAGGACAAGTAATACACTGACAAAAGTAAAAACTTGAGTCCTTTCCTGGTTTCCATTTTCCCGAAAGAACAATGTGAGATGTCTGTAGCTGTGAAAGTTAGAGATGGGATTGGGTTGTGCAGTCCCTCAGCCTCTGCCCAGTACAAGATTTTCCTTCGCTGTAGCTCAGTTCATTTTTAGACATCTCAAAAATTGGATCTTCCCCTTCACTCCTGCCATAGCCTCATCTTCTGAACTGAAAGATTGTTGTCTTAAAAAGCTGGCCAGATTCTTAACCTGACTTTTCATAGAATATAACCACCTATCCATTACAGCTGTGCATAACCTCAGGGTAGTCTGAGAGCAATCAGTGACTATTACATATAAATACCACTTTGTTAGAAGTGGTGCATGTGCTCTTAAAGTCCATAATTGGTGCCCTGCAATGCCCTTACCTTGTACCTAGATATATTCCTGGATACGCTGCAATAAGGCTCTTCAGGAGGTATTCACACCATCTAACTACAGCTGGCCTCTATAGCCAATGGCGAAAAGTAGGCCCCCTAACTCAAGTGCTTCAGATTGCTCTCTGGAGATGGCTGCATTTTCCATTAATTCTGTAAGGTGTTTAGGTAGTTCATTTCCATGCCTCAGTTAGATGCCTAAAGTGTGAAGGTATGAATACCTTACTTTGTGACTTTATTATCTTAGATCTCTTCTGGCTATGCTATATATCATATTACTCAACAAATTTGGGCTTACAAGATGGTAATTACCAGGGTCTCTTCCTTTCTTCTCAGACTTACTTGCCTAAATTGTACTTCTATAGTGAAGGAGTGGCACTTATTTCTTGTGATCAGAATTGCCCTTCCCTATTGCCTTATCTCTGTTCTTCATACTTCTGCAGTATTTCTCAGCCTATAGTAATTATTTCTATTTACACGCAGTCTGATGCTTGTGCAATTTGCATAACTACTTCATTCGCAACCTGAAACCAACAATGTTATGATCTATGAGATTTGAGGAAAGTCAAAAAGACAAATATTTCTTAACCTGCCAGAAGATTAATATTCTGTCTCAATAAGAATATCATATATCATAAAATACTTTTTTTCTCCAGATCATGTAACTGTAATAAGAAGGCAATATTCTATGCTTAAACACATTTATCACCTCTGTTACTTTCCCTTCACTGTTAAATACTTTTACTACATTGGCTAACTAAAAACTTATGATTTGTTACAGATCTTCCAGAGCTGCTGACAGTGCTAATAGTTAAATTGCCACTGATCTCTACTCTGGGTAATTTTATTACCCACCTTGATGTCATCTCCAATCCTTTTGCACAGAAGCTTTGTAAGGCTCTAACATTTTTTTAATTTGACCAAAAAAATTGACCAAACTGTTTCATCTGAGAACAAGATATAGTAATTTGACTGTATGTTTTTTTAAAAGGTCACTCACTTTGCTTTATTTCATTTCATTTTCCTTTCCCTAATCTGTTTGCTTTCCAGTAAGTCATTCTTGTTACTCTTCGGTCTATCCTGGGGTGGCAGAACTCATTACCTCCCCAGAACTGAGGAGCAGAATACACTGCAGGACCAATGTTATATAGTGACCCAGAATCACTGATATTCACCAGCATTTGCACGTGCAATAGAGGATCTTGACAAAACTGAGCAATCTTGAAGGTCACCTGCGTTCTTCACTGTCTTGCAGTTGGAAATACTGTTTGTGATACAGACACAGCTATAAAACCAACAGAGAACAATACAGGGTCCAAATAACTAATTATTTAGCTCCAGATGAAAGAATAGAGAGTTAATAAGTCCACATAGCCTAAAACAATATTTTTTAGTGGCTGGGTTACACATTTTTTACTCTTCAGTAAAGTTACTTTTGTCTGGCTTCTTTCCCTACCTTCTGCTTTTTCCTAAGCTCTTCAAGTGATATTAAGTTTGTTATGTCAGCATGTTAGTCAATCCTATTGCAGCTTTTATCAAACTGGCAGACCCTGGCTCTGTGGTGTTTTTATGACATGGTTGCTCTGACAGACTGCTCCCACATGACACTGGAAAATGCAGTGACTCAAAGGAGAAAGTGTGAGCATGCATTTTCAGCCAGCTGATTTGTTGGATTAAAAACTCTCACAGAGCCTATCATATTTAGGCTTATAGGTGTTATAATGCTGTATTCCAAACATACCTGTACTGTTGAACTGTGCAAATTATTGCCATACTAATTTCAGAAGTAATTAGGAAAGGCAGAAACCCTGGGTTTCTCTTTGTTTCAGTATCTCATGCATGCACATATAGGAAGTTTCATGATCAGAGCAGTACTCCCATAGTCCATTGCCCTATTTTGGGGTAACAGACACTACTGGATGTTTCATAAGACATGAATAAAATTGTCACAAAATCATGTGTCTTTAAAATTACTAGAGTAAGTTTATTGCAGCACTCACTTTCTAAAGGCAGGTTTATGCCTTGAAGTGAGATTGCAATCAATGAAAATCTCTGTTAAAGTCTACTGTTCTTCCTGTTGTAGTTTTGGGTCATTTTGTTAGCTATTGAAAAGTCATATTTAAGAGTCCTGCTAAAATCCAAAATGTCAGTAGTTAGCATGAAACAACTAGATCAATAGACTGCTCCTTGTGTGGAAAAAAACCCAACAACCAAAACCAAAAAACAAACACAAATTTTTCCATCCATGCCAATTTCTAAGCTTGTTGTACACTTTTCTGTCTGTGGATCACTCACTTGGGTAAAACAAACTAATGGATTACCTTCTCTAAACTTCTTGTTCCCTAATATGCGAATTGCTGCTGTTAAATGCACACCAAAAGATGCCAAACATTTATTTCTAAATGTTTGTGCAAAGCACTGTATTAACCCTTTCAAGGATAGAATTATGTGCATGTTGGTGATGACTTTAAACTATTTAGACTTCTCTAATTGTAACCGGAAAATGTGGTTCAGAAATTTTTTGTTGTTGTTTCCTTCTTTCGCCTCCCCTCTTCAATGTCTATGATGGCAAATGCTAGAAAAAGAGATAAAAAAGCAGGTTTCCCATTACAGGACTTATGGCTTTGGGACTTCAAGGTGCACCAAGAGATAAGAATTCAGAATTAAAAAAGAGCATGATAAGGCTCTCTGAGACCATTTCACTCTCTGAAACTATCTGTTCTAGGAGACCCTTTCTGGGTGTGCATTTTATTTATCAGAGAGCTGTGGTCAGTGAAACAGTAGCAATTGGCTACTGCAACTAGACTGGAACCAGTAAATAATACATCTGTGAAGAGCTGTTCACTGTGAGTCAAACTCTGGTGAACAACCTGTTATAAGTACTCCTAAAATGTGTGGACTGTGAGGGGAAGGAGAGAGCTTTTTAAATAGCAATGGTTTTTCAAAATTAGGAATGTGTTGTGAAAGTTCAGCTGTACAACAAATTACACATATGCTAAGTGTAGGCTAGTGTTACTAGAGTGCACCATTTTGTAAAATGTTTAAATATAGATCAGAATGTGAATGTAAAAACCATGTACAATCTAGTCTGCTTCCCACGCATACGCCAGAGCAAATAATGATGTGATTTGAGAGGCATAATGACAATATTGTGCCTGTAATGCATTTGCCCAAAGGTACACTTGTGCATATGATTTCTATTCATTTTTGTTCTCTATTGCACATTTCCCTCAACTTAATTATTCCATTGATTGTAATTAAGCTTCCTCTAAGTCTGTGAGTATGAAGTGCATTTTCAAAATAAATATGAGCAAGCTGACTTGCTTCTGAAGGTTTTTAAAACTCTCTCAGCTCTATAAAATGCCTAACAGGCACTTTATCTGAGAACACAAATGCATTTTATTTTAGAGACTTCTGACTTTATCCATTTTAAAGAAGACAGAGAAAAATCTGCTTGTTTTCAAACATTTGAAATCAAACCTGTAGCATTTTTTTTAAATCCAATATTCTTATTATTTGTATAACACTGGCACCTATTAAAATGTGGGTATCCCTACAGAGATGAATATTGCTTCATAGTAGTGGCTGAACAAACATACCTTAAGGAACACTTCCTGCCCAAAAAAGTCTTATGCATGGGTACTTTGGATGGACTAAAGAGAAGAGCAGAAAGTATGAGAGTAACTAGATAGTATGGGAACTAACTGTGTAACTAGATATATTTTTGGCATAAAACAGTAGTCTCAGTTTGCCACCTGTCTAACCATCTCAACATTGCAACCTATTTTCATAACCTGAAGAAATTCTTTTGATCCTCAAATGTTTATATAATATTGATCTGGCTGAACTGCACTAAGGTACCCAATAACCATTTCTCCCTCACTGCCTGGCTCTACTTCCCCAAAGCCACAATCTGTCCCACAAAAACAAATGGTGTTGTAGTAGCTTTATAATATGATCAATAAATTATATGTACCTATATTTGCTTCTGAGATGAAGGAGCTGTAAGAACTTTGCATGTATTTTCATATAACATAGTTAATGACCACTGAGATTCCTTAATACCTTATCATTACTATGTCCAGTATAGTGCACTAATATTATGCAACTGTAATATGTTCTAAACCAGGATAATTTGAAATCTATAATTACCTAAAGATTTCTGGTGACAACTGATACCAGATTTGAACCAGAACAAAGTAAAAAAACCGTTTAATTAGAAACAGGTATCAAAAATCTCATGTACACAAGAGGGTAGGGTATAGTTTTGGATATAGTTTATCATAAGACTAAATATAGCATATGCAACATCATATTGTAGCAGGATGAAGTCACTTTCTCACACTAAGACCTTTTGTGTCTTCTTAATACATCCAAAATACAATGGTTATCCAAAAATATATTTTTACAAACAAACTATATTTGATCTCTTAATCGATATTTGTTGAAACTAGCAATCAAATTTTTACAGCCCTCTGTAATATTTTGTCTATAACATACCAGGTGGGATTGATCTGATAATGTCACTCTAAATTTCCAGTCTAAGTTCCCAACTTTCATAACTTCAGTGCTTAATTTCATAAAAACTGATGTCTAAAATAAGTCAGGTGATTTCATTGCATGTCTGGTGAGACACACCAACTCATAGCTGCCTGAAGATGTCTTTGGTCTCCATCTTTTTCTATTTATTAAGTCTGAGTGCAGTACTACAGTCCTGCTCACCACTTGCCTCGTACACTGAAGTTTCTCAACGAGGAAAGTAATGGTTTGTTCCTGAAGTGCTGACATTTTCCCTGACTTTTTAGCTTTAGTATTCACAGGAAAATACTCAACTTCTCTTTCTGTTGCAGCAAGCAGGAGCGAAGTATCACTGTTACCTGAAATATCACCTTCCATGAGTGGGTCTTGCAGTAGGAAATGTAAAAGGAACAGGAGGTCATGGACCTGCAGTAACTGCGGGACAATAAATAAACTGCCAGGCCTAAGTACTTATCGTTTCTGGGGAGATGTGGAGAAGGTAACCAAATATATGGTTGCAAATTTAGCATACATGAATCACTGTTTTATCATAAACTTATTAAGTATTTTGCAGACCATATGGTAAGTAATGTAACAGTTTAGAGGAGATGCCTTTTCTTTGCCACACCATGGGGTCTTACAGACTTACTAATAATTTTAGATTGCTGCTCTTAGATCCACCTGTGGATAAATATAGGGAATAAGGGGAGATTCTGTACCATGATAAATCTAAGGTGTTTGATTTTTGTACTGTCTCTGGCTGGAATGGAGATGGGTTTCTTTTCAGCAGTCTGTACAGTTCTGTGTTTCAGTTTGGGGCTAAAACAGTTCTGATAACACACTAACATTTTGGTTAGTGTTGAACAGTGCTTGCACTTTGCCAACAGGTTCTCTTTTTTTCTGTTCCCAGAAAGTAAGCTGGGGAGGGCAAGAACTTATGAGGGTAGAGAGTGGAGACAGGTGATGCAAACCGGGCTGAGGGGTATTCCATATCATATGTCATCATGCTCAGAAATAAAAAACTGAATTAGAGAAAGAAGAAATGGGGAACTTTGCCTTTCAGGGTGACCATTTGTCAGAGACTGGCTCAGCATCAGTCTTCTTGTGGGACGTGGTGAGTGACTTCTTTATGTCAACAGGTTTTTTGCTATTTATGTCACCCATTGAACTGGTTTTATCTTAACCCACAAGCTTTCTCACTTTTGTTCTTGTTCTTCTCTCCAACTGCTATGAATATGCTATGGTTTCTTTTATTTGGATATTTACTTCAAAAATCCCAAGTGGCCAACTTTGGCAACTACTGTATGATGTCATGGGAGCCAGGAACAACTGGAATCTCTATAGGGCCAGATACTGCTCCAAATGCCATCAGCAGTGAAGTACCTGTTTGCTTTGGTTCTCAGTAGGTTTCACACACAAGACAAAAGTGGGTCACATCCTGAACTCTGAAAAACGCTGGCTACAGTCCAACATGAATAGCAAGAAGGTAGGCTTCTAAATCTGTGTCTTTTGTACAGCTATAATTATTTCACAATGTTGCCCCACACTGATCGAAATGTGGAATAGGATTCAACCACAAACAGGATTTCTGCAGGTTTGTTTTCTTTATACTAAGGGCTGTCCTCTGACATTATCTGTAGTTTTCCATGGGATATATCAGTTTAACACTCTTTAATCCCTTCAATGTGGACTTCACTGATTTTGTACAGTACTAATTTTTATCGTGTTTAATTAAACCAAACATTTTAAATCAGGAAATTTGCTATGTCAGTACAGTTACTTTCATCAGCTGTACATATAATCTCATCAAAAGTAATACCAAATTTATTCAGAAATATCTAATTTCATTAAAACAATATTCCCTGGTGTTGAATATATTAACCTCCTTCAATGCTTTGTTGATGATACCAGTATGAATTCCTTTATGATTTTTCTAATGGTAATTTTATGCTGACCATTTTATCACTTCCCATGAAATTCCATTTTCTATATTTTTCAGTTACTGATGAGTAATTTTTCTTTTTGTCTTGGAATATTCTGTTTTCCAACATTTGTCACAAATCGATGTCAGGACTTGAACAACTTCATTGATCCTTTCAAAGAATTTCCGGCATGAGTTGTTTTATGAGAGTTTTTGCTGAGAATATTATCTTTAAATATGACAGTTCTGGCCAGATATTATCCTAATCACTGGCAATAAAAAAGAAGAAAAAATTTCATTAGTGTCATTTCTCACCTATAAGCATGACATGGGTAACTGTTAAATATAAGATATGTAAGTCTATTTTATCAGGAAATTTCTAAACTTTTCCTTTATATATCTTAGCTTGCCTACCCCCCAAAACAAAACAAACAAACAACAAACCTGTAGAGAAGGAACTGGTAAATATTTCAGACTTTCTTCTGCTGTGACACATCAGTTAACATCTTTCTCCTGAGCTCACACCTGTATAAGAGATTTCAAGCTCTCCTAATATATTTAAACATTCCTTCTCACTGTATTTGCGAAGAAGTCAGTGAGAAGGGTGCAAGGGTAGAAAGCCCTCTGAATATTTAAAGATAAAGGCCTTAAGACCAGCTGATGGCATCTTGTTTTTTATGAGCCCTGGATATGCTACTATTTCCTCCTCCACTTCTTCATTTGATCATATCCTTATCCATTTGCATCATAAGGCTTTCAAGTTAAACTTTTCCTATGCTTATCCATGGTCTGCATTCTAACCCACTGGTTTATTTTCATTATCTTCACAAATTCTCTGTGTTCCTTTTAAAAGCAATTCAAATGTTTCTTTCACCATTTTTTTAAGCTTGGTTATTTTTAGTGAAAATAGCTTTTATGATTGCTGAATTGTGTTCTGGGGCAAAGGTTCATCGTCTACTGCTTCTGCATGCAATGCCCAATTAGCATTCACAGGACTATATCTGATTTTTTTTTTTCCTAGACTGTGCTTATTCTTTTCAGTTTTTAAAACTCACCATTCAAATTAAAAACATATCAGCATCACTGGCCAGAACTAATATTCTGTATAACGAATAAGAGCCATCACACTTCAAAGCAAGGATCAAACCCTCACAGATCTTCTATACAATCACTCTGAGCTTGTTTCACTTGCTTGTTCATTAGAAAAATATTAATTTCATTGCTTAGAAATACACATTTTTTCTAACAAATAATAATAATAAAACCCCAACAATAACAACAACAAAAAACGCAAAACAAACACAACAAAAAGGAAAACAAACCACACACACAAAAAAAACCAAAAACCCAAACAAAGCAAAATAAAAAACACCAAACCTGTACATTTAACAGTGACCAGTTCTCTTCTCCTCAATCATACTCTGCTATGACCAAACAACTTCACAGATATCACATAAAAGGTGTTTAAGCCCTCTAACTTAATAATTTTCTCCCTAAAACTAATTTTGTTCAAAATGTCCCTCTGTAATTTATCAGTCTTAATAGTAATCCATATATTTTCTGCTTCCTGATCTTTTAAATTTTTAGTTACTTTGAAGTAGAGAATAACTGTATTGCTAAGCTTTTTTTGCCCATGTTTTCATTCTTTTCCAAGGTGTCACCAGCAATGTAAACACTCACGTCATGTGAAACTCTCTTCCACATTCCTCTAATATCCATCCACTGAGATACTGTTTCATAAATGGGTACTTCATCTTGTTTATTACTAGGTCTTCTATTTGGTACTAATTTAGAGACCACTTAAAAATTTCTTATTCCTTCACATCCTGATATCTAGATTCTTGTATCAACTTATTTTATAGGCCCAAATGTGAAAGATTGTGTATTATTTCATAGCTCTTTGAAATTTACTTTCTTAAAGGCTTTCTTAAAATGAATTTTGATTTGATAGGCATTGTATTAGAGAAAAACCTTTAAGTTTGTTAGATATTAAAAAAGTAGTGAAAGTTACCAAATTAATTAATATTTTGCAACAAAAAATAATGGTGACAATAATATTAATCATTTAAACTATTATAATGCATTACATTTATAGTAATCAAATTGTCAATCTGGAATAGCTATTATATTTTTAACATTCATGAACAATGATGTAGATGTTGGTACCCCAATTATTAACTCTGCAGAAAGACTAACCCCTCTCCAGAATCTGACACATTACTTTCAGCTGAAAATTAAGGTAGAAAGCAACATAGCAATCACAGTTTTTACAATACAGAATTTAAAGATTTGAATATTCTGGTAGGAGAAGTGACCAAATCAAAATTTAAGTGAACGTGTTACAGTGACAAGTGTGCTTCATTCAGTATACATCTCCCAGTGGATCCCTTTAATATTTTAACTGGATTGCTACATTGAGAATGATTTTTAAAAGATTTTGAAAGCTCTGTATGGTAGGTTTTCACAAGACTGAGTCTGGACAAATCCAATTGCAATTAATCTCAAGGCCAGCAGATTATTTAAACTCATAGTTTTTATAATACGTGTTTGAGTAGTATATCTCCTCCTGAACTAGAGAAACAAAGTGTGTTATTTTTAAAAGCACTTTGTTTTATCAGTTTCAGTCTTGCTGCCTGTCAGTTTTCCTTGTTTGTTTACAGAGAGGGGCATGAAAAATGTGGATCTAAATGCTTAAAAAAATATATACAGAAGTTAAAAAAGACCTGAGAAGGAGGTGGATATTTAGGCTAAGTCGCCTTTCACTTGAACCTTTCCTCTTAAATGTCATCCTAAAAGACAGCCTCAAGGATCTGTCAATAATGTGTGTTTCATAGCAGAATAAAATTAAGAAGGAATTAAGAACAACACATCTCACCTTCCTTTATGATCAGCTAATATATAAAGGAGATTCACCTGGAATTCTGAATGTTTCAGAACTCAATTATTTCCAATAGTGTCTAAATGACTGTTAATAAGTATGGCCTTCTAAAAAGCAGGATATTATGGCCTGCACTTTGCACTGAATTTCCAAAGGTCATTTGACTTATATTCACCCAATTTGCTGCATAGCTAGAAAAGTTCATGTCTTTCCACATCCACCTACATACACATTTTCCCTTTACAGATGAGAAGACAAAGTGTCTATAAAGACTCAGAAGCTGTACATAGACAATAATCCTGCTGTGGGATCACAGACTCTGGCATTTTCTCTAGGTATCATCCTAAATAAGCTCTTCAGAAATTCTGAAGTACGTAGCAGATGTTTTGGCAGGATCCCTTGCTACCATCTCGGGAGGCTGCGGAGGTCTCTGCTGACTGAAAGCCAGACAATGTTATTCCAATCTACAAGTAGATCTGAGGAAAGACTCAGGGAACTAGAGACCTGTTAGTCCAACCTTAGTTACGGGAAAAATTTTGGAGTTTATACTGGGTACTATTGAAAGGCATGTAAAGAATAATGCAATCATCAGGCACAGTCAACACAGGTTCAAAAATGGAAAGTTCTGTTTAAACTAATTTGGATATTCCACAAGAGGAGGTGAACTGTAGCATTTCAGACTTAAATACTGCTTAAAGAAGCGGAGCTGGGGGAGGAGTGGAGGACGTGGTTGGAAACACAAAGAAAGACAAAAAGAGCTTGAAAAAATTATATGATCCAATTGCCATGATAACCAAATTACCTTTCAATCTTCTATTGACATGCCTCTGAATTCTAATAAGGTAGAATACCAATTTCTGCAAAGTTAAGGGGACATGTCCCACATGGTTTTGCAAAATATTCTTATGATGTGTGAGAGGCAAAATGTTTTGTCTTTTCAGAACTTTCTTCAGTGCACTTTTAATCTTATAAACTTGATTTAAGGACTATTATTCTGCACATCTGCTCACAGGTGACCCAAAATAACCAGGAATTGTTCACTTCCAGGAACAGAAACCAGTTTCTGTGAAGCTGTACACCCAACGGAGGCTTATAAACAAGTATGTCATCAAGAAATTCTTTCACTTCTAAGCACAACAGTAGACAGGAACAAAATGTGAAAGATTATGATAATATGGTTAATGGCAATATTTAGAAGTGATTGAGAATCAAATTCTTCTGCCCTAGTGAACTCCTAGAAAAGTCAACATTCATACTTCATAGTCAGAAACAGTTTTCACAAATTGTAATTCAAGCATAAGAAAGTTTGATTTAAAAGAACTGAGATTCTTGCTCCCTTTCCTTTCATTTTTCACTCTTTAGTTGATGTTCTTAATAATGAAGGTAAAAATCAGCCACTTCCATGGACAAAGATATATCTATTTTTATCCTGTTTAAGTTTAGACTTCCAACAAATATTCATACAGATATAAAGATGCATTGTGCAGACATTTTTGTACAAGTGTAAATCAGCTGACTAAACAGGAGTTATTACCTATTTCTATATGTATAAATGAGATAAAAATCAGGGGGACAGCTTTCTACAGTGGTATGCAATGCCCTATATTTGTGAATAGGAGATTGAAAAAAATCAGAGCAAACATTTCTCATTTTAAAGTGTGCTTCTTAGATGGTGAAGCATATTTACACATACAAATGTACATTCAGGTAACATGCTGTACTAGTCATAGAATAGCTGTAATAAAACACAATCTTGTATTGAATTCTACCTCATATATCTCTCATATATATGGGGGATTCTAATCAGATATTGAGAATTCCTTTTTTTATATATAACCTTGCAAAAGTACCATCTTGTTTTACTTATACTGAACGTGAGTGAAGTTCAACATGAAACATAGCACTTTAAAGGAAATAAATATCAATATCCACTACTTATCATTTCCAATTACTTACTATAATGAGATGGTTACTATCCAGGTGTAGAAGCTGAGCAGTTTGCATCAAAATTCTCTTTTCAGTACTTTATTTTCAAAAGAGATGACAAAAGAAAGATAAAATTCTAGTTTCATAGTAAAGTGGGAATTTCATTGTAAGCTCTGCTGCTATCCTCCTGATATTGAGCAATTCAATTTCCTAAATTTTCTCCAGCTAAAATCTTCACTGTCATGTCTATATACATTTTAACCTTTAAACAGTAGGACTTGTCCTTTACTGGCCTGTCTGACATTAGCTCATCTGCTGTAGTAACAGCAATAACTGCAATAGCAATAGAAGCAGCAGTTATAGTCTAGTTACTCAAATATAATTACAGTGTTGCAACCTACTTCAGTGCAGTCAGAAACGTTTTTCCAAACAAATGAATCTTCAGGTTTGAAGCATTTCTCATTTTTCATGCATGCTGCCATTAATTTGTTATGCAAGAGATTCAAAATGAGGGAATGAGCTGTGTTGCTGGTTTTTATATGATTTGGTTTTTATTACAGCAACAGTGACTGATAGAATTATTCCCTTATCTACAAAAACACGAGCAGATTTATGCAATTTTAATACCTACAGCTAAGTCCAGGCAGGTAGTTCAACAGAGGAGTTCAAATATTCTCGTGCAGCTCTAGTTATTCAGAGGTTTAGAACATCCCTTCACAGCAATCACAGAGGTAACATATAATGTTTAAATTAAATTTAAACATTTACAGACAATAAGAACCAGTTTTCCTTACCAACGTATACGAACCAAGGTAATAAATTACTGGACATTCAAGCTAGTCCCTTGTTTTTGCTCTTGCTGCTCTGTATTATCCTCACACTGTAAACCAGTCAGGCAACCTGCTTACTCAAGCCCATGCTCTGTCCTGACCCCCTGCACGTTCCCTTGCAGGCTGCACCAAGTCTCACAAGCCCCTGGCAATAGGAATCATCTGCAATGGTGCTCTCCACAGAGTGGTGTCATCACAGTACTTTTCCAGTGATGTAAGGAAAATTCCATAAAGACCTCAATAAGCTTTCCTGAGTTCATCCACCTACTTTTGATTTCTCAGCTTTCCTTGGTGTTAAATTTGTCTTTCTTAACTTCTATCTTCTACCATCCCATTCCTTCCTATTCTGTAGCATAAAATCAGTTTTCTAACTGCTTACATGACTCCTGCAATAGCTTTGCTTATCTATGCTCACAGCTCCAGATAACACCATGAACATAGCAGCGTTTATATAATTGTACCTTACATACTGCAAAAACAAAAGTTTTAAATAATTCTGGGGAAGATTAATTGGATCCAAAACTTTAAAAAGCACCAAAATCCACATGATAGATTTGAGAGAAGTGGGAAAAAGTTTTGGTTTTTGTTTTGTTTCTGTGTTGGTTTTTTTTTTTTATCAGTTTTGGATGTAATGCTCAAGAATTCTATGAGAAGTAATAAAATATACTTATCTAGTTGTCAGTCTGGATTCTCCCAATGTTCTCAAATACTTTTTCCATCTTTGTGTTTAAGACTTTTACAGTACTTCAGAAACATTTTTTTTAGTATGATTTATAACTATGCAATATAGGACACATTTTTTTCTTGCATATTTTACCTTTACAAGATGATTGTCTTTTTTTTTTAATCCTAATTAAATATTTTTGTTCTGTTAATGTTATCCTAATGGCTAATAAATGATACTGTTCTTGACGTGTATACTGTCATTCACCTAAGCATTTGTTGTGCTGTGTGCAAACTCATACACATATTTATAAAAAACTCTATTACAATTTCTTTTTGTCAAGAACTCAAACAACTGAAAGTGTGATAGTTTCCACTTTGTCTAACAAAGGGCCAGAGATATCTGGCCTCATTTTAGATATTCAGTAGATACTCAGTAGCTGTCTAGGACAAATCTTGTTCTGGAACTCCATAATGGAGAGAGGTAAATAAATTCATCTTGATTTATATTTTCTATGAAATTTGTACTAATGCCTATTATTAATATGACTGATACATTTGGTGGAATATGTTGGTATATGTCCTATCAACCAAAGTTTTCTCCTCCCCATTCCTTCACAGATGTATAAATACTTCCTTTTCTATTAAATGGTGAATATCTCATGCAAAATTAGTATTTTTGTTCCTAGATCACTTCTTGAAGATATATATATCTCCTATTTCTTGATTTTCTGAGACAACAAGTCCTCTAATCTCTGTGTAGTTGTCAAACATCAGTACTTTCAATAATTACTTCAATAATAACCACATGGTATTCAAATCTCCCTTATATCTCTTCATGTCTTATATATCCTTTACCATAAGTAGCTGCATAGCAGTCAAATTAAAAAAAAATAGTTAAAGCAGTAATAAAAATCTAAAGATAAATAGTCTAGAATTTCACTTTTGGTCTGTTTTAGAGGTTTAGTTTTTTTCAGGTAACATGTGTGAACATTAGTTAGCATACTCTTCAAGTATTCCTTAGCTTTTCATCAATGCCTTTATCTATTCCCTTGCCAAGGAACAAAGAAAGAGGCAGGCAGAGTGTTTAAAACTTGAGAAAATGAAAACACCTCTTCAAAGACATTGTATCTTATTAGACATGTGTAGTACCACAAAGTAGATATATTTTCTTAAGGAAAGTAATTTTTGTCAGAAAAAGTTGCTGTTTCCAGATACAAATTTGTGTGTCACATTGTAAATTATTTTATTATGCTTTTTTTCCACAAGTTTGAAGTTTTAACTATAGGTCAGTGCTGATTTCATCATTGAATAATGTATTAAAAAAAAAAGGCAAAACATTTTCCTTTAAATACATTGCATGATAATTGCACCCACTGATGTAACTTCTGCTGTGAGAGAAAACATCTAGACAGTCTGTATTCATACACTGCCAAAATGCACAGTAATATTCTACATTTTGCTCATTTACTTACTAATGGACAATATCTGCATTGTTTGGAACTTGATGTGATTTATTCAACTGAGTTAATCAATGCTTCCATTAGCTCAGCACTTAGTATCGAGAAACTTCTGGTTTAAAGTAAGAGAAAAAAACATTATGTCACATTTTGGAAAAGGTTAAAAAATAAAGAAAAAACCAAATAAAACACCACCATAAAATCAAGTCTCATTCTGCCTGTAGCCAAGACAGGTATCAGAGGTCATCTAAAAACCAAGGTGTTTAAAAAACACTTTGCCTGAACGCTTTCTGACCGATCTTTTAAAATAATTTCTGAAAACATATGAGAGTCAATGCTCTTCACATATGTCATGAAGTTTTATTATTTGGTCTTCCTAATATAGTGAGACATCAGCAAACTGCACCTGTGGATGTTTCAGAACATTGTGGCTGTCAGAGTACTTTATGCAGAAAGGATAAAACACAGCTACTTCTCAGTTGGCCCTGACACAGATGGGAAGGCTGTCTTCATAAACAAAGCACGCCAATATCTGAAATGATAATAAAATTGTCAGTTGACAGAAACAGGAAGTTTTGAAGTATAATCTGCACATCTGCTAGCATCCGTTAAAATAAATGCTGGCTTCTATTAGCAAGAAAAAGAAAGTACTCTAATAAATGGATGAAGAGTGTGTGGGAGAATCAATGAAAACTAGCTTATCAGATTTTTGACTGCAGTTAGTAACATTTCTATTCTTTTTAGCAGTAGGAAACAGGAACGCTAATTACACTGTAATATGGACAAGTCACTTTACAAATACAGAAATACAGTACTGAGTTAAAGTCCTTGTGCTTCTCTTTAAAGCATAAGATCAAGGAGAGAGACAGATACAAAAGTATTCTTGTGATTAGGGAAGTAAACTCAGGGTATCCCCAACCAAGGATATTGAACTTACCTCTCACCTATTCCCCCATTCCCTTAGTTGTGTCCTCCTTCAACAGAGGGTTGAAGATCTACACTGAGTAAATCACTGAAGCCAAGTCTCTGAATTTTGACCAGTCTCTAAGCATTATACTGATGTGCCAATTGTGACCCCTGCCAGCATTTTTCAAAACCCTGCCTATGCTCAGTTCTTCCTACTGTCTTCTGACTTGGTATATCTATCATAGGAGGTAAAATAACTATATATACAGAAAAGTGTTCCCTAATAACTTCTCAGTATTTTCCTGAGAAGTTATTAAAGATTTTTTTTAAACTACCCTTATTAAAGAAGTATTTATAATTCTAAATTTCTTTTATATAATTCTTTTATAATTATACGAATTACCAATCCTTTACAAGTGTGTATTAATTATAGCGAATTCTACTTTTTTGTTTCAATGTAGGTGCACTGCTAAAATGGGGCATAGAAATATTAAGGTTAGTTTCTTAACGTTTTGCTTAAAGGCAAAATTCATTACACTGCCAACAAAAAGATTCAAATGTTTAAACTGCAGCTGGACTGAATTTCTACGACCATGAGAATACACGAGGCAATTGCATAGAGGCAGAACCCAACCATGCTTCATCTGAGGCCCATACACTGACTGTGGAACTGGATTCCTTTAAGTCTCCAAACCTAGTTGTACAGGCCAAAAGTCTTCAGATTTTCTGTAGGCTGTGTTGAAGTTAACATTTTCAAGCTCTGTATTGGTGAATACAGAAATTTATACTATAATTTACTTTAGGTTTGATTATAGACTCACTTTACTGAGTGATGGAGAATGAATCATTTCAAGGTACAAAATTCAATAAAATCAGGGGAAAAAAATCAGTCATAAGGAGGGCATACCAAAATCTTCTTAGTGAAATATGTGCTTGGTCATGAAATAAGACTTTTCTTTGCAAAACACCAGAGATTAACATTTTTTTACATTGAAAGACAGTCCCAGGAAAAATAAGAAAAAAAATCATCTTCTAAACCTGATTTTCAAAAATTGGAACTTTTTTAATTTTTCATCTTTTACTAATATAACATATAAAATAGTTTTCATTGATTCCTCACCTTTTTTTTACTGTCTTACACAGTAACTTCTCAACATTTTTCTGTCTTTTGCCAAAATCTAAGTGATAAAAATAAGCACAAAAAAGTTCTACATATGACAGATTCTAATGGACTTATGGATAATGAGGAAAAAGGCATTTTCATGACAGTCATCAAAATTATGATTTTTTTAATTATAAACATGAAGATGTATTGGAAAATTCTAAACAAAAAGTAATATGTAAGAAAATTTGGAACAATTTTCAAAAAGAATACCCTTTCTTCCCAGCTTTTTCAGTAAGTTTTTAATTATTCTTTGCAGTAAGAAAGTCACATATTTTTTAAGCATTTAAGTGTGAAAGGGTGCAGATAAACCAGCAGGTGCCTCTTTGCTTTTTCAATAATATAAATAGCTTTAGAAATCCACCTGTGTATCCCAGGGACCTTCTCAATTTTTTGAACATTCAGATCATATCAGTTTTGACGTATGTTTGAAGAATGGGCAAAGGTTAGGGCTTGTTCCTATTTCATCTGAGGTAGTTTGGCCATGATGATTCAGAAGGAACTCATTCGTTCCCATGGCAATGCAGTGAATTCTGTAAAACTCTGCTTCTGTCATTGCAAATGAAGCTTTTTTTTTTTTTTGTGAAAATATACCAGTTGAAAGAAAATACCAGGTAACAGACAAACCTAAGGTCCTTGAAGATAAATAATTAATTTCAAAGGGATTTGTGAGTAATTCATAAACTGAAAATAGGTCAGCAAAAATTTGAAAGAACTCCAGTATGAAAAAGAGCAGAAAAATTCAAGATAGGAATTCTTAATAAAATAAGAATTTGAAAAGTTCTCTTTTGGAAGCAGATTCTGTCAAGTGGCCTCCTTCTGGATATCATGAAGGGTTCTTAAAGCCAAACCCAAATGGCTACCAAAGAAACAAATAGCTTCTTTGCACATTCAGCTCCTCAAGGGAGGGAAACTATTCTCCAAAGTTCACCTTGGTAGGGCTTTAGAGACAAGAGGACACATCCCTGAAAGGTTGGCATGTCAGGTAGCATGAATCTTCTCAAAGAAGGCAGAAATAGAGTTTTTTTGTGGGAGGGTCAGGATTTCTCTCCCTCTATTCTTCCTGACAGCACCACATGGCATTACCAAGGTTATTACACCAAGAATTAATGTATCATAGATACAACCCAAAAGAAAGATTTTTTTTTTTAGAAAAGTATGAACTTTCCCTACAACATTCCATTTCAGCTACAGTTGCCATGAACCTTCAAACCATTAGAACAGTGATGAACCTAGTTCTCTCTTATCTCATTATTCATCCCTCCCACAGGAAAACAAAACAAACAAACCCAAAGAAAACAAACAGACAAGAAAACTGTAAATACAAAATATAAATGGTCACAAATCATATAAAAAGAAAAAGTTCAAGACTTAATTGTGAAAATCAGCAAGCCTACCAGTTAACACTGGTATATCACAGCTATCACTTCATGGGAATAAAATGGATTTTCACTCACAGTCTTTCTTACTATAAAGCAAATAAAAATAAAATGGCATTAATTAAAATACAAATTTTTCAAATAAATTGTCTTCCAATTAAACAATTGCATCTTAGTGGAGAAGAAAAACATACAGGGTTGTGTTTATGTGGGGTTTCTTTTGCCCACCCAAACAAAAATTGAATTATTTCACTGAAAGTTGTTTAAGATGCAAGTCAGCCCATCACCTGCTTTATTCGTTAGAATAAGTGGCTAGCGACACACGCAGAGTATGGCTTCATCATTTTCTTAATAACTAACTAGTGCCATAATCAAAACAGTTACTATCTCTCTAATCAGTCCTATCTGGATATTTATGTTTCAGTCAGTAATGCTTGATTTCTGTTTACTCTTACAAGCATATGCAGAATCATAAAGTCATAGAGTCATTGAATCATAGAATCACAGAACCAGAGAATGGCCACGGTTGTAAGGGACCTTAAAGATCAAACAGTTCCAGCTTCCCCTGTCTAGTTCTAGTGGGAGGGACACCTCCCACTAGACCAGGTTGCTCAGGGCCCTGTCCAACCTGGCCTTGAACACTTCCAGGAATGGGGCATCCACTGCTTCTCTGGGCAACCTGTTCCAGTGTCTAACCATGCTTACAGCAAGGAATTTCTTCCTAATATCTAATCTAAACCTAACTCTTTTTCAGTTTGAAGCTGTTCTGTCTTGTCCTGTCACCACACACTTTTGTAAAAAGTCCCTCTCCATCAGTCTTGTAGGCTCCTATCAGGTACTAGGAGGCCACAATTAGCTCACCCCAAAGTCATCTCTTCTCGTCCTGAACAAACCCAACTGTCTCATCCTTTCCTCACAGGACAGGTGCTCCATCCTCTCTGATCTTGGTGGCCCACTCCAGGACTCCTTCCAAAGTCTACATCTTTTCTGTGGTGGTGCCCCCAGAGCTGGATGCAGCACCCCAGGTGGGGTCTCACCAGAGATGAGGAGAAGGGCAGAATCCCCTCCCTCGCCCTGCTGCCCACGTTACTTTTGCTGCAGCCCAGGACATGTTTGGTTTTCTGGGCTATGAGTGCATATGCCCAGGTCATGTCCAGCCTCTCATCCACCAGCACTCCCAAGTCCTTCTTGGCACAGCTGCTCTCCATCTCTATTGATTCCAGCCTGTATGGATTCCAGGGGTTTCTCTGACCCAGGTGCAGCATCTTGCACTAGATCTTGTTAAACTGCATGAGATTCCCATGGGCACGTATTTGCATGTGCATTATTTGCATGAAGATCAGCCTTGCTGAAGTGAGTAGTCTATTTTTAATGATCATTTTATCTTTAACATTAGTCTTACAAGAAAACTTCTGCCATTTTGAGGCCATATGCATTACCTCAAATTGTACATCGAAAATTTGGAAACAGAATTGTTAAATAGAAACTGAAGATTGCTGTTGCCGTTTTTCAGTTCTATTTTGTATCTTAACTGAATTGTGCATCTATTTTCAATTTTCATTAGTACTATTTATTTGTGTTCTTGTCAGTCCTCAGGGTCACCATTAGATGATCAGAATTTTAGCGTGCTGAGCACAGACTAGTACACGACAGGAAGACAGCCTTCAAGTAAAATAAATTACACTCTAAATAATTCCTGCTCTCAGTCACACTCTGCTTTTCATTTTAGTAGTGAAAATGAGGAAAAAAGTGGGTGAACTCATTTATTGTATTTTTGGGTTCGGATGTGAGATGTAGGTGAGCTCTCTGATGTTCAAATCAGAAATGAGTTAATCTAGATAACATCTTAAACCTTCAACTGTACTCTGTTCATTCATAATACGCAGGTATATGACTGTGACAAAATGATCCTCAATAAGATGAGTAAATTGCTTCTCCACCTATATAATATATTTTATATAATATATTCTCCTATAATATATTCAATTATATAATATATTCTCCACCTATATAATATATTGTTATGATGGAGGGGTTATTTAATACAAATTTATATATTGTATTTAAAATAACACAAGGAAAATCTGCCTTCTTGTATTGTCCTCAGCATTGTCATAATTTTGAAGCTCTGCAATAAGAGTTTGAGTTTTTTACCTTTGTGATGTTGGGGGTGTTTTATCATTGTAGGCATACAAAAACAGTAACACACATCTTTGAGCATACTGTGTCTCAATTTCTGTATCATCTTTCCAGTACCAGGGGGCCCCTGCTGTCAGGGGTTGTTGTACCTTTTGGAAAGCAGCAAAGTTTCCTCCTATAGCTCTTCTGTCTCAGCTCTTCCAGTGAATTAGATTCAACTGTTGAGTAAAATGGATCTCCTGCTGCTACAGACCGTGACATTTTTGCTGTGGAGAGCCACAGATTTATTTTACAGTCCTTGTTTAGGGAGCTATAGCTTTGGGCAGAGAGATGTACAGGCACCTTGTGGCAGGTGCATGTGAACCACCTCAATAAGCCCAGCCTAAAAATTGAGTTCTTTCAGTTTTGAACCACTTCAGGAAGTTAGTGTCTTAAGGCTGAACTCTGAGAGCGAAGCTGCCACTGAGGAACGCACTACAGACAATCCTCAGACAGGTTGAAGTAAGCTTTGCTTTCCAAGGGTGTGGAGGTGACATATCTCTGCAAATATATCAATCTGAACAGAAGATTAGGTCACTCTCAAATGAAAAGGCTCTGTGTGCACCCCAGAACTAAAACTACAGCCAAAAGGAAATAAGCTCCCTTGCAATGACAGACACAGCCAACACTTATTTTTGGGTAAGAAACAAGTGGCAACAGATTTCATATGCCATGTGTGCAACTGGCACTTTCATTTATTTTTTAAAAAAATCTATTTTAATGCTGTTTACATTCTACTACAGCTCACATAAACCAAGACTAGAGAGGTTATTCAGACACTAAATGAAGACACATAACATCTCCACTGTTCCTTTACTTCACCAGTGACACCAACAATCCTCGTGACCTGGTGATTATTTTGACTTAACCATGATGTTGGCCTTCTCTCCAAAGGCAACAGAGATAAATCACAAAGATCATTACACTTGCTCAGAGGAAACAACTATGTTACATGCAAGTTGTTTATGAATCTATCAGTGTTTCAGAGGTAATGTCAGAAACAGGAATCCAATTCATGGCCTCTCAACTAGCAGAGTCCTTTGGGATTGTTCCTATGACATTTAAGAGAAATACAACTCTTAAACTAGTATTCCTGAATCTGTTGAACATCACCAACAGATTTCTTTTCTTAAGCTTGACAATGACCACAGTTTTAACCCTGACTCTTGCCGGCACAAGAAATAGAGTGTTCAGACATACCACTATCCTGAGACCCTGACAGTACCTTGCAATGACACTGTTGTGTGGCATTGTAGCAGTGAGAATGGGGAAACTAAGCTGGAAGGTGAGCAAATCCGTACATTTGTATGTGGGATAAGCACCTTTTATCCCACTATTTCCATTTTTATCACTAAAGGCACTCCTTCTGTTGCAGTGTCATCTGTCTTTTAAAAAGTCTGTCAGGTACAGACCATGCACATATTGACATGCTCTGATAAATAGTTAAATAAATTATTTAAATAAATTGTGTGAAGAAAGGGTCAACACAATAATTTTGCAAAGTTGGTATTCTGTTTCGCTTCAATTTGAAGCAACACCTTCTCACCTCTGCCTAAACTTGTAATGAAAAACTAAAACTGGAAGACCACAGTTCCAGCCTGCCCCAGACCTAGAAGTTCAGGCTAAGCAGCTCAACTTCAAACATGAAATTTAGAAATGACAATGTCCATGATTTCTGACTCAATTTGTCAGGGAAATAGTAGCTCAAAGAGCTGATATTTATTTTTTTTTCACATGAATGACAGAATACCTAAGCTAGACAGCTTGAGAGCTGCATCTTTTCTGTCCATCTTGAAAATTGCTAAAAATGGGCTATGCAATTTTGCAAAAAAAACTCACATTACAAATGGATATCCACAACACAAATAGAGTTTAGCCAGAACAATGTCTGACACCCAGAGTTTCTACAATACCAAAATATCACCATGTAGCATTTCATATATCATGAATTAAAGTTCTTCAGTAAAAACATTAATTCAGTGAATTCCTTAATATCTTAATATCTCAACCTCCAAGTCACTGATGCCCTTAAAAAAA